>OY856187.1:319583839-319706839 GCA_963693315.1 Diogma glabrata | reverse complement strand
TATTCAAATATCACCGTTGAGGTAATTGTCCATGAAAACTTCATATATCATGAGAAAATTTTTGAAATAATAAAAGAAATAAGACCACGAAGGTGTTGGACTGGATTTAAGAAATGCAAGTGACAATGATGTGAGAAAGGTTGTTACCATAGGGTAACACGGAATAGGGATAAAGGGGATTTTCAATTCCTAACAGCTGTTAAACAATTAGAAGAGGCTCGACAAGGACGTATTTTATTTCAATCCCTAATGGAAAAATTTATTGAGAAGTTGTAATTTAATTCTCAAAATCTTTATTTTTTTAAATTTTATAAAATTGAAATATTAATTTATTTTACTTTAGAAACATTTGAATTTGTATTTATTGAAAAAAAGAATAAATATAAATTTTAATAATTTTTTTATCATTTTTCTTTTTATTATATTGAATTTATTAGTGAAATTTATTGAAATAATATATATAGTTTTATTTCTTTTTTTACATAAAAATATTTTTTAATTCGAGTTCGAATCCATTTCGTTTTCTTTTGTGTTGTGTTTTCTCACGTAATTTTTTCTTAATTTTCTCAATGGAAGAGGTGAAACAGGGACACGTTGCATTTGAATCATTAATGGAAAAAATGTAATTTACCATTGTAATAATTTTTATTTGATTTTTTCATTTTAAATATATAAAATTAAAATAGAATTAAATACACAAAATTTTACATATTGCTACAAGAGATGAAAACAAACAACAATTTCACGAACTTGAAATGTTTTCATGTCGGGTAGGAAATGCAATTTTTTCTATGATAGTAAATATATAAACAAAATTTATTATAAATTATTAAATCAGAAATCGACAAAAAACATAACTAGGGAAAACGATTTTACACTAGTGGAAAAGCCCATTTTCACAGGTAATTAAGTCTGCATGGAAATATACTTTAACTGCTATAGAAAAATATTTTATATTTGTGTTTATTTGTTTTTTAATTAATTTGTCGACATAGAATTGGGCCAGCATTGTATTTAAATATTGTTCCAATGTCTAAAAATAATCATGGTACGTGGTTATCAATTAAGGTTAAAACAACATTCAACCAAGTTTATTTTAAAGCTTGTCCCAAGATTGTTCGACCTTAAAACAAGCTTGGCTCAATGTCAAAACAATCCCCTCTGCTTACCTGGGATATACTGTTCCTTTTATTGACTCCGTCCACCAATCTCGTATCAATCGGTTCTGGATCTTCCTAAAAATTATTCCTTGCAACAATAAGACGACGCTCTTCAATGCATTCTGTTTTTTTGCTTCATTATAACTCAGGCATACATTATGTAGAATGCAACATGCGATAATTGTTGAAGGAATCCAGTCAGTACGATTCATATCCAGATCTCTTAAACGGCGGAATCTTCCAAATAGTAAAGAGAAACTATTTTCGATAATTACTCGGATAGAGGCATACATTTTATTGAATGCAGTTTGTGCAGTTGTTAGCTTCCGTCTGCGCATATATGGTGGGATACACTAGGGATGGAAAAGTCGATCCGATTCTACTCGAGAATCGACTTTTCTGCTAAAATAATCGATTATAAAGAATCGATTTTTAACTTTCAAAGTCGATCAAGAATCGATTCTTAGGATTCGATTTTTTTGACATTAGAAAACATTAGAAAAACATTTCTTCGTCATGGTTTTTCAATTAATTTGTTCAAACTTTATCCACAAATGTGATTGCTTAAAAAAAAAATTCAACTAACAAAAAGTGTTGCGTTTGATCATGAAAGTGAATACACTGCATATCATCAACGCTCTTCACATGGTAATGGTATTTGGGATTTTTTAGACGACTCTTTGATACAAAACCATCAAAATAGTGACAGTGATGAAGTAGGCGGGTTGCCGATTGAATTAAAACAATTCATTAATCGGCCAACAGTTGACAGCAAAAGTAATCCGGATCCAATTATCACATGGAAAACACTCAAAAATGAAAACCCAAATTTATCAGAAATATGCCACGTCAACCATCAACCATGTGAGCGTTTATTTTCATACTATGGTGTGATTGCAAATCAGATTTGAAGTCGTTTAACGCCTGATCATTTAAATATACTACTTTTCTTAAGATCATGTTACAGAAAATAAGTAGTTTTCATAAGTTGATTGTCTGAAATTTATTTTGAATAAATGGATATCAATGAAATATAAACTTAAATTTTTTTCAGTTAAAGCTAGTTTTCTTAACATAGGAATCGATTAAAATCGAAAGAATCGACTTTTGCAGCCGGAGAATCGATTCTGAGAATCGAAATGTATAAAATCGAAGTAGGAATCGAGAATCGACTTTTCTATAAATCTTTCCATCCCTAGGATACACCAGTGTAAGCAAGGATACGCTTTGTCTCCTAAGATGTACTCACCATTTGGAAAGTAATTTCACTGTTCTTAAACACTCGAATATCTGGAACTGAACTCGCCCACCTAATCTCATTTCAGAATTGCATATACATTGTAGTTTATGATTTCTATATGCTCTTGATTGAGATTTTGGAGCTTTTATTCGAACATAGGTTCCATCAACAATTCCCAATAAATTATTAAAAGTAGACATCGAAGCAAACCTAGCTTTTGTTCTATCAATGACCACGCCGGAAGGCCATTTAATATGTTTTGGAGCAATTTCATTTAGAGCATTTATCACTCGAACAAAACACTGAGATAAATTGCTCTTCGTTAAATCAAATCTTTCACAAATTGGTCTGAAAAATTAAAGGAAGTTAAAATTGAAAGATCAAATATTGTACCTGAAAAAACTATCTGTATGAAGCTGGTCTGGCCAAAAGCCAGATAACAGCAAGAAGTTGTCTTTCTATGCTAATTTGTTTCCGGTCAAGGACTTTTTCTTGCCAATGTTCAGTTATATCTCGTAAAATAAACTCAAAAGCAACTCTCGTAAGACGAAATTTTTCCTGAAATTGTAATTCAGAATATCCAGCTACAACCGTATGAATATAATTTTTAATCCTTATGTTATTGTTACGGTTAGGTTTTAAAATTAAGGCGATCAGAATCAATTTGTCTTCTGAATCAGATAAACCTCCATCTTCCGAATCGTCTTCTAAAAAGTTTATGCTAGCTGCATACTATGTAAATTTATAAAAAATACATTTAAAATAAATATTTAAATAAAATACAACAAAACTTGTTCCCTTACGTGGTCAGTCCTATTTTTAAATTCTCCTAAAGCCAATTTTGCCAATTTTGCTAACTGCCAATTTTGTACGTTTATTCCTTTTTTTATCTTAAACTCGTGCCAATATGTGCTAAAATAATTTGTTTATTTGACATTTATTTTTGACAGATCAACAAACGTCTAATATTTTGTCGTTCTTAAATTATAAATTAACATTGTCGACAAAATTTAACATGACGTTTCAACACAATTTTATGACATTTTAGCAATGTCAGAAAATGTTAAGAAAAAGAACGCGACATAGGTGTATCATCGTTATATCAAAAATTAGAATTCATGCAACAGTCAAACAATTTGTTAGGTTATGGATTATTTTAATTTGTTTTCTCTAGAGTCTAGAATGGCATATACTGAATATATGCATTAGTGTCCACCAGTTTTTATTGCAGTCGAAAATTCTTTTGATTCTTTTATGTGAAAAATAAACATTACTTTATATTTATTTATTCATGAAAAGCCAGTTACGACATTAATAAATAAAACACAATAACAGCAACAAAATTCTCAATTTTCAATTTAATTTACATACGATGTAGTTATTTCGTACGAAGTTTTTCGTTTCCAGCTTAAAGTTTCTACTTAAAAGCAATAAAGTAGTAATAAAACAGAACCATATAGTCTCCAAGCAAATATTGATTGTCCAGAAAATATATAGTTTTGTAAGTTTAAAAACGAAATTTCATTTGAACAAATATTTGGAAAGATGAACATTGAATTCATTGTTATGGTCAGTGCTTGTTGCACTCTGCAGTGAGTGAAGAATTCAAATAGAAGGCAATATACAATATAAACAAACAATTTATTAATTTTGTATTAATGTAGATTGTAAAACACAAATGATATTGTCTATTCGTATCTCATACACTAAAATAGTAGATTATATTACTAGTGTGGACGCGTTATATTACTAGAGAGTAAAAGCACTCGTAAGCGTTTGGAAATTCGCAGTTCACGCTAGTAATACACGTTTTTGTAGCAAATGCACAATTTTTATTAAATATTTATTTAATTGCTGATTATATTATTTATTTAACAAATTTATAAACAAATTTAAGATATTAAAAAAAAACTAAAGTTTAAACATGAAGATGTTGTAATATTTGTATTCAAAATTATAGGTAGGTCGCTGGTAGATCAGGCTGTTAGATCCAGTTCGCTGCTAAATTGAACTAAACTGCTAAAATTAAATTTGATTTCATAAAATCAAATTTGATAACTATCGTCTATATATGTAAGTTTATTTTATTTAGCGTATGGTTTTTTTTGTGACACATTAAAAATTAAACTTAAAATAGGTAGACTCTTATTTGAAATCTACCTAAAACAAAACATGGATACACATTAAATGAACTTACAACGGATTAGATTGCGCGTCTTTTAGTTAAAAAGTAAAAAGTAAAATACTTTAACATTGGGCAGTACATTTGAACATTAGATGTTTACATCAAGCGAGTCTATCCATGTTACTACATCAGGCGT
Organism: Diogma glabrata; assembly: GCA_963693315.1. Classification (NCBI taxonomy): domain Eukaryota; kingdom Metazoa; phylum Arthropoda; class Insecta; order Diptera; family Cylindrotomidae; genus Diogma; species Diogma glabrata. The sequence continues at coordinate 319,702,118 of OY856187.1, read as the reverse complement.
TGCCAAATGGATGTCTGAGATGTTGCCATTGTATCGTGGAATTGCCATTGTATCGACAGTTGCAACGTGTGTTATGGTTTGTTGTGGAGCGCCGTAGTCAGACTCAGAGGACTCTGAAATGCCCCACTTGTAGAAAGAATCAACACACCGACCATGATTCATTCTTATTCGGTTTAGTGTAGTCTAGGTATGACGTGGCAGATCGAAACCAGGTTAGGTAGAATTCGGGTTAGTAATAGAAAGCCCAGTTGTGTTGTAATGATGCCAGGAGGAGTCCCAGGCATCCAAGATATTAAAATTAGTGGCCAGCAGGTTGCTGGCAGTTTTATTTGGAGGCTTTCTTGACTTCAATCGACAACGAGTGTGGTCACCGTAATATTCGTGCAAGAGTAACGTGATGTTGTTGGTTACCTTTTTATGTTCACGCATGAGAGCACGCGAGCATCTGAGTGCAGGTGGAGCGATATTGCTTAACACAGGGAGCCAAGATAAAGGGGTGGATCTGATAGTACCACTTATAGTACGCATCGTGGCATGCAGCTGGCAGTCAACTTTTTGAGTATATGTGCTATTCAACCAGACTGGTGCGCCATACTCATCCACTGATTAAACCAGACTTAGAGCAGTTGTGCAGAGGGTAGCTGGAGTAGCACCCCATGTCGAGCCTGCAAGTTTGTGCAATATATTGTTTCTCGTTTTAAGTTTTTTTGACGTATTTTCTAGGTGGAGTTTAAAAGAAAGAGTTCTATCGAGAGTAATGCCTAGGAACTTTGGCTGTTGATTGTATTTAATGACAGTGCCTTTAAATAAGACTGATAGTTCGTGTTTTGTCAGTTTGTTGTTTAAGTGGAAACAAGAGCTCTCGGTTTTACTTAGATTGGGAAATAAGCTTCGTCATTCATTATATATGTAAGTGTTTAATGTTTATCAGCTCACAATATTTCCAGAACCCTATGTTTCCAGAGCTGTGATAAAGTCAACCAATGCAGCAGCGTCTGAAATTATTTTGATCAAATTCCACCGTTGAGCTTGATTTTAAATAATTTTATCCTAATTAATTATTGATACCATAAATGCATTTTGTAGATAAAAATCTTACTTTTAACAAAAACAATATTGGTTTATCATTAAACGAAGGTCATGAACGTAGCTTTATATCTTAACAGATAAGATCAACTACTCAACACAATAACAATCATTAAAAAATATTTCATCAAGTTGAGGTCAATCGTTCGTTCTTTGAACTTACTCACTTTTAAATTATTCCAATATCACAATTACTTATGTTTATTGACAAAATGATTTACTAGTGTTGAAATGTTTGGTAACCTCTGATCGCGTAATAAATTCACGGTTACATGACGGGTTAAATATTCAAAACTAAGAAGCAAAAGTTACGTTTAATATTTTATAAAAATATATGTAACGTTCTCGTTTTCAATAACAAAATCGATTATCTAATTCGTATCTCATATATTGTTATGAAATTTTGCATAAATTGTCTCGTACGATATGTGCTTTTGGTAGAAATATCAAATGCATGTGAAAGTTGGTGAAACATGGTATAACATTTAGTTCAAGTAAAATAGGAGGATACACAGTTAAAAATAAGCTGAATATGTGATGCAAATTGTACGGAAGTCTCCATTATAAAACAATGCCAAGTTTTCTTTAAAGATATATTTAATTCTCTTTGCATTAGCAAGTTGTTTTCAAACTTCTAATCTGGATAGTTGTTTTCAAACTTCTACCATTTCTATAAAAAATAAATTTTACTAAGTTGTACTAAAATTTGTAGTTTTGCAATAGGATTAGTTTTAATGCAACATTTGCTTTGCAATTTAATAATTTAACTTGCTTTATATAACCCATATAGCAAAGCTTGTATTAAAAATTTCAGTAACTTTTCAACTGTGTATAATCTTACAAAAATTTCAGGGTTTTTGTAGATTTTATTATATTTCAAAAACTATTCAATGTTAATAATATATGGGTGCAAAGAATTGGTAAAAACTTTCGATTTCTTAAGTACTTGGTGATATCCTGAAAACTACTTGTTCGATTTTAATAAAAATTAGCTATAACGGATATAAAAAAAGCGAAACTACGCGAAAAAATTGAGTAAATTACAAATATGTAATTTTTGTCCTTATGTCACACTTGTGACACGATGGACTCTCAGAGGAGAAAGGTTGGTTTACTGTTGCTCTATAGAGCCTTCCTTTTCGATTTCTTGTGTGAGAACCCCAACCCCTCTCAGAAGATTCTCGGGTACCATTTAAAATCTGCTCTACTGAGTCTGTATCTCAATGGATAATCCAGGTTATTCGTCCCCCGTGAAAAGTTGAGGAATCGTGCTTCTACAGTCGTTGCTTGTACACTAGTTGAGTGGCAGTGTCTAGCTTAGTTATGAGGAAATTGATTTTATATTTGGTGTTTGTTTTCATATTCATATTGTTTGCACAAGTATAACTTAAATGACGACTTCTCACCTTGGCGCCCTGTTACATTTTATGATAAAGTGCTATTGGAGGTGGCCAGGTATCCAAAAGGCTCCGTTAGGGACGGACAGACATATAGAATAAAGATAATTGATTGACGTTGATTACTCCAGCTACTTTTGATAATTATTAGAAGTGGCGTTGCCAGATTTACTAAAGATCGAACAAAATTACTAATCTGATATATGAATTTAAATCTGGAAAATAATTTTTATCATAAACAATTGTATTTGTTAAAGTGTGTTGATTGATTGATTGATGATTGTTTCAAGAGAGGTTAAGAAGAAAGATTTGATGTGCGGCGATGAACGAATTGAGGGAGTTGAATCTTTTAAATATTTCGGATCAATGTTTGACTCAAATAAAAGCATACTTACAGATACAAAAGCTCGAATTGCTGCAGGTAATCGAACTTTCTACTCGATTAAACCTCTTCTTGGACCACCGTATGTATCTACTAACACCAAACTCAAGTTATACAAGACGTTGATTAGACCGGTGGTGATGTATGGGTCACAAACGTGGACCCTTACATAAAATGACGAATCACGTTTATCTGTATTTAAACGTAAGATCGTACGCTACATTTTTGGAGTAGAGTAGAGAACATAGAGTACAGAACGCGATATAACTTTGAGATCACAGACCTTATTGAGGGTCCAGATATAATAGGTTGTATCCGTTCCAACAGGATTGCTTGGTTTGGGAATGTTCTAAGAGCCGATTCACTGTCTGGAATGATTAAAAAAATGTACGTTAGTACCCCAGGCAGTGGGCGACCGCGAGGTAGACCTCGACTGCAATAGGAGACGGACGTAATAAACGACTTTAAAAAAATCGGCTGCCTACAGGAACGCCACAAAAAAAATATTGTTTTACTACATAACCTAGAATGGTCATTAAATTTTACTACATAATTAAATGGTCATTAAATTTCTATAAACCAAGAATTTCGGTGGTTTTAGTTAAACAGATGATTCACTGCATTGTTTAAAAAACAGATGTAAAAATTTTATAAGAATTTTATTTTTTAAACGAAAAATAACGCCATCGCGAAAATTTAATGTTCGATTAAGTATTAACTAAACATTTTTTCTAGAAAAAATGTGGTAAAAATACGGGTACCACCAATAGCGCTATCTTTGAAAATATTTATTTAGTTTTACACAGTTTTAAAAAATTGCTACAATATTTTAAATAATTTGTAAGTTCTAATAATTTTTATAAGTCCTATCAATTACCTTTCCAATGAGTTATAAATGACTCAAATCGGTTCAGACAAACGTTAGAAATCGCGGGTAACCAAAGTTAATCATGTTTCGCCAACTCGTAAAACTTTGGCGCCACCCTGTGTCATCACTAGAACGAAATTTCATTTTTTGAAAGAAACGGTATTTTTATTTTGTTATTGGCTATCTGTGTATGAAATTTTATCGAAATTAGAGGGGGTCAAGAACATCGATGTTGCGGTGACGTGTAATTGCTCATTCATTTCTAATCATTCATTTCCACATATCTACTTAAAAAACATTATTTGCAGCATTCCACGAAGTTGTTATTAAATTAGTAGAAGACCAGTAAATGTCACGCATAAGTTAATCTATTAAAAGAATTATTATTTCACAATTTTTTAACTTGTTTGAAATAATTGCATTTTCTCTATATATACCTGCAAATCAATTTAAATGATTGATGAATGATATGTTTTTGTGATGTAATAAACTTAGGTTTTTCTGTTTTATAAAAACACAAACTCAAATTAAAAACAACAAAGAATATTGCACTATATGCTGATGTTTGGTAGTCCTACCTAAGCCGAAAGCCGAAGTAATTGATTGTAGCCAATTTGGTTTAATATTCAGTTAATCAAAAAAAAAGAGCCAAAACAACAGAAACAGCAATTTTTATTTTTTTTTGACACTTAAAAAATATATAATCAAATTGAAAATTTATAGTGAATTAATTTCTACTGTACCGAACAAGTTCCAATACCGAATTATCGAATTTTCAAATTTCAATTTTCGGTGTTTGATACAGTCGACAAAAATTCACTATTAGACACAAACAAATGTGTACCGATTTAATCTTTCTGTTATTTTTAACAAAATATTAATATGTTGAACTGATGAACTTATTATTTCCTTCACTTTATTCAATTCAGACAAACGTTCGGCAGTAGATAAATTAACGTTCAGTGTAAACTGAATTTTACCATTGAAACATGCAAATTCCGGAATACAATTCAGTTTAAGTGGATTCAGTATTTCACTCGATTGGGAAGAGGCTTTACAAAGGAAATGTAGTTTATTTTCATTGATGACGGAATAATTTAATTCAATTATTTTCAATCACTGGGTCAAAAGTTGGTAAGAAACATAAATTTATCACTCTTTGTGTCGTGTAAATAAATACTAATAGGCCAGTAATAATAGGAGAAAAAATTAGAAAAAAAAAAAATAATTCGTTACAGCAAACTGACAGTGGGATATTGTAGAACACGATATTGTAAGAGAGGGAAACATAAATCGAACCAGCAGCTGCTATCCGGGGGAGAATGGGGAGGGTTTTTAGGGGTTGAAAAGGGTTTTTCGTGATTTCTGGCTAAACCGTGCATCCTATCAAAAAGAGTTATATGTAAAAGTTGTAGGGAATAAAAAGATCTACACTTTTTGTACGGACCATTTTTACCCTCACCTCAACATTTTTCGAAAAAAATGCGAAAAACCGATTCTTTTCTTTTTTCTTGTTTTCTTTTACAAAAAAAATTTTATGAAGTTCAAATTTTGGAAAAAGATACCTCCATTTATTGGAAAAAGGCAGCAATTTTTTCGGAGGGAAATATTTAGACGTTGTTGTTAAAATTAATTTTTTTGAAAAAAAAAACCAAATTTTTAACTGCGATTCCTCTTAAAACTACGCCTCCTAATGAGTTCAGTTTTGACTCATTTACTCGTTCTTACGTCTATTTTTGATAAGTGGTAAAAAAATTATACACTGTTATGGAAAAAAAGGCGGGAAAATTTAAAAAACCGAGAAAATCGCTTTTTTTCGTGGTAATTTGCATATTTATCGTTGAATAATCGTTATTAATTAATAAAATCATTTAAATTTTTGATGATAAACGTAAACGACGATCATTTGGAAGTAAATTAATGAATAATTATATGCTTTCGTTACTTTTAGTTTATTTAGGTAACAAAAAAGTAAATTTTATTCTTCAAACATGGCGATCTCAAAAAGTGCCTTTTAGTTTTCTTTCATGTTTTTTATATTTTACAGATTTGTTATTTACTTAAAACATACTAAACCTATAAGGACAATTGTTATTTTTTTGTTTTTGAGAAAAACACATTTGAATATAGGTTGATTTTTTTTGTACTATGTGCCATAAACTAAACCCAAGTTTACTGATTCTATTAAACTTATTTTGGGTTTAGAAGGTACTAAATGAGGTTTAAAGAAGGTACTAAATAAGCTTTTTTTGGGTTTTCTGAAGGTTTAATATTTTACCCAAAACATACTCAAATTACAGACAGACGTTTTGTTCGACTATAAAAACCAATTCGAATATTTCTTAGCAAAAATATGCCAGTTGCAGATTTTGCTGAAATTTATCAAATAGATAGTGAATTTTCCTTTCAATTACAATAAAAAATTCATATTAAATTAAAATATATCATATATTAATTATCATATATTATAAACTAAAATAAGCATTAAATATTTTGAAAAGTGAAAAAGAAAAAGTAAAAAGAAAAATGAAAATTCTGCCAATCCCATGTACTTTCGAAATCAAATTGCTCAAGAACGGCTTTACCAATTTTATCAAACTTTTTTTTTTTTTAGGTGATTAGTTAATCGTTTGAAAAAAAAAATAATTAATTGTTTTTGTAATTAATTTTTAAATTAAAATATTAAAAAACTTTTTTAAAGTTGGCGCTTGGGTTGAAGATCAATTGAAATTTAATTTATTTTTTTTTGTAAAAACAGTTCTATCCTTACTCTAAAATATTAGAAATTTACGAAGAGGCTAATATTCGTGTTCTTGAGATATTTAATTTTTAAGATTTTTAGTACGACTGAAATTCTAATTGTTGATTATTTCTTCGAACAATTTTTATCAAGTTCGAAAACGAAAGCATCTAATTATTCATAAATGTATATCCGAATGATCGTTGTTTACGTAATAATAAAAAAAATAATATGATTTTATTAATTAGTAACAATTATTCAACGATAAATATGCAAATTACCACGAAAAAAGCAATTTTTTCGGTTTTTTCAATTTTCCCGCTTTTTTGTCCATAGATTTATACTTTTTTTACCATTAAGAACGAGTAAATGAGTCAAAACTGAACTCTTTAGGAGGCGTAGTTTTAAGAGGAATCGCAGTTAAAAATTTGTTTTTTTTTCAAAAAAATTAATTTTAACAACAACGTCTAAATATTTCCCTCCGAAAAAATTGCTGCCTTTTTCCAATAAATGGAGGTATCTTTTTCCAAAATTTGAACTTCATAAAATTTTTTTTGTAAAAGAAAACAAGAAAAAAGAAAAAAATCGGTTTTTCGCATTTTTTTCGAAAAATGTTGAGGTGAGGGTAAAAATGGTCCGTACAAAAAGTGTAGATCTTTTTATTCCCTACAACTTTTACATATAACTCTTTTTGATAGGATGCACGGTTTAGCCAGAAATCACGAAAAACCCTTTTCAACCCCTAAAAACCCTCCCCATTCTCCCCCGGATAGCAGCTGCTGGTTCGATTTATGTTTCCCTCTTTTATAATATCATGTTCTACAATATCCCGCTGTCAGTTTGCTGTAACGAATTTTTTTGTTGTTAAAATACTATTTTTCCTGGCCTATAAACTCTTTTGGTTTTTAAAGATATTTTAATATATCACGCAGTAATTCTTATGTAGGTATACTAATTTATTTTTAGTTATTTTTATCAGCATCAATTTAATTTTTTTTGCTGGTCCTATTACAGTTTAATTTATCAAGATATTCGACTTGTGACTTCGTCACTAACCAAAGATAAAATCAGCAACAAAGTGAATTATTCGTACTTGGATAACAACTTTTTGAAAGTTGTATGACAATTAAATTTTGCTCATCTAATTGTAAGAATGTATTAAATTGTTTAGTTAACATTGTGACAGGAATTTAATTAAAAACACATCTCGCAAGTGTTTTAATTAACTGTACAATTCAACAGTAATTTAATTAGCCTTTTATTTAATGTTTGTAATAAATATCACTTCAGGTAAATGGTGTACGTTTACCTTCAACATCCATTTCCCTTGGTTCAAGGATTATTTTATAAGACTTAATAGTTTAGCCCAATAAACCAATTAATTATTTATATTAATAATTCATTTCAATAATATATACTTCATTTTAATGTTTCCTTAATTTTAATTTTTTTAATTAATGATTTTTTAAAAAGAAGATTAATGATTATTTTTAACTATCTTAAATTATTTTACATTAAATAATTAATTTTAAAGAAAAAGATTTCTTACCTTGTAAACTATGTAAAATCTAAATCTATTTGTAAAATTTACAGACGCAAGAACACAACTTCTCTCTTTAAATTGAAATTAAACTGAGCAATAAATGTTTGAAGTAACGAAAAAAAAGTAGCTAGTAGCTAGATTTTGGTTGTATGGAATTATTTCGTGGAATGAGATTTCTAAATGGGATTTTTGCATTCAGATTCAGTGGAATGAGAAAATAAATTCCACATTTGTGGGATGAACTGTCAAATTATCTCGTCAACGAATTTATAGACGAAATGCGATTATTTGCTTTGAAATTTTGTATAGACCCACAAAAATGGAGAAAAAAGTGTCGAAAAAAGTTACGATAAATCAAAAAGATATCTACTTAGGCGCCAAGATTTTTTTCTATTTGATATAGAATCACAAAATTACACTTTTTTGATACGATGTTATTCAAATATGTTCCTTCTACAAAATTCACTATCCCGATTTCCTATGTGTATATAAGATAAACAGATCAAAAGGTTCCCTTTTACTACATTTACTTAAATTATCCTAAAAAAATTTTAAAAAAATCCGCTTGCGCCTAAGTTCAAGTAATCATGCCAAAAGAAATTTTAGTTAATTATTTTGAGGAGAATATGGATTTGGCGCGTGGGAGCTAACGATATTTTATTTTATTATTTATCAATAACTATTTTAGAAAAATCAAATTATTTATTTAATTTATATACAAAACAAATTGTTTTGTATGCTTCTCGCAGATTTGATAAGGCAGACGGAAATTGGGAAGTGGGACGATGTGGCAAAATACAATATTCAAACACACTATTTATTAAATTCTGAAGAACAATCTTACAGCTAAAATCTATAGCGAACTTGTAAACTAGCTATCGAAAGAAACACAAATAAAAACAAGTCAATAAACTGACAAAAGAATTCGATCTTCAAAAATTTGTACTAGCTTAGAACTTGTACTAAAAAGGCTATCTCGAAAAGAGAACGAGAATACCAATTAGTGGAATTGAATTATTTAGTGAGAAATCAAAATTCGAGATAAATAATAATTCCATTCCACTTCATTTTTTCTCATGGAACCCGAATCGAGGTACTTATTCGTTCAAATAAGTAATTTAAAATAAAAAGAATACCAGTACGTCTATTCATGCATTTCCCTGGGAATTGGAAATTGAGAAAAAAATGCAATGAATGAAATAAAGAAAATTTTCTAATACGAAATTGCTATTTCCCGCGGCACGGAATACAAGTTATGAAAAATTTGCTGTAATTTATTTCTCAATTCCTATTTCACGATGTACAGGAATAGGGCTACAGATGTACTCATAAAGAAAGAATAGTAGACAAAATAGTAGGCCAGTGGGCATAAATAAAAGACGCCAGAATAGTACATTATGATGCTAGGACGTAAAGCTAAAGATTTTGGACGAATGTGGAGTTTGCATCCACATTAAGTCCAAAATAGCTTACGTCCGTGCATCATATACTATTTTTTATTCGCCGCAAGCACAATATTTTAAAAAAAATGTTTATTCTAAATTAATAGTTATTTATTGTACAAGATGATAAAATTGCACTTTAAATTCGAGAGCTATTTTAGCGTCGTGGCGTCAGCATCGAGAAGATAATGAAATTTTATCTTAGTGTGGAATACAACATTTTTTTCTATAGCAATTATTGAAGAAGACCAAAAAATGCCTAAAAATCAATGATAAATTTAATTTAAAAACAGTTAAAAAAACAGTTTCACGAAAAAATGAGTAAAGGTAGGCTTTGATAACTTTTTTAGTTTTATAAACAAACAAACAAATCAATTTTTTATTCGCCTACATATTAAAGTGTTACTTTATTACTGTGATTTGCGGCCTTAAAGTATCACTTTTTAGCTATTTATTTTGTTGTCGTGGCTACGTCCAAAAAAGCAAAAAGCAATTGTATTTGTTTAAATTCTATAAAAAATAAATTTTTTTATCAAAGCAACCCTTAAATTCAAAATTTAAATATCCAATTAAAATAGTTGTTATCATTTGTTGTAATAGCTACACAATAATTTGGAAAAACTAATAAATATTTTGTCAAAGGTTACTTTGTTCCACATATTTTTATTTTAAAATTTATGAAAATTTATAATTTTAATTTAGAATAAACAAATTTTCTTAAAATATTTTGCTTGCGGCGAATAAAAAATAGTATATGATGCACGGACGTAAAGCTAAAGATTTTGGACGGATGTGGAGTTTGCAAATCGAGGCGCTAGCCTAGCATCATAATGTACTATTTTTTGTTTTTTGCAAAAATTGAATTTAAAAACTAGATAGTTTGGGTTTGTCAATATGTGCGATATTACAGAAGAAAACTGCCTTCTAATATGGAAGAGGAGGCTTCAGAGACAATTCGTAGATGGCCTGAAATTTTGAATTGCCTGAAAACTCGCGGATGGTACATCAAAGAGAATACCTGTGCTTTCAAAAATGGAAAAACTTGAAGAATATCAACAGCAAAATGCTTTATCTACCCTTTCTGTTAAAGTACTACTTTATCTACCCTTGATGGTAAAGTGCTATTTTTCCCTTATCGTTGATAATAGCACGTTTTAACAGTTGCTATAGAAAAAAATTATAAATTTGCATACATTTTGAAATAAAAATATGTTGTTCCACCTTTGACATAATATTTTTTATTTTTTCCAAATTATTGTGTCACTATTTTTTTTTTATTTAGCGTATGGTTTTTTTGTGACACATTAAAAATTAAACTTAAAATAGGTAGACTCTTCTATGAAATCCACCTAAAACAAAACATGGATACACATTAAATGAAATTACAATTGATTTGATTGCGCGTCTATGAGCAAAAAAGTAAAAAGTTAAATATTTGAACATTGGGCAGTACATTTGAACATTAGATGTTTACATCGAGCGAGTCTATCCATGCTACTACGTCAGAAGTTGCCAAATAGATGTCTGAGATGTCGCCATTGTACTGTCGAATTGGACACACAGTTGCAATGTGTTTTATGGTTTGTTGTGGAGCCCGCAGTTACACTCAGGGGACTCTGAAATGCCCCACTTGTAGAAAGAATAAGCACAACGTCCATGATTCGTTCTTATTCGTATGATTGTAGTCCAGGTATGACGTGGCAGATCAAAATCAGGTTGGGTGGAAGTCGGGTTAGTAATAGAAAGGCCAGTTGTGTTGTAATAATGCCAGGAGGTGTCTCAGGCATCCAAGATATTAAAATTAGTTGCCAGCAGGTTGCTGACAGTTTTATGTAGAGGCTTTCTTGACTTCAATCGACAACGATTGTGGTCACCGTAATATTCGTGCAAGGGTAACGTGATGTTGTTGGTTACCTTTTAATGTTCACGCATGAGAGCATGCGAGCGTCTGAGTGCATGTGGAACGATAATGCTTAACACAGGGGCCAAGGAAAAGGGGTGCATCTGATAGTACCATTTATAGTACGTATCGTGGCATGCAGCTGGCAGTCAACTTTTTGAGAATGTGTGCTAGTGAGTATGTGTGCTATCACTATGACAACATGTAAAGGGTGGGGTTCTGTGGAATGAAAAGAAAGCAACTGTTCAATTCATTTGTAAGATACCAGGGAAAAAATCTTAATATTAGAATATTAGAGCAATTCTTCTAGATTACAGAAACTTTAAAATTTCAATGGGGGGGTTTAAACCCGAACAAACCCGTATGTCGCTACGCCACTGGTTTAATTTAAACAGTTATAGTACCCGAAACCGTGAACAATATTGGTTTTCGAAGCTTTATTTGAATTTTATATTATAGACTGGCAACTCTCCCTTGTTTTTTTGACTCAATTGGCAACTTACAGATAACTTATTCGTTTGAAAATATGTATTATATTACATTTAAAAATATATGTTCTGTTAATACTAAATAGCTATGTTACTTGAAGTAACTGTAAATAACAAAATAAACCGAACATGTGCCCCTCAGGAAAATTTAGTTAAAAATGTCACAAATATTTTTGCGATAACCAATCATTTTAAGATGGACGTTATTCAAGCTGGATGCAATGAAAAAGCTTCACGGGAAAAGCTTTCCATGTAAAGGAATTCTTAAATAGTTAAGTGTGTGGGTTTATGGGTAAAGCAAACAAATTGGATCTTGATAAAACTTTGTTATATTATTCGGATTTGCTTGAAAATGGAAGATCAGGCTTCGTTAAAAAGAATTTCACAAAGTGGTGTATAGTGAATGGATGACGGTATTTCGAGCATCTGTTTTTAGGTAGATTTCATATAAAAATCTACCTATTGCAATTTGCCTCATCTAGGCATTTTGGAAAAATTTTGGTGCCAAACGACTATATATGATAAGCGAAGACGGAAAAAAAAATTTATATAAATATATATACATAAACGATATGAGATATAACGAAAACGACATGTGCTTAAGAAATTAGAGGCTTTTTCCTAAAAAAAATTGATTTTTTAAAACCGTTATAAGGGCCGTTTGGGTACTAATATTTTAAACAAATTAACAAATTTAAAATCTTTGAAATCTTTTTTATCAATTTATTCTAAAAATAGACCTCTGCAGTTAGAGGCTCCTGAGTGAGCGGATCCAACAAAAAAGTTTGCAAAAAAAAATGTTTCGAAACAACTGGCACTCTCACGGTCGCATTTGTAGAGCCCGATCAAAAAACCTTTTCTAAAAATGTGTGTTTTATTAATATCTTGGACAAGTTTGTAAATCAGCCAAATCCAACATATGGTTAAGAAACTAGAGGTTTTATATTAGAAAAAAAAATTGGTTTTTAAAATCCGTTATAACGGCCGTTTGGATACTAATATTTTTAAAAACTTCATCAATTTAGAATCTGTGGAAACAGTTTAATCCTTAACAACTTTGTATAAAAATGGTATTCTGTAATTCAAATATGTGTATCCTTAGACACAAACCTTTACTACAAAATTATAACAAGTTTTTTACAAAATTATAACCGATTTTTGGTACTAAATTCGAGAGTTTTTTAGATCCATTATAACGGCCGTTTGGATATTAATATTTTAAAAAACTTAATAAATTTAGAATTTTTAAACCCTTTTTTATCAATTTCTTTTAAAAAATAGACCTCTGCAGTTGGAGGTTTCTGAGTGAGCGACTCCAACAAAAAAACTTGTAAATCACAAAATGCGTTTGAATCAACTGGCACTCTCACGGTCGCAATTGTGGAGCCAAATCAAAAAATGTTTTTTAAAAATATGTATTTTATAAATATCTTGGACAAGTTCGTAAGCCAGCAAAATCCAACACATTGTTAAGAAACTAGAGGCTTTATACTAGAAAAAAATTGGTTTTTAAAATTCGTTATAACGGTCGTTTGGATACTAATATTTTTAAAAACATTTTAATCCTTAACAAGTTTGTATAAAAATAATATTCTGTAACTCAAATTTGTGTATCCTTAGACACAAACCTTAACTACAAAATTATAACAAATTTTTGCCAAATAATAACAGATTTTTGGTACTAAATTCGAGATATAACAATCATATATCGTTGTTAGCAACTTTTTTCACAACTAACTTTTTTAATCTTAAAACATGCAAAATAAAATAAAACTTTATTTAATAAATAAATATGTTTTAATCATGTTTATATAAAAATACGATTATTTAATATTATTAAAGACTTATTTTTGCGTTATAAATTAATTTTTACGCCAATCGATGAAATTTGTATAAAAAAGTCAACACACAAAACATAAAACAAAATTGTGATTTTGACAGTAACTATATTGTTCTTGTCAGATTCACAATATTGTGTTGAATTTTCACCAAATTGGTGTTACATAATAAGAAATTCACAATATTGTGTGAATTTACAATATTGTGATGACATTTATGGGTTCGGGAATAGGGCCCCTGGCTTAAATTCATTTATTTATAAAACAAATTTCCCAAAACTAATTTTTGCATTAATCAAGCTTCAATTTAATTGAATTGACTTCGTAAGAACTAATTAACAAAAGAAACTTAAATATATTAATCCTGAACAGTTGCACGCACGCCATTTTATTTCTTTTACAAATTTCCGGATACCCGGGTAACCCGGGTATTTCAGAAATTAATTATAGTCGACTACCCGGGTACTTGCAAAGTTGAGTAATTTGAATACTATTATTACCATACCAATTATTTTTCGTTGCAATATTGTACGGAAAATGCTTCTTTCTATCAATATCAACAAATTTGCTGGCCCCGACGGTATTCCACCCCTCATTCTTAAAAACTTTGCTAGGCAACTAGCTCCAATTTTGACAAAAATTTTCTATTTATCTTACAAAACCGGAATATTTCCCGATTCTTGGAAGCTGGCCAGCGTTCAACCCATATCAAAGAAAGACAGTAAGATAGACCCTAACAATTATAGACTAATTGCAATTCTGTCGGTTTTAGCTAAAATATTTGAAAAATATTGTTACGATTACAGAAAAATCTAGACGATTACAGAAAAATCTAGACGATTACGGTCACTTCCAGGAAAATCAAATCAACAAAATACTACAACAAATTAATGAAATAAATAGTGTTGTTGTTGTATTTCGTAGAACTTGGGTGAAAACATAAAATAAAGGATTTTATGAATCAAATCAACGTAACGTAAAATAATCGAATATTCTACTATTTTCTCAAGGTTTCTAAAAAGTGACCTCGAATTATCTTATAGAAATTAAGCAGAATGGTATATAAGCGATTGTTTGTTGTAGATTAGAATTAGTGTTATTTTAAACCTGCGATAGTGAAGTTATAATTACAAAAGTGATTTTTAAATTAGTTTTTGAGAATAAAGTTTAAAGTGTTATTAAGTAGAAATAATTTGTGTATTATTTTAAACGTTGTGTACTGGAAATTTCTACAATAAACCGTTGGAGTTTCTGAAGGTGTTGCAAGAATATTCTAGTTAGGAATATTGTTTACTATTGTTGTTTGTATGTTTTTCGTATTGTTGTGGAATAATTAAGTTGAATACTTAATAAAACCTGGTGTTTGTGCTTACTAATCAGTGATCGAACTCGGAAGAGATTTGGGAATTGCGTTTATCGAATTGAGAGTAAGGCCAATTCGAAGGAAGGTTGGAAAAACGTAACAATATGTTCATTACAATTTAATAGATTATTTGGAAATATCGCGAATTATTGATGATAAACAGTATGGTTTTCGTATAAGTCATGCAACAGGTGATCTGTTTATTTTTTGAATAAAATGTGTTGTGTTATAGGGTTTACAATATATGTCACAACAACACAAACAACACCTTTAAAGACCTAGCTCTAGATCTAGGTCCCACAACAACTGGCGTTCTAAGGTCATAATGAACGCTTTTTTTAAACCTCTGAGGGTTGAAGTCACCTGAGACCAAGGATTCCGGCAAACTATTCCATTTGTATGCGGTTCGGACAAAGAAGTCTATCTGCGATCTGCCAGTATGACAGCGTACGATCTCGACCGTTTGGCTGGTTGCGGTAGCCGATTGTCGAGTGGAACGGGGGTAAGAATAAGTTTGGGGCATGATGCTGCTGATTTCATCTGAGCACTGTTGATGACGGTATTTGTAAAAAACAACGAGGTCAGTCTGTGCGACGATGTTGTAGGGAATCAAGTTTTGATGTCAAAGTTCGATCACCCACAATTCGTATAGCCTGCTTTTGAACAGAGTCCAAGAGGGACAAGATGGAAACAGAAGCCAGAACTGTTAGCTTATGTATCCCATCTCTGGAACAAATCGCTGGAAAACCATAGTGAAATATTCAGTATTTCACTTGACATTTCTAAAGCATTTGATAAAGTGTGGCATTAAAATCTCATAGCTAAATTAAAGTCTTATGGCATAGACCATTTTACTGTCTCATGGATTCATAGTTTTCTTACAGGTCGCCAATTTCATGTTAATTTAGATGGTATCACATCCAATATTTTCACAACAAATGCTGGGGCTCCCCAAGGTTCTGCACTCCTTGTTTCTTTTATACATTAATGACTTACTTATTTCCACAGTGCACCCAATCAATAGTTTTGCTGATGACAGCACATTGCATGCATCACATGCATCTCCTAAATTTCGATCTCATACTGCAGTTACCACTGATAGAAAGCTGCTAATTGATTCTATCAACAAAGATCTGGATCGTGTAATGGAATGGGGTGATCGTAATCTTGTTTCATTTAATCCAACCAAAACCAAACTATGCCGCCTTTAATGAATAGAGCGACATAAAAATTTCCCTATTAAAATAAGCCATGAGGAATTGCGTGAGGTTGAATCAGTTAGACTTCTTGGATTGGATATTCAAAACAACCTGAAATGGAATAAACATGTGTTCAACTTCGCTAAATCTGCAATGCAAAAATTAGGATTCTTGATCGACTCAAGTAAAAAGTAAAAAGTATTTCAATCCCTAGCAAATTTTGCTAATCTTCAAGTCCTTTCTTCGTCCATGTATAGAGTACTGCTGTCATGTTTGGGGAGTTGCTTGTCAATCAACAATAAAATGTCTAGACTCTGTACAGAGAAAAACAATACGGTTGATTGGTAATACCAAACTAACGGACCAGCTTGATTCACTCCAGCACAGAAGAAATATGGCTGAATTGTCAACCCACTATAAAGTATATATATAACTTTAGCGAATTCTCCTCTAAGGAAATTCAAAATATCCTGCCATCGTGTGCGCAGTATAATCTACAAACAAGAGCTGCCGAGTTATCTCATCCATTTGTTGTACAAATACCTCGTTGTAGAACTGTGTCCTTCCAGAACGACTATTTTAATAGAGTGGCCAAATTGTGGAACTCAATGCCCTCCTCTGTATTTCCCGATGAATTTTCCCCTCAGGCATTAAAAGAAATTGTCCATCGTCATTTAAAATAATTAGTATAGTTATATCTATATCCCCATTCCTTCCATTTTCCTCATCTCTTTTCTTTATAGTTGACATGGTATCTTCGGATATTCAAAGAGTCTGAATAATGAATATTTCATATTTAGTGTGCTAAACATGTCTAACTTATTAATAAAAAAAAAATACCGCAGTACTAACATATCGTTCGTTTTTTTGCAACCCAACGTTGTGTCAATGCAAAATTAATTTTTTAATTTTTCGTTCGGTTTTTCAAAAACTTTGTTTTTAAATTTTTTTTATTTATTTTTCATAATTTTTTCGAACAATTACTATTCACAAAAAATGTTAACCACTGAAGTTTGATTAAAACTGTTCGGGCTATTATAGAACGATAAACTAAATAAACATAATTAGTGAAATATTTAATAAAATAATTAACTAATTAATAAGTCATATGTATTGAGTTTACAAAAATATTTATTTCATTTAATTGTTTGTTTAAAATTATTATGATAATCAAAAAAAATTTAATTACATTATTTATTGTTTTACATATTTAAATTAAATTATTAATCTTTAGTTAATTTTCTAAATTCAATATATAATACTAAATACTCTCCAGATAGCGAATGTTTAGAAAACGGCTAAAATCAGTTCCATTCTAAAATCCGGAAATCTGAAGAAAAAGGAAAGTCGTACAAGCCGATCTCCATTCTCTCATCTATCACAAAACTGATTGAAGCTCTTTTGCTACCCTGGATATCAAGCTTTTGCAACTAAGCTCCACATCAACAAGGCTTCCGAAAAGCACACAGCACAATTACCGCCCTCCACAAAATAAAATCTGTGATGTTCTGAACCAAAAACAGCTATATGCAAGAACATTTAAGTCGCACTTGATTTATCAAAAGCGTTTGACACAGTGTGGTAATAATTTTGCATGTTTTTTTATTAAATGTTTTTGCTTTGATACTTTTTCTTGGAAACAAAATGCAAAACAAAATGAAATTAAATGAAAATGAAATATTTTATAGGGGAAAGTGAGGTTGAATATAATTTTGTTTTGTATTTCATTACGATTATTTTGCGATTTGAGGCATTATTTTAGTTACTTTACTTAAGGCACTCTTAACATAAGTGACCAACAGCAAGTTGGGCGACGAGCAAGCTCGTTCGTGCGTCAAAAGTACAAGTAGAAGAACCCACAAAAGAGGAATTTGATGGGGCGCTTTCAAAATTAAAACGCAAAAAGCACCCGCGGTATCGACGATATAACATATGAAATGATTTATTTAATCGTATGATTTAAAAAAGAAACAAAAAAAATGTATACAAAATCACAAATTCACAACCAAAATGATTGTACAATGGTGATTAAACTCTATCCTTCAGATTGTTTGAACTTGTTCAAATGATCTGGCGACTTTAAACCATGCCACAGGACTGGAACTCAGCTAATATATTATATCCATAAAAAATATAAATATCGCCATAAAATATCGCCTATTATTTTCAAACTACAGGGGAATTGTTCTCCTCTGCAAAGGATATAAAATTTGTACATACATTTTGCTAGCCAAAACAATCCTTTTGCTGAAAAACTGTTTAATAGATAGTGTCATAAAAATAGTGTCACTGTGGTTTACGCGAAGGGCATAGTGGTAAGTGGTAACTACCGATGCACTTTCTCTATAGGAATTATTTTGGAAAAATGCTGAGCGTTCAAGATACCTTTCTACCTACTTTGGATTTGAAGTAGGCCTACGACTCCTTCGAATAAGAGAATCTCTTGGCTGCTCAGTTTGAATGGGGATTCGTGCTAAACTGGTATTTTTGTGCAAAATGACAGTACAGTTGTCTCAGAGAAAATTCGAAATATCAAAGTATCAAAGAAAATGCCATGATATCGCATATGGCAATAGAATTATTTTTATATGAAATCTATCTAAAACTAAACCTTTAACTCAATTTAATTCTTGTTTTCATAATTAACTTGATCTTTTTATGGTTTGATGAAGATTTAGATTCATCATTTAAATTCAGTTGATGAACAAGTGGGAATATTGAAACATTTAGTTTTAACCTTTTAAATAGTATTTAAATCACGGACAATATCTAATCTTATCATTTATATGTTGCATTATGCATTCATAATTTTTGTTTCTTTGATGTCCGAAACCGTTGGATGAATTCTATCATAAAGTGACATTTAGACGAAATGGTTATCAACTTGTTGTATTTTTGTGTTATAAAAGGTGCATTAATTATTATATAACGCTTTCAGTTGTTGGTTTATCTAAGAACAAAATAAGATTGATATTTGAATATCAATTAATTATTATAATTAATAAAAATTATCCAACCTTGATTTTATCTTAGAAATTAATAATTTCTAAACGTAACATCACAAGGAAATAAATATGAAAAGTAACTCGGTGTAAATTTTATCAGTTTGTTATTTAATAAAATTTTTGACAGATCAGATTTCCATACGAGTAACTTCAATGCTTAAGAATCGTATGAAGTAACTTATAATTCTACTTTTTCAAGGATAACAGAAAATGTAAATATAATTTGTTGTTGAATAGATTAACATATAAGATAAAGAAAATAATTTCCTTTGGTGTTGAATTGGTTAAAGTGTAATTACAAAAGAGTTACTTGATGATGGCAATCAAATCAGCTAATTATTCAATTGTTAAAACTGACAGCCCTTGGTAAAACATATATAATTTAAATTAAAATGAAAGATTAATTTTGATTTGGAGCGACAACATATTTATGTGAGTGAATAGAATTTGAATTAAATAGGATTTTTGGACAGTTAAACCCAAATAGCTTTGAGAATCATTTGAATTTTGCACTCGAATGCATGTTTTGTCTTCTTTGGTTTCTAATTTAACTAACAATTTCATTTTATTGATACGGATAACGGTAAATTATTATTTACATATGAACAGAACATAAATTTTATATTTATTTATTAATTTTTTGTTTGTAAACCTTTGATCTAATTCTAAAATTTATATTAGATGCATGAAAGGATCAGTTTTTGTTGATTTATATTTTTTCTTTAACTTTTGATCTACGAGTGTGACAACCACGCGAACGCCAGTTTCTGCTATTGACATACGTATTGAATTCGACCACGCATTATATTGAGGAACTAGAAAGGGACAATTAAGCCGCAACCCAGCGACTAAGCCAAGGTTACAAACATGACAACGGAATTATGCTATATAATATAGCGGTCAAGAGCTCCGGCCAATAGCATGGTTACCTCGGGAAACCTAGACCTGTATTAAAACGCAGAAACACAATGACCTGAGCTTAGGTCGAAACGTATAGTGAACTAGGTAAGTGTAATGAGTCTAAATTATAAAGTGATTAAAACTGGTAGTTATAGTAACCGCTACATCACCCTCCTTCGAGTTAACAACTTAAAAAATAAAGACACAAAACAAAATAAATTTAAAAATAAATAAAATTTATTTTTCCTTAAGTATTCTCACCATTGTTTTTGGTTGTTGTTTTGAGAAAGAATTTCAAACTGTTAACAATGGTATCAAAAAATTAGTGTGAGAGCTATCGAACACTTTTAATAAGTATCTAAACATCTAGAGCAATGAGTTTTCGAAAACTAGATAAATGGTTTCCACGTCTGTACAAGTCATTTAGTCTTGAAGAGATAATACCACGTGAAGTGAAATTTAACACACTGAAAGAGAGTAGGTTGAATAAAAACCATTTGCATGGCATTTGTTGAGCTATAACTCTGTGTCATCAACGATTTTCTTACAACTATCTAGTTTCATAGAAATGTGTTATTGTCAACTCAAGCCTTAGACCAATAATTTCTTATGAACATGTTGACATATTAACTGTAATGCGCAACACCGAAGAACATAACTAATTCACTCGGACCACTTGTATCGCTATTGAGATTGCGTTGAACAACATTCCACATAAATTTGGAAAAATTTTGAACCCTAAAGCAGCAAATCAAGAATAAAGTGCTAGCAATACCAATTTCGGGATAAAAAACATTCAGTAAATAACAGAACTGGTTTGTTTTAGCATGAAGTTTCAAAACCTTGATAATGGTTCCATCACTTAGAATGGAGTGAGTTTCGTGCTAGCCAAATAATTACAATGACTAAGAAATCTGCTTAGCATTCAAGTAAACAATGTGGGCCAAAAAGCAGCAGTAGTACTTCACTAGTAGTAAATTTACAGGCTTTACATTTTGACCAATATTATAATACAGTAACGTCACATCACAATCTTAAACACCGCTCACTTTCAACGTCCTCAACGATCGAAGACTAAAACGTTTGAACGTTGATCACATCCGTCAGACTGTGCGCCAAAAAAAGGATTGACAAATTTCATAGCCTGTGAAATAAAAACACACCAGTTCAAGAATTTAGGGGCCGGTTTATCTTTATAAAATATGATAAAATCTTTAAGAAATCCCTCAAATTGGAAGGCATAGCTTGACAGAAATCAGTAGTTCAAACACTAACCTTTGCGCTTGCCTTTCAGTACAATTCAGCATTCGTTCAACAAAAGTGGTTATGATAAATTGTGATTTGGACTTTTTGATATATGTATAATATTGTTACTGCAGCTCGACATAATTGCAAAAAAAATACAAATCAAAAGTGTATTCAATCTTAATTTCCCATATACAGTATTTCAAAAGTAAAATCAACGTCACATCGTTTCCTCCAAGACGGGTCAAAACAAAAATATTAAATAAATTTATCGAGTTTTCGCTGTAGAGATTTTTGGATTTACCAGGAATATTTGAAAAATTAATCTGAATTATACATAAGGAATTCCTTTTGGAAAATGAGAACTAGTTTTTATTAGACTGCGATAATGTAAAGTGATTGAAAATTAGATTGCAATAGTGGAGATAGTTGAAGTGAAATATGATTATGTTCAATGAAAATAAATTAAATGCAAACGAAACATCGATACGAAGGATTGATAACGATACAGCTATCGTGAATACAAAACTGTGTAAAAAGAAGTAAAATTAGTTTTTGTAAATAAACTTTTGAATGTCATTTAATAGAAATATCTTATGTATTATTTTGTACGCTGTGTTTATACTGGAAATTATTACAAATAGCCGTTGAAGTTTCTGAAGCTATTGAAAGAATATTCTAGATAAGAATTTTGTAGCTATATACTTTTACTGTTGTGGTGGAACAATAGCAGTATTGAATACTTAATAAAACCTCGTGTTTTTTTCTTACTAATCAGTGATCGAATCCAGAAGCTTATTTGAGAATTACGTTTATCGAATTGAGAGTAAGACCAATTCGAAGGAAGGTTGAAAAACGTGACAATATAATATAAACTTAAAATAGCAACAGCATTGAAATTACTTTATGCAGCTATGGCAACTCCTAAAGTCGCCATTTGCTTCCCCATCTCTGATGGATATGATCAAAAATTTTTGAAGGTGTTTTATAAATCCAGTTTGATTCTTTCAATACTTGACAACAGTCACAACAATACTGGACAACAGTCACAACCGACAAAATATCTAGAGCAACAGTAAAAACTTTCAAAAGTTTAATTATTTCTAAAAAATCTTTCACGTTAAATAAAATGCAAATTAATTGTTTTAAATTAGTTCATAAAATTTGAATGTGTTATTTATTTGATATAAGATGAGATAAGAATTTATCCTAATATATAAAAAATATATTTATATATTTGCTAAAAAAATAGCAGTTTTAGATAAAAACACTGTTATCCATACGACATTTCGATGTTAAAAATCATACACAAATTTGGCAATGTTGTTTGTTCATCAAATTTGAAGCTGGGTTTAATATACGAATAATGTGGTCTGTAAATGGTATAATAAACCATCATAAAAAAGAAGCATATATTCACCACAAAATTATTAGTTGATAAAATCACAAGTTACAGACAACATGGTAAAAACCCAAGTTAACTTTGCCTGTTTTTCAGCTATTCATTTTTCTAGTCGTCCACAATCATTTGCAAATTTTATTAGTTTCATTTTCATTGGTTAACAACAAAAAATCAAAACGAATTTGTTTTATAATTTTTCGTTATTATAGTACGCAATGTTGAAGGTTATGTTATAACATCTTCCATATACATACAGCTAAAAAAATTCCGTTGACAAGAATAGTTAAAAAAATTAACAATTAAAAGAGATCAACTTTCGATTTTGTTCAAAGTTTCCTCTCAGTGAGTGTTTTGCATTTTACGTGTAAAAGTTTTTTTAAAGCTATTCAACAAACCATGCAACATTTATACAAATATGTGCCACCTACAAAAGTTTATGAATTTTAAGAAAATAATACATATTTACTTTTTTACAAATAATTTAATGTCAAGTACAAATTATTTAATACAACCAACAAGTACGAAGTTAATTTGTAAATAAGGAGACGAAATAAGAGAAAAATATGAAAAGTTAAATAAAAAAGTTGATAAAACCAAAAAACTTTTAAATATTTGTTAAAAGCTCAAAATGAACATCGACAATTGGATAAATATGACCAAATGGCTATCTTATATCAAGTGCTGGTACTTCAAACTTGATACTTTGGGTTCAACACATTCTATCCGTACGTGTTTAATTTTAAACAATGAAATTATACAGAGGAGGAGATTTGTCCAGCAATCACA
This sequence comes from Diogma glabrata, assembly GCA_963693315.1. Classification (NCBI taxonomy): domain Eukaryota; kingdom Metazoa; phylum Arthropoda; class Insecta; order Diptera; family Cylindrotomidae; genus Diogma; species Diogma glabrata. Next base: position 319,678,534 of record OY856187.1, on the reverse strand, counting down.
CTGCCTAAAGATAGCGGTCATAAAAGTTTAATTGCTTCTAGTAATTATTATTTTTCAATTTCTTTAAACGCTTTCTATATAGAAAAATTTAATTGCAACACTCAAAAAAAAACTAAGTGAAATTAACAAAATTCTACATACGTTCTATAATTTTTTTATAAATATACAACGCACAAAAATTTTTGTAAAATTTACATTTTTACAATAAATATTTTAGATATACAAAAAATTATTTGTAAACACTACAAATTCTTTTACTAACATCCAGCAAAAGATTGTAAGCTTTATAAATTAAATTGTAAAAATGCCCGAAACATTTTTGATTTTATTAAATGTTTTGTAAAATCCTAAAAAGTTTTAGAAAAATAACAAATTTTTTTATTTGGTCAACAAAAGACATTTATGGATTTCATATTTTTTTTTTTTGTAAAACAGTCATTCATATATATTAGTTCTTCGTTAATAAATAAAACACAATTTTTTGCTAACATTTATTTTATTTTTATTTTTTATTATCTTATAATTTTTATTATATTTTTTTTATGTTATATTTTTATTTTGAAATATCTGCATCATTTAAAAAAATATTTCTTGGATTTTTAAATTAAAAAAGTTAATTGCACCTTTTTCCAGTCTGGTTTTATTTAAATGTTAATTTTTAATCAATTATATATTTTAAATTCAATGACACGATATTTCGCCAAATTGTGGCATTTTCAAGGTTCAATTTATTTATAAATAATTAACAATAAAAAATTTTTTTTTACAAAATATTAAAGTACAAACACAAAATATTTGAATTTAAAAATGATTTTAAAAAATTTTGGAAATGACATTAGAAATTATAATTTGTTTAAAAGGTTACTACAAGTAAAAATGAAATTATTTTTTCTTTTTAAAATTTAAAGGTGTTTAAAAGGTGAATGTAGGATTTTTTTAAATTTTCGATATCTGTTTTAAAATTTATTGAGTTCGGTTTATCCAAATGAATATATGCTGGTTCAATAATTTCTCTCTTTTTCGTGTTTTTTTCTTAAGAGATAATTGAAGGATGTTCCATGTTCCAAATGTGTTAATTGTCAATATTTTTTTTTGATTTTTTAATAAAATGTGTTGTGTAGTAGGAATTACAATATGTGTCACAATAACACATAAAAACCTTTTAAGACCAAGATCCCACAACAACGTACGTTCAAAGGTGTTGATGGACGTAAATCTTTCTTTTTTTGTCTTTTTATATTTTTTGTTAAAGAATGGATAACTAAACAAAAAATCCTATCACTGATAAAATATGACATAGGCCAATATTTTATGATAGAATAGAGAAAATAAAAGTAAATTAAAAAGTAAATAGCAAATTTTGACAAAAATTTGCTGAAACAAAACAAAAATGTAGTTGCCAATAATCCAGCCGGTTGCATATTCCTTGATCCTGTGACGCACTTCTTTCTTAAAGATTAAGGGCCCACACATAATTATATGAAGGCTCATTTCTTCAAGGAAGCAACAGCGTCTCATCATCAAGGATCATTTAACAGCTAGGATTGAGGGTGCTACCGTTGACTGAATACAGTTCATCCGCCACCACCCCTAAAATGTCACCTTGGCTAGCGATATCTCACTGCTATTGCCAGTGGTGTGTGATATCTCACTTCAACTCGTATGTCAATAGCAGGGACTGGAGTACGCGGGGTTGTCACACCCGTAGATCAAAAATAAAAAAAAAAAATGTCTAAGCAATAAAAACTGATCCCCTCCATGCGGGAGAATTGAATGTTGGACGAGAGCTGTAGTTTTTTGTTTTAATTTAATATTACTTTTGTGACTATAAATTCTTTCTTCTAATTTTTGGCTTGTTTGTCCAATATATGATTTTCCACAACAACAATTAATTTTGTAAACAAGATCAAATTTTTTCTTTTTATTAATTTTGTCCTTAAGATTAGTAAAATATATTTGTTGTGATTTGTTTATAATTTTAGTTGAAATTCTCATTAAATTATTTGGTTCATTTAAAATTTTTTTGATACTATCTGTCAGATTTGGAATATACGTTATAGAGCCAAAAATATTATTATTTGTAATAGTTCCATCAGAATGTTGGTTATTGGTTAATTGTGAAGATGATGGTTGTTTTTCAAAATTTGTTAATTTGTGATTGTGTTCAATAATTAATTTTTTAATTAGTTCTAAAGGATAATTGTTATTTTCCAAAATATTTATGATTTCATTTATGTTACTGTTTATAAATTTAGGATGTGTTAATGAATAAACTCTATTTATAAATGATTTTACTACATTCAATTTCATGATTTTTGGATGTAAAGAAAAATAATTTAATATACGTCCTGTATTTAAATCTTTTTTGTACCAACTTGTGATAATTTTGTTTTCAAATCTATATAGAGTCATATCTAAAAAATTAATTTGTCCTTGATTTTCTTTTTCAACAGTAAATTTTATATGATGGTCAAAATATTGAAAAACATCTAACGTTTCTTGAATTAAATTTTCTGGTAAGACTAAAAGAACATCATCAACAAACATATCTTACAATGAATGTTGGTTTTATATTAAGTTTTTCAAGGCAAACATTAAATAATTCATCCAAAACTAAATCAGCAAGACCTGGAGAAATTGATCGACCCATAGCAAGTCCACTTCTTTGTTTTTAAAATTTATTTTCAAATGAAAAAACATTGTCTATTTCTATACAATGTTATAATAAAATTATAAATTCATTTAAATTAAGTTGAGTGTGATTTTTTATTTAAAAAAAAAACAAATTTAAAACATATTAATATGCCGTTATATTATCACAGCCTAAGCTTTCCAACTGAGGTAGCACTTTAAAATCAATTTCAGCATCTAAAAAAACAATGAAAAAGTTGTGATATCTTTTTACTTTACGCTGGCTGTCACCGATTACGTAGGTTTTGAAATATGTTATAGATCTGATCCAATTCAGTTCATCCATTATCTCTAAGAGTCAATTCCAATATCTAGGCAATCGGTAAGTGGCCTACTACTATCAAAATATGTAAAATTTCTCACCTGTGCATAGAGTATATCTTCTAAATTTATCATATATGTATTTTCACTATCACTATTTATCATCAATAGACATTGCTAAATAATCACAATTTTAAAAAATATCTCTATGAAAATTTATGAAAGTGATTGTAAAAGCAAAGTTATTTTTGTAAAAAATGTGTTTGTTTTTTTAAATTGCATAAGTCTCTTTGTAAAGTTTAAAAAAAATCGACAATATTCGTATTAAGTTTGACAGTAAAAAAAGTCCAAGCGGCACGTATATCCGCTAGAAATAGGTAGATTTCGGGACCAGACAGCTTTGTGTACAAATAGAATTGGATGTGTCAGATTAGTTTAAATAAAAAATTTAAGTAGAATAGTCCAAGTCCAGAATAATCCAAAAAATTTATCAAACCAAACTAAATACATTAACGGAAACTACTTTATCAATGCGATTTCGGAACAGTTTTATTTAATTTGGTTAAAACTACGTTTAATAACATATTAAATCCACCAAAGAGCAAATAAACGTCCTCACAACGTCACACCTACAACACCACCACACATAATTTATAATCTAAAATTGTCAAACAACTTTTACACCTCAAATAACTCAAATAGGAAGACTTTTGTAAATGTGTAATCAATATGCATATAAGAAAATATTCCTTAATTTAAAACAACAATGATTCAGCTTTGTTTTAATTTTTTTTTTAAATTTTTGCGAAAAAAAATAAAAACTCAAAAAAAAAACAGAAGAAATTTTTTTTAATATTTATTTCTATGGGATATTTTTATATTTTTATGGAAGTTGTTGTTGTAATTGAATGGTATGCATTAGGTTTAATGCTAATTACATTGAAACCTCTTGAGTTAGAAAGCTGAAAATCTCTGAGGTTATAGTTGAAAAGTTTATCTAAAAGCTAGTATGAGTTTAAACAACATAAACTCAAAAATGAGGAAGGTATGGCCGTTTGCGTTTGTTTTTGTTCTAACAGCCCTGGTGTCTCAACCTCTAGACTGGAAATTTTGAAATGATTTATGTTCTAGCTAACGTGTGCATAAATTTTCAAGAGTGAGATTGGCCATTTTCAGCTAAATCAAGGACAACAAAGTTTATTAAATTTTTAAAACAGCTGATTTTTCAGGAACCTGGAACGCCAAGCTTGTCATTTGGAAAAAAATGATAGAAATATGTTCAAATATTCAATGTTGATAAGTTTTATTAAAATATTATGATTCAAACGGAAGTTATAACGCCCTAGATTATTCTACTTTTTTGGCTCTAGCCACTTAACCTGTACCCGGATATGGCCGGTTCGCGAACTTGTCCAAGAATTTTTTTGCCGCAACGTACACAGAAAATTTTTTTGTTGTAGGACAAGAATATGGTTATCTATATATATATATATATATATATATATATATATATATATATATATATATATATATATATATATATATATATATATATATATATATATATATATATATATATATATATATATATATATATATATATATATATATATATATATATATATATATATATATATATATATATATATATATATATATATATATATATATATATATATATATATATATATATATATATATATATATATATATATATATATATATATATATATATATATATATATATATATTTATATATATATATATATTTGTATATATATATATGTATATATATATATATATATATATATATATATATATATATATCAGTGGCGTGCAGTGGGTTTCGATAGACGGTAAGCAGATTATATAAAAAAATCAGAACGTTTTTCAATTCATCGCCACATGATAGTTCTTCCATTGTCTTGATTGCATAACGTGATAAGGCTTTGGTAGATCAGTCTGCACTAATATATGTAAAAGCTAAGCTTCTTTTAAAAACTTCTTCTGTTTTAGTTACAAATCGTCCTATTGTTGACAGCTGCGACTTATAAGATATATCTGATGTTTCATCAAGAAGTATGGCAATAAATAAACAATCTTTGATTTCGAGAAAATTTGAGTTTTTTAGATCAACACATATTGATTTACTCAAACCATTTTGTACACGATTGAAAACGCCTAAAAATACTTTGGATTCCTATAAAAATGTGTGCAATTCTTGATCATATATTGATAACACTTTCAACATTATAACACTACTGAGTAATTTGAAAAAATTCATTGATTAATATAATATGGCTTTGTGTTTACTAACGGCATTAAAAAAATTATTTAAATTATGATGACCATCGTAGGTTTAAATACCCTTTTCTTTAGAAAATAAAATAAACATTTCATAAAAAATGAAACAGACTTCAGAAACAACAAAAGAGGCACAAAAAAGTGAAAAATATCTCAATTGTGGCTTTTAGAGACAGAAATACATATAAAATGATTAATTTAATTTAATTATGCCTAACTACAGAAAACTACACTTTTCAACAAAGATGTTATATTATAAAAATTATATTTTATTATAACTATTATAGTTTTTGTAATACACTCTAAAAAATCGAAATATGAAGACGTAAATTTACCATTATAATAAGCCTTAATTTACGTCTTTTTTTAAGTAATATTCCTCTCGCATTTTAAAATTCCACCAAGAAGGTGTATTGTAATTATTTTACGGCAAAATACGTAAATTTTAATATTTTTGTTGTGTTTTTACGACAAAAAGTGTAAAAATGCATCCAAAGATCTAAAATTTGAATATTTGGTTTTTTTACTCTTCCAGTGTTGTAAATTTACGAATCATGTGCGAATAAATTACACGCGTGTCAAAAATACGTTGGAATCAGAAGTTGTTAATTGTATTACATTTTTTGTAAGTTCGGATTGTTTCTATAATGTTGGGTAGTGTTGGATTAATTGTTTATAATGTTTAAGACTTAAGTGTTTTACTTGTAACATGAGTTTTTCTTTCATATTATAATAAGGAGTTATATTTGGAGCTTATTTTGAAAATATTTTTCAAATCAAAAAACACATTTATCATTAACAGATCATGGATATTCACACTAAGTACGTTTGAAAGCTCTTTTTAAATATATTTACAATTTTTTTAATTATTATTATTTATTTTACAGAAACATCAATTCAAAACGATATTTTTTTTTTGAACGCGTTCTTACTGCAGAACACAAAGGATTAATTATAAAATGTAATAGTCTTAAGTTGAGTTTTTTTTTTATAATTTTAATATGTTATTAAGAGATATCTCAAACGATAAAATTCTATGTTAGATATTTTTTTAAATATAACTCAGAAAATGTGAGTGATTCTAAAACACATCAATAATTTTTCAAAAATCAATAATTTAATTTTAAAATTAATGGTCACAGAATGAGTGACTTATAAAACGAATATTAAAATTTTTCTGTTTTCCTTATAATTTTAATGTTACAATTTTTTAATGAATTTTTAAATGATTTTATTTTTATGAAATAAAGATTTATTTTTTTATGCAGGAAAAATATTTTTGTATTTATTGCTAGAACACCATTATTGATTAATTTACACATTGTGACATAATATGCAGATAAATCAGTGTAAAATAATGTTAAAAAATACGTCTAAAGTTGTATTTTTACAGTCAATGTTACACAAAATTAAGTTTAATAATACACACTTTAGTGTATTTTAACTTACAACTAATTGCGTATTTTTACTGATTTTAAGGCGATGGTTGAAAATTACCCTTATAATAAATGGTAACTGAATGCCATTTATAATAAATGTAAATTTACGCGATTTTTTTTAGAGTGCACTCTAAAAAAAAATCGTGTAAATTTACATTTATTATAGAAGGCATTCAGTTACCTTTTATAATAAGGGTAATTTTCAACCACCGCTTCAAACTCAGGAAAAATACGCAATTAGTTGTAAGTTAAAATACACTTAAGTGTGTATTACTAAACTTTATTTTGTGTAACATTGACTGTAAAATTACAACTTTAGACGTATTTTTCAACATTATATTACACCGATTTATGTGCATATTTTCTAATAACGTGTAAATTATTCAATAAAGGCGTATTTGAAATAAATACGAAAATATTTTTACTACAAAAATATATAACTTTATTTCATAAAAATAAAATATTTATTTATTCATTTATTCATTTAAAAATTATAATTACAAAAACAAATTATAAAGCATAAGAAAAATTTAAATTTTTTCTGTTGCCCTTAATTTTAATATTAAATTATTAATTTTTGAAAAATTATTCATAGGTGTTTTAGAACCTCTCACGTTTTCAGAATAATGTTTAAAAAAATATCTAATAAGGAATTCCATCATTTGAGATATGCATCTCTTTTGGATATAACATATTAGAGTTAATTTTGCCTACTAAATTTAATTTTAAATTTTAATTAAATTTATTTGTCTCCAGTATGTTCTGCGGCAAGAACGCGTTCAATAAAAATATATGCTGTTTCTTCTTCATTTGAATCGATGTTTCTGTAAAATAAATAAATATAATTAATAAAATTGTAAATATATTTAAAATTCAAACGTACTAATAATGGCTATCCATGGTGTGTTTTGAATGATGCATGTATTTTTGATCTCCTCTAAAGTTGTTTCGAACTGTAAAACAAAATGAGAGTTGTCGGTTCCTAAAACTATTTATCGTGGCTTAACATAAGGAAGTGTATGCTTAATAATTTTAAAAACAATTTTTTTACCAATATTAGAACTTACAAAAGATGTATAACAATTAATACGTTCTGATTATAAAGTATTTTGATTCTTGACTCGTGTAATTTATTCGCACATAATTTTTCTTAAATTTACAACGCAGGAAGAGTAAAAAAACAAAATCTACAAAATTTAAAATTTGGATGTATTTTTACACTTTTTGTCGTAAAATCACAACAAAAGGTTTAATATTTACGTATTTTGACGTAAAATAATTACAATACAACTTCTTGATGGAATTTTTAACTGCAGGAGGAATATTACTTAAAAAAAGACGTAAATTAAGGCTTATTATAATGGTAAATTTACGTCTTTATAATTCGAGTTTTTAGAGTGTGTAGTTATTATATTGTAAGATTTATTTGTAGTACAAAACTGTTGGAAATCGATGCCAAGCAAGAGATGTCAATGATGGTACCGGCTTCGAACATTTTGTTTTGAAAATAAATTTCAAAATATAAAAGCTATTATGAAAAAATTTAAAAATTTGTTTAAAAGCGTAATTTTTTGTATGTAACTAAGTATAATTAAATTAAACTAATCAAAATTTATACGTATTTTTGTCTCTAAAAGGCACAATTGAGTTATTTTTCACTTTTTTGTGCCTCTGTTGTTTTTTCTGAAGTCGGTTTTATTTTTTTAAAAAAGTTAATTTTATTTTTCATTTTGTTTTGTGTAGTCATAAAATCAAAAGGCAGAGATATTTTCTGTCATAGAAAGGAATTTAGGACCATTTCGGTATCTATATCAATTAAATACAACTCAAACCGTCCAAATAGATTAAAAGCTGTTTCAAAGAAATCGGTAAAATACATGAAAAATATAGTTTTTTTTCAATTTCCTGAACAACAATCGTTTTACACGTAATATAAAAAATATGGGACCACTTCGGCATCTATCTTAATAGAATACATTTAAACCATCCAAATCGAGTGAGCTATTTTCGAGAAATCGGCGAAAATACATTAAAAATTTAGTTTTTCCAACTTTCTGAAAATAGTACATTTTGCTACAAGAGATGAAAACGCTGCTTTTTCGTGAGTGAAAATTTGTTCACGAGAACAGTTAACGTCCAGTGGGACAATTTCACGAACGTAAAATATTTTTATCTCGCGTAGGAAATACACTTTTTTCTATGATAGTAAATATATAAACGATATTTATTAGAATTTATTAAATTAGAAATCGACAAAATAACATTCAAAATTCATATTCTATTTTTAAATATGGTTGCTTTGATTTAAAATTATATGAAAATACCATGGCAACTACAATTTGTTATTCTTTTTACACTAGAGGAAAAAAAACCTCACAGGGAATTAATCCTGCTTGAAAATAAACTTTTCCTCTGCCACTTGGGAGTCTACCTTAACAAAATACAATTTAAATCATTCAAATCGAATGAGCCGTTTTCAAGAAACATACATAAAAAACCTTCAATGAAAGATCCAATAATTTCATCATTTAAATCACTGGAAACAATATTATTTAATGGTTGCACCATTTTAATAAACGAAATATTACACCCATCAAAACTATAAATTAATAATGTTATTAATTTTAATAACACAACCAATAGATTGAAAATCATTTCAATTTTATCAGGAAAAAACTAGCAAACATTTTTCTTCATACCAAATGTGAAATGACAAAAGGAGAAAGGAAAGAAAAAACTTTACAAGCAGAATTATCTTCTGCTTATTTTCACACATTTTAATGGAACTTTAATTGTTTGTTTTTCAATACAACTTCTAAGGAATACATAGCGATTGAAAGCAAAAATTTTACTGATGACCAAAGAACAAAGAATAGATAAAATCTGCCAAAAAACAAAATTTTTTTATATTAATAATCGATTTAGAATGTTTTTATATTCTTTAATTAATATAAATTTTTGTTAAGACTATTTTAAATTTTGTTTGGGTAAGCAGGTATGACCCTGCTTTCTTCGTACCGCCCGCCAGTGATATATATATATATATTTATATATATATATATATATATATATATATATATATATATATATATATATATATATATATATATATATATATATATATATATATATATTTATATATATATATATATATATATATATATATATATATATATATATATATATATATATATATATATATATATATATATATATATATATATATATATATATATATATATATATATATATATATATATATATATATATATATATATATATATATATATATATATATATATATATATATATATATATATATATATATATATATATATATATATATATATATATATATATATATATATATATATATATATATATATATATATATATATATATATATATATATAAATTTTTTTTTTTTGTTTTTCCGTCTCCGCTTATCATTCATAGTCGTTTGGCACCAAATTTTTTCCGAGATGCCGGGATAAAACCCATTGCAATAGGTTGATTTATATGAAATCTACCTAATTGTAATGTCATTTTTCTATTGACAATTTTACAAAATTTTGTACAATTGAATTTTATTTTTTATAGATAAGTGAGATATGATTTAAAATTTAAAAAGATCAACATAAACCTTAACAATATTTTTGTTAAAAGAATGAAAAAAATTAATATGTAGAATAAATTATGATTTTGTACATTTGTAATCCAAATCACAGACTATACACATAGACTATACCAAATTTTGTATCAAGTTTAGCATTTTTTGGCAAATTCACAAAAAAATTTTGTTAGCACTTTTGTGCTTGCCATTTTGTGAATCCTACCGGGCAAATTTTTTTGAGTGTATGGCCTATGTGCCCAAATTTTCTACTATATAACTCCAAGTTTCTGTGAATATGAAAAATGCAATAAATTGACAATATTGGTTTAAGGATGCTAAAAATGTTAGAAAAAACCAATGCAAGAGGTTGGCATTTCATGTCAATGAATGACAACGTTTTTGTAAAATCTACCAAAAATATTGTTAATTTAATAAATGGTTTATAAAATCTAGCAAAACTAATTAAGTAAATTTATCATAAATTTTGTGAAATTTAAAGCAAAATAGCTATCTATTACAATATAAAAATATGGAGGGGCTGAAACCTCACAGCTCTGAGATATTAAGACTTCGGTCTGGGTTAAGGATTTTGATATAGTTTTCGGCAAAAAACTTTTATGAGGACATGGTTTTTAGTTTTGGGCAGCGATGTATATCAAACATAACTCTTTGTTAAAGTACATTGTATTTTTATCTCTGTTTAGAAATTTATTACAAAACTAACACGAAACATCAATACGTTGCCAGAAAATTATAACAGATCATAAATTAACATAATTTAGTGAAAAGATGATACGCTGAGCAAACTGCTCAAAAACCTCTCCATTTAGCGTTTCGAGGAAATATTACAAAATCACAAATTCATATTTCTTTCAAAATCCATAAATAAAACTTTTTTCAAAATTCTAAAAATATTTCAAACATCAGAATAAAATCAAATATTTAAACTTTTTCTAAATTCAATAATATTCCAAAAATTCTTAAAAAATTCAAACTTTTCCAAAATTCTAAAATATTGCAAAAGTTATTACAAAATCAAAAACTGAAACTTTTTTCAAAATTCCAAAAATTATAATAAAATCAAAAACTTAAAATTTTTCAAAATTCTAAAAATATTCCAAAAATTCTTACAAAATCAAAAATTGAAACTTTTTTCAAAATTCTAAAAATAAGTATAAAATTTAAAAACTCTATTTTCTTCAAAATTCTAAAAATATTGCAAAAATTATAACAAAATCAAAAATTGAAACTTTTTCAAAATTCCAAAAATATTCCAAAAATTAGAATAAGATCTAATATTTAAACTATTTCCAAATTCCAATAATATTCCAAAAATTAATATCCCTGCAGCGTAGGTAATGACGGCCGGACGGACGGCCGGCCGGCCGACAGACAGACATACATTGTATTTTTGCTTTTTTAGAATCAGTAGGTCCTAAAACGTCGAGAAATGCCAAAAAAAGTGGGGGTAAGAATTTCACTTTTGGCTCATGAATGTAATACTTAGGTCTTCCAGACCGAAGTAATATGTGGTAAAATTATCACAATAAGCGTTTGCAATATTTATAAAATTGGTATAATCACACCAATATTTTTATTATTTAAATAAAAACTTTGTAAAAAATTAACAAATAATTCTGGGCGTTTTATTAAGTCAAAATACCATTATTTGCAACGGATTGAGTAACAAAATAATTAGAAAATTAAATGTTGGACGGTATTTTTAGAACCTCGGCATTTCTTGAGACTTCACACTAGACTCAATGTGAATTACCATTTTCCTATAAACTTACCTCTTATGTCTGGCATAAAATATATTTAAATCAAGCAGGACAGCAAAAAAGCTCGTTCTTCAAAATTTTCAATTTATTTTTTTGAGTTGCTTAATGAAAAAGGGTACTTTATTCTTAAGTAAAGGTTACATTCCAACTATAGAATGATAGAGAAATATAGTAGTACTATTGAGTGGCATACAATGCTTTATCTACGAAATTATTTTCTATCTAATTGATCTTTTTCTATCTTAAAAAGAATTTGGTATATTCCTCAAAATAGATTCAACCCTTATAGTCCGAGAGCTGAGCGACATAAAATTGCAAGCATTTTATAAAGGCTGATTTTTTAATATTATGTCACATATGTTGAGTAGAGAAATAGTCTGCAGTCAGTCAGCTGGATTCGTTAGCGTTTGGAGTGGGTGGGTCTCTAAAGTTTGTAAAAAACCATGTACCTTGCAACTACTTTCTAAAACCTGAAAATTGGTTTGAGAGCAGTATATTAATTAAAAATAAGTTTTATGATCGTCAGACACGCAAATTCTGTAACCGAACGCGTCAGTCACGCGTTGAAGTTATAAAAAAGGTACATCGTGCAAGTACTTTCTAAAATCTGAAATTTAGTATACATGTGAAGAATATTATTATAATCACAAAAAATGTAGTCGGTTAGTTTATTTCTGTAACAGATGCCGTCAGTCGCCAATAAAATCATGCCGTTCTGTAATACAGCGTGCTCAATAAATATTAACACATATTGAACGGCATGATTTTATTGGCGACTGACGGCATCTGTTACAGAAATAAACTAACTGACTACATTTTTTGTGATTATAATAATATTCTTCACCTGCATACTAAATTTCAGATTTTAGAAAGTACTTGCACGATGTACCGTTTTTACAACTTCAACGCATGTCTGACGCGTTCGGTTACAGGATTTGTGTATCTGACGATCATAAAACTTATTTTTAATTAATGTACTGCTCTCAAACCAATTTTCAGGTTTTAGAAAGTAGTTGCAAGGTACATGGTTTTTTACAAACTTTAGAGCCCCACCACTCCAAACGCTAACGAATCCAGCTGACTGACTACAGACTATTTCTCTACTCAACATATGTGACATAATATTAAAAAATCAGCCTTTATAAAAAGCTTGCAATTTTATGTCGCTCGCCTCCCCTACTATTACAGTATATATAAATATAGAGAAGACATAACAAAAGTTGATCGCTTATATGTTATATTTAATTTCTCTTTTCTCTATTTTGATTTGTTATTATTTACAACCATACACTTTTTATTAAATTATAAATTAAAACAATTAAATGATTTAAAACGCCAATAAATGTTAAATGTTTTCTTCATAGTGTGTTATTTCCAGTGATTATTTTACTCAAATTTAACCAAAACAGGTGATAAACTCCTGACATTAATTTTATACAACTTATTAAAAATCAATTTTTCTAAGCTTTGGTTGTCAAATTATCAAGAATATTCGGATTTGTTTTCACAAAACAAAGTTTTTTTCGTTTTTTTGAAAGATGGTCATGTTTTGTTTTCATTTACTGGCAAGGAGATTGTTACGTACATTATGCCAAACTTCTTTGGTGCCGTCCACAATCCGCCTCATCATTTCATCAATTCATTCAATTTTAATGGATGAGGTTAATTTGCATACAACCCCGGTATTGAAGGTTTTCAAGAAAATTTCGAAAAATACTTTTTACTCTGATTGATCGTTGCCTATAAATCTTTCTAAACTTATCCATAAAACCCAAATATTGTTGTAAATATATAGTTTATGAGATACAGTTTTCCAACATTGATATGAAGTTAACAACATTTTTGTTGAGACAAATTAAACAATCTCATTTACAATGTAATCCTGATGGAAAAATAATTTGACTTTGACTCTAACAATCAGGGTTTAATTTACAGTTAAGATCAAGTTTTTGAAGGCATTTATAAATACCAATCACAGTTCTGGTTTTCTAACTGGCCAAAAGTCAGAAAATATACTTAATAGTTGTAAGATCATTCTTGTTGAAAACCCAAATTTGATCACCATGCGAATTTTATATTTATCAGTTTAGTTTACTTCAGATAACTTTACAGTTATCAGTTTACTTCTTCTATTTACTATTCTTCAGATGAACATGGCAGCAGAATATTGATTCAAGCATGGTAGCGAAAGGCAACTTACTTCGTCACCGTATCAGCGTATTATTGAGATCCAACGACCACAAATATGCATTCAATTTCAAATCTACTGTACTCAATCTACTGTTACACTATTAAAACAAATCGCTTAGAAAAAAATTTAAATGCAAATACTCTCAACATTGACCTTGAGTCACACCCAGCATGAATAAAAGATTTATCAAAAGACATCATTAGTTGAAGACTTATAAAATTAGCATTCTTTCAATTACAAAAAAATTCATGAAAATCGAATTTCATTAATTAATTAAGCTGGTTTATGGAAGCTGTTGTAACATTTCACGTAGTCATAAATGTTATTACATGACATGTGAAACTGTGGAATCCGTAAATCGGTTAGGTTATACAAAATTCATAAATCATTTGACAAATGAAAATTATTAGGCATACCTTAAAAAATTTGAAAACTGAGGGTCGAACTGATAAAACTACGTTATTTTAGTCCGGAAACGCTGTTACATCGACTTTGGTAAATATAAGCTCAGTTTATTTCATCAGTCATTAATTCCTTTAATTTTAACTAAAACTTAAAAACGAATATAAATAATATCTATCTATACATAACGGATTTAAATATCTGAAATCACAAAAAAAATTAATGCGTTTTATATGAATCAGGCTTATAGTGTTTAGGTTAAGAAATATTTATATTTATTAAACTAATTATTGCTGGTCTGAAATCTCAAGGCTCTGAGATACCAAGATTTCGGTCTGTGTTAAGTCTGTTTATATAGTTTTCGGCAGGAGGCTTTTATGAGGACATTGTTTTTAGTTTTGAATCGAGATGTATATCAAACATAAAAATTTGCTAAAGGACAAGTAGTTTATTCAAGTTTTGAAATGCATTACTAACTAAACTAATACGAACAATCGTTGCCATAAATTTATTCGCGACACAAAAATTTGCAAGAGAGTAAAATTCATTAAACAAGAATCGATTTTCTTTATCCTCTGACAGAGAAAAATGTATTAATGTATTATATATAACGGAAACATTTTCTTCTCTTCTCAAGAAAAAATTTAATCTATGTTTCATATAATAGAAAAAAGTCCAGAGCCTAAAATTTTATTTTATTCCAGCACTCATTTCACTCCTTAAATTAGTATTCATAAATTAAAATGTTTATAAATTTCATATCGTTCTTTCTCGAAGAGCAAGGTTTTTAGTTTTTCAATTTCACTCCTTTGGTGTTTTTATTTTAGTTATTTTATTCTTTTGTGTTCATTTGTTTGCAAAAGAAGAAAATCAGAACCTTTTTGTCATCCTTTTTATATATTGTTTTAACAATATGTACTTGCAAAATTGAACAAAACATTCACAAACATTATTTATTTTTTAAGGTTCAATTTTGAAGCAAAAATTAAATGTATGAGTATTTGAAAGAAAATATTTATTTCAATATAAGAGTAAGAACGACATTTTATTATTTTCACTCCTGTATTTGGAAGTGTTTTTTTTAAGCTACTTGCTCTAAAAGAATGGAGCAAATAAGTAATATAAAGAGCGTTTCAAACCCTGAAAAACACATACAAAACTAACGAAAAGAGAATTATGGAACCAAATTTATTTTTGTATGTTTTGAAATTGAATTCCATTCCATACAATTCAACTAAAAAAATAAGAGTATTAAACGTAGTTTGATTTTTGAGAAAAATAGAAAAGCAATTGAAATTTGAAAAATAATATTTATTACAGTCAATTTAATAAAGTATCGAATGTTGAGCATTCTTTATAGGAATATTTTGATAATTTAAAAGGTTATTCAATTGAATTTAAATAAATAGTAATATTGCATGACTAGTCCGAACGCGTGTTCCAAACAAGGCTGTAGTTTGCTGCACGAAGGTGGCGAGTGCGACAATCACTTCCGTTTGGAAAATCGGTTTGGACTTTTTATACACAAAATTTTTTGTAACAAATGCACAAATTTTAGTGAATAAAATGTTGATTTTATAATTTATTTTATTTAACAAATTTATAAACAAATTTAAGAAATTTGAAGTAAAACTAAGCCATCTTTATTATAAGCACTGTACTTAATTATTACAAATGTTAGATTCCAATTTGTTGTTAAATTGTACTAAACTGCTAAATCGAAATTACTTCGGTCTGAAAAACCTAAGTATGTATTACATTATCGAGCCAAATGTGAAATTTATACCCCACTTTTTTGGCATTTCTCGACGTTTTAGGACCTACTGATTCTAAAAAAGTAAAAAAATGCATGACTATCTGCCGGCCGTTCGTCACAACCTACGAAATCTAGAAAACAGCTGGAAGGATTTCAAAAATTTTTGTTTCTAAAAATAGGTATACTTCGTGGTAAGAGCCGAAAGGACGATGTGTTCGATAACTGTACTGGAAGTGTGTCAAAAAAATTTTCAAGTGTGTCAAAACAAAGAAATTTGCATATTTTTTGCTTAAAAATCGGTAATTTTAAGTGATATTGTGTAGTTACCTTGAATTTAAAGAAATCTTGATAGTTGGGATGAATATGTGTGACCATAAACTAGAATATTGCATCATAAGTTTGTCCAAAAAATATTGTCAAGTGTGTCAAAAGAATGATTTTCATTTATTTTTGTACCCAATGCTTGTGAAAAAAAATAAAATTAATTATTTGTATGACATGCAATGTAATTGAACATGAAATTGGACATGGAAATTTTTGATTTTATTATAATTTTTTAAATATTTTTGGAATTATGAAAAAAGTTTGTAATTTTGATTTTGTTATAATTTTTGGAATTTTGAAAAAATTTGTTTTGGGATGAGAAATTTGGGAATTTTGGGAAAAGTTTGAATTTTTGGAATATTATCAGAATTTTTCAAAAAAGTTTCAATATTTGATTTTCTTATAATTTTTGAAATATTTTGAAAATTTTGAAAAAAGTTCCAATATTTGATTTTGTAATAATTTTTGAAATATGTTTGGAAATTTGAAAGAAATTTTGATTTTGTATGTTTCTCGAAAAGCTAAATGGAGGGGGTTTTTAGTAGTTTTTTAAGTGTATCATCTTTTCACATAATTAATTGTATTAATATATGATGATCTGTTATAGTTTTCCGGCAACGTATTGATGTTTCGAGTTAGTTTTGTAATAAATTTCTAAACAGAGATAAAATATACTAATGCTTTTACAAAGATTTTTATTTTTGATATACATCGCTGACGAAAACTAAAAACAACGTCCTCATAAAAGATTTTTGCCGAAAACTATATCAAAATCGTTAACAGAGACCGAAGTCTTGATATCTCAGAGCTTGAGATCTCAGCCCCTCCATATTTTGATTTTATAAAATCAATTAACTTTAATTTAAATTGTCAGATTAAGTTTCTTTACATTTATGTAGAACGTTTACATGTATTATGAAACACAGTCTTTGTAATATATTCTAGTAGTACAAATCTTACAATAAAGATTACGTTTTTAGTTTATATTTGATATATATTATAAATATTTCGATGTGTAACTTTTTTTTTATTCAAAGTAAGGCAGAGGCATGTTTAGTGTTAACCGTAATAAATTATAGATTAACGTCTTTGAATATCCTAAGAAACCATGCTAACTAGGGAACTAGAACTCGAGAGTACTTATCAATTTTCTTTGAGGACTTTATCGCCGGTCAATTTAACAGCTCTCCGCCGTATAGAATCAAGATATTTCAAACTACTTATGTAGGCTCCTCCCCAGATGTGAATACTCCATGCAGGGACGAATAAATGACTTATATATTAAAAGAAGCTGCTTGCTATTAAAAACCTTATGACAAGAAGTTTGAAATATTATATAGAATTAAGTGATCGACAATCTATTCTTTTTGATCTTTCTTAAAATGATTAAATGCAAACAGCCCCCCTATTCAAAGTAATTTTTTTGCTCAATCAGGTGATTTGGGAAGTTTACTGTTTCGAAAGCATTACAAACATAGTAAGTTGTAACAAATTACTAGTCGGTAAGTAAATACATATTTAAGTCGATAAGTGTTGGCAATATTATTGCCGAGCAATGTGTAACCATATATGTCTAGGCAACGTTTTCAACTCGGTGTTGCCATAGGTTTTACGCGTACGCATTGAGCATACGGTGATCAATGATTCAATTATTGCCAGCTTCAAACAACTGTTATTATATAGTAAATTATTGGCATATTATTATTCTGTATTTATTGTTGTTTCTAGAGAAAAAACTGTTGAAAAATGAACAAATTATGTCAATTTATGAGTTTTGTATTTTAGGTATAGATTTCATAAAAAAATCTACTTATTTCAATATTCGTCATCACGGCTTTCGCCGAAATCCCCAAATAAAAATGTTATATATGTCTGTACATTATATTAAAAGTATCAAATATCACAATTTATCAAACTTTAAAAAAAATACTCTTAACTTTGTCGAGTGGCGTATCATTTGACATTTTAATACAATTTCAATTTATATCAATTTATAACAATTAAAAAAAAGTACATTCTGATCCACAAAATTGGAAAATAAGTTTTAATCTTTGAAATAAGAAAAGTAACAAAATTGATTGTAAGGAAATGCTCATTCGAAGTGATCAAAAATTTTGCATTCGCTCAATTTTGACTTAAGAAAAAAAGAGGGCCAGTGTGACCAAATTCCAAATCTTGCTCCGTCTTGCATCTATGTTTTTCGTTGATTTTTTTAAGTTGGTATTTGCACGGTATTTTCATAGGACGGTTGTTCCTGTGCAAAAGTTCGTGACACTCCAGATAAATTTCAACTTCTAAATATCAATTTATTTGTTGTATATTATTCATATAGCAGTTGTTGGTGCCTTACTCAAATTTAATGATTTTGCGTTTATAAAGTTGTTAAATATCTTAAAAATCGAAAAACCAAATTAAAAAACTTAATGACGTTACAGGTGAAAAATGTAACCTGATATTGCATTGTCGACTGTTGATTTTGGATGGTAAAGTTTTTTAAACTATGGGCTATACAAACGAAAACAATCCATTCAAAAACTGTTATGATAAATTATACATAGATTACAGAAAGTGATATTACAGCAAGAATTTATAGTTTAATGAATCTTGGGAGTGTTTTAAATTAGTTCAAATTAAATTAATTAAATTATAGAACAGTGAATTTTAATTTGTGCGAAGAAATGGCTTGCTAGTTAAAGTTAATGTCGATGTATTAGGTATATGTTGACATATAACTAGTGTTAGGTACGAGGCATTTTCTAAATTCAAATGAGTAGACTGCTATGTTATATTATTGTTATTGTTCTTGTGATTAATTAATGAAAAAATTGGTAACGAAAGTGAATTGGGAATTTTTGTAGACTATATGGATTTTTATATAACGGCTCAAATTTGGTATAGCCTCGCCCCCCCATCGCCTCTTTGTAGCAGAAGCAAAAAGAGGAACAATTTAAAATTAAGTTTGATCGAAATGAGGTTCTTTATTTGCGACTCTCTGTCACCTCACCGCAAAGCGTATCATGCCAGAAATGTTCCAAATGCTTTCACAAAGCATGTATTTTTGTCAACTCCAACCAGCAGTCCTATTTTGAGAAAAATAACATCTCCTGGGTGTGTGCATCGTGTTATTATTTTTATTATTTTAAAGTCACATCATGCAGCGAATCTATTAATAAACTCAACAGTTCTATTATCGAACTCAACAAAAGTCTTGAAACACGCCTCAAAAATGCTAAGGTAGTCTCTCAGCAAATTGCCCTTATTCATCAAGACCTGTCGCAGCGCGTTGATTGTGTTGAATCTACCATTAAGCAAAATATTAGCCACATAGAAGATCTCGTTGCAAGTTCATCATCCAACAGAATTGTTTTGCACGGCCTCTTTAAACAACATTTTAAAGCAGATGGAAAACTTAGGAGATACCTGGTAGAGCTATTCAAACTTTTAAAAGTAACGCAAACAACTACCGATTTTGATTTTAAATGGAACGGTTCAGTGCTCAATATTTTCATGTTGAATAATATATTAGTTGGTGACATCTCCAATAATTATCGTAGCATTGCTGGTACTAACGGAATTTTTTCAGAAGACCACTGCTGTTTTCTTCCATTCCAGCCTCTTCAATCAAGCTTGAGTTCGTCCATGAGTCAGCTTCTGATCTTAAACGCATTGATGCGCTTGAGGTTGAATTGTGGTTTAAAGATATTAAAATAAATGGAATCCAATACCTCGTCAATGAAAACCACAATCAACTAAAGAGCCATGTGATTAATATTGCTCAATATTTGAAAATTACTATTGATGAATCGGACTTCAGTGTCTTCAGAATTAAATATAAGTCAACATTAATAACTTCTTTTAATAACTCTGATGTTCGCAATAATGTATGTTTCTTATATATCTGCAGTATCTTCGTCAAACTCATCTGGCATCGCTAAAGAAATCATTAAGAATGTTCCATACACGAGTTATGTTACATTCAACGACAACCTCTCAACTACTTCTCGGATCATCTACAATTACTGTCGTCTTCTCAAAAATAATTCAATAATTATATCATTTTCGACTCATCGTGGGAAAAGACTAAACTTTGATGACTAAAAAGGTGTCAAGTACTGAAGACTGGGTCATGGTTACTTCTCTGGATGAGTTGTGTTTCGTAATCAACAATCATTTGCTATGATGGCAAATTCTAGATAGGAACCAACAAATTAATTTTCAATTTTCAATTGTTAATAATTTTATTATTTTTACGAATATTTTTTCTTTTTAGGGTTCCGTACTTTAAAAAAGTAAAAACGGTACCCTATTGGTGAGACTTCGGTGTCCGTCCGAATTTCTACATAATCAATTTACTCACAAACTATAAGTGCTATCAACTTGAAATTTTCTACAGTTTTTAAACGTGTTTTTCCACGCCTACTGATAACAAAAAAATTCAAACATTTGTTTTAATCTATATTTTATGAACATAGATAAGGAGATAGTAAAACAAAAGTTTTTTGTAAGGAATCGAGTTTGGTCTAGAAAAATCGAGAAAGTTCAAAATATTTCAAAAAAAAATTTCAATGATTTTTCGACTGCTTAGTTTTTTTGATATTGCCATAAACGGGTATTGTCTTTCCTGTCCCCCCCCTTTAACTTCGAACATTAGAAAAGAAAAAATTTGAAAAAATTCATGGTTATGGTCAATGTTGTAAAGATTGAATCAAAACTATAGCGGTCGGGTCATCATTTCAAATGT
Source organism: Diogma glabrata (assembly GCA_963693315.1). Classification (NCBI taxonomy): domain Eukaryota; kingdom Metazoa; phylum Arthropoda; class Insecta; order Diptera; family Cylindrotomidae; genus Diogma; species Diogma glabrata. Next base: position 319,657,031 of record OY856187.1, on the reverse strand, counting down.
GATTATGAGGGGGTTGAGAGTGGAAATTTTGAAAAAAAATTATTTTTGACCTCAGTGAGTGGGGTGTCATATGAAAGGTGATTTTTTTTCTAGTCCAAGCCAATTTTTTTTGCAATTTTTAAAAGCGCAGTTTTTGAGTTATGTTAAAAAATGTGACAAAAATTTTCTGTCCCCCCCCCTTAACTTCGAACATTACAAAAGAAAAAATTTGAAAAAATTCATAATTATGGTCAATTTTGTAAAGATTGAATCAAAACTATAGCAGTCGGCTCATCATTTCAAATGTGATTCTGAGGGGGTTGAGAGTGGAAATATTGAAGAAAAATTATTTATGACCTTGTTGAGTGGGGTGTCATATGAAAGGTGATTTTTTTTCAAGTATAAATTAATTTTTTTTGCAATTTTCAAAAGCGAAGTTTTTGAGTTATGTTAAAAAATGTGACAAAAATTTCCTGTCCCCCCCTCTTAACTTCGAACTTTACAAAAGAAAAAATTTGAAAAAATTCATGGTTATGGGCAATGATGTAAAGATTGAATGAAAACTATAGCGGTCAGCTCATCATTTCAAATGTTATCTTGAGGGGGTTGAGGGTGGAAATTTTGAAAAAAAAATATTTTTGACCAAGTCGATTGGGGTGTCATATGAAAGATTGATTTTTTTCTAGTCCAAAACAATTTTTTATGTAATTTTTAAAAGCGCAGTTTTTGAGTTATGTAAAAAAATGTGAAAAAAATTTCCTGTCCCCCCTCCTTAACTTCGAACATTACAAAAGAAAAAATTTGGAAAAATTCATGGTTATGGGAAATGTTGTAAAGATTGAATGAAAACTATAGCGGTTGGCTCATCATTTCTAATGTTATTTTGATGGGGTTGAGGGTGGAAATTTTGAAAAAAAATTATTTTTGACCTTGTTGAGTGGGGTATCATATGAAAGGTTGATTTTGTTCTAGTCCAAAACAATTTTTTATGTAATTTTCAAAAGCGCAGTTTTTGAGTTATATTAAAAAATGTGAAAAAAAATTCCTCCTTAACTTCGAACATTACAAAAGAAAAATATTTGAAAATATTCATGGTTATGGGCAATGTTGTAAAGATTGAATGAAAACTATAGCGGTCGGATCATCATTTCAAATGTTATTTTGAGGGGGTTGAGAGTGGAAATTTTGACAAAAAATAATTTTTGACCCCCACTCGGCATATGAAAGGTGAATTTTTTTCTAGTCCAAAACCATTTTTTTGTAGTTTTCGTTTTTTTCGGTTTTGATTCATTTGATTAAAATTCTAAAATTGTGTTTTGTGAAGGACTATTCACGTAAAATAATCGTAGAAGAGGATAAATTTTACTACGTTGTAGGAAATGTATATTATAGTAAATATTGAGTGAAACGAAGTAAAGAAATGAACAAACAAGATCAGATTAGATCAACACAGTTTAACAAGTCAGATGAACTAAACTTCAGGCGAAAGGCGTTAGGTTGAAAAATTATGCAATAACATACCAGATACCTGTTTGCTATTCGATAGATTATCATTTAATATGGTTGCATTGCAAATGTTCTCTATGAAGTTGATCACTAATTACAAACATTTTTGAAATTTTTGAACTATTGAACTACTGTTGAACTAGAAAATTGTTACAGTCAAGTTAATCGAGGTTGGGGATCTGTTCTTTTCGTTAAGTCTGATACAGTACCACCAGTGCAGAAAAATAGTAGCCACCATCACTTTGAGTTTAGCTCTGCTGGCAGTCATTGTGAATGTTCAACTAGCTGAAGTACAAATCCTGTTGGTATACTATACCGATATCCCCAATGTTCAGTAGACAAATCACTCGACTGTGTTAACAATGCACTCGTTGGAAATAATTTGACGACACTTTTTCTCCGTTTTTTCCGTTGGTTTCAATAAAAATCCTCAAAACTGGCTCTCAAACTATTTTCTACAAAAAAATTTACAAAGAAAAATTCATGAACCAACAACAGTTGAGGCTACCACAATTGATAATGTATTTTATCAATATAAATAATTTAGAAGCTGGCGTTATTGAAGCTTTCTTTAGCCACCATAAACAGCTTTGGGTAAGATTCAACCCAACTTGAAACTATACTTACAAAAACTGTTTTTTTCTCATATTATATACACGGAACCCTCAGCGAGCGAATTATATTCGCACTTGCCTGACTTTTTTTTTATTATTTACCATTATTTTTTTAGTTTTTATATTTATTTTGCATTTATTTTGTCAATTCTTTTCTATTATTAGTTCCTAAAAATTTGTTTAAACAGAATTTTAATTTTGACTTGGTCGTATATCAAAGATTTCATAAGAACATTCAATTTATTTAATGCAAGTAATTCTGTTTTCTGCTTATAATAAGGACGTAAGATCATTAATACTTCAGATTATCATCTGCCTCATTTCCATGGTAAATAGTCTTGCTATGAATTATAATAGCCCAAGACAGTCTAATATTATTTTGAACGTAAATTTGACTAAGGTGTTACAAGGGTGGTGCATTCTCGTTTTCCGGGGTTCTTAAATTTGTTTTTTTAATGGTCAAAGTATCTGTACAAAGAAAACGGGTAAAACGGAAGAGTAAAGAAATATGTTCAGCGTTTCATCTTTTGAAATAATTGGTGTTTCTGAGACATGGTTAAAACCATACATAAATAACCAACTCGCCAACATATCAGGATACAATATGTTTCGGAACTATCGCTTGAAGAAAATCGGTGGTGGGGTGGCGGTATATGTCAAATCTGACATTCAATGTTTTGTTGTAGCCAAATCTGTAGATCGTAGTTCTCTTTCACCCTTTGAAATGCAAACCCTGACTAACAAGGAATTTATCACATCTGGTTTGCAATTTTTATTTCTTGAACTTCATATTTCCGCTCGTAAGTTACTCTATGGAATTATTTACAATCCTCAACCAAATAAATTTGATAATCGCAGTAATGTTCAATCAGTTCTTGATGCAATTATGCCACTTTAAGAAGACATTATAACTACCGGGGATTTTAATACTAACATTAATTCTAACTCTGGTATTACTGCTAACTTCAAGAACTTGTCATTGGAATTTGACCTTTCCTATTTTTTTGATCCAACGTATTTCACTTATAAATATGATAAACTAGTCTTCAACATGTATTGATTTGCTTATCACTGACCGAATCGAGGGCATATCAAATTTCTCTCAAATAGACTCTCCTGGGGTTTCTAATCACGATCTCATTATGTTTACGTTCGATATTCCCAGGTTTCCAGTAGGTAGAAGGTCTTATCTTATTCGTGATTATGCACACATTGACCCTAACACAGTGGCTTCAATACTCTTGGATTATCCTTGAATGATTTTTATCGTTTATCTTCGACTGATGACTTATGAACTTCCTAAATTTGACTATTTATGGTACTTTCAATGCATTAGTACCGATCAAGCAGATTACTCCGAGAGATAGAAGTCAACATTGGTTTAATTTGGAGCTTGACTGCCTCATTAATCGCAGAAATCAAGAATACCAATTATGAGCAAGGTCAAGAACTCCAGCAAGCCGCGTTTCCTATGTTTCTCTTCGAAACCAAGCAAACGAAACTATTAAATATTCTAAACTAGATTTAATTAACAAGTATATTACTAAGAACCTGAACTCCAAAGAATTGTGTAAACGATTGAGAAATACTGGTATACATAGAGGGAAGCACTTGTCCATATCCCTTTTAGTCCAAATGAGATTAATTTTATTTTTATTTTTCACCCTGCAACAGAGCCAACAATTTCCCATTGTATACCTTCACCAATTCTTCCCCTTGCTCAACTTGCCGTACGAATTCCGGATGGGCCAAGTTGTTCTCAATTTTCCCACATTACATGGATTGAAACTGTATCTGCTATTGCAAGTATTAAATCAAATGCAATCGGTATTGCATGATGCATGATGGTATTTGGCATGATGGTATTTCTCACAAATTTCTAAAATTGTACTTCCATCAATTGCTCCAGCCATCACTCATTTTTTTAATCACGTTATAACTACTTCTAGTTTTCCTGCTAAATGGAAAATTAGCAGGGTTACCCCAATTCCTAAAAACTCATTTCCTAAAACTTTGAAAGACCTCCGACCCATAAGTATCCTACCAGCTCTTTCGAAAGCATTCGAATCAATTATGAAAAATCAAATATTCAGAAGTTCCGCTTGCTAATTGATCGTCAATCTTTTCATCGAAACCATAGCACCGAAACTACTCTTCTGTGTGTTTCTGATGACATCATTCAAATGCTTGATGAAAAATTTGTTGTCGCTCTTGTTTTGTTGGATTTTTCTAGGGCGTTCAAGCTTGTTGTTCACGACCTATGTACTTATTGAAAAATTGGCACGAAAATACAATTTTTCTTTTACAGCCATTTCTCTCGTTAAGTCATATTTGCATGGTAGACACAAATACACAGTATATGACGGCATCTTGTCCGACACTCTCCCGGTAACATCAGGGGTTCCACAGGGTTCTGTACTGGGTCCTCGATTTCTCTCTTTATAAATGATCTTCCAGATGTGCCTAACCACTGCGAGTATCATACGTACGCCGATGACGTTCAATTATACTGCGGCAGAAGGGCGTTTGCGCTGGATAATATAGTTGATAACATTAATTCTGATCTAAAAAATGTAGCCCTGTGGGCTGAACGTGACAAGCTCGTGCTTAACCCTAATAGAACGTCCACTATTATATTCAGTTTATCTAACGTTGACTTCCATCGCGCAATTTTGTCCTCCATAAAATTGAATGAAGTGTATCTGCCAAGGTCGTGCACAGTAAAAAATCTGAGTGTCATTTTTGACTCACTTATGTCATGGGGAGTTCAGGTTAATGCAGTTTGTGGTGCCACAATATTTTTGCCATCGAATATTTTTGCCATCAAGATAATGTTAGTAGGTTAATTTAGGATAGGATACTGTATTTGTGTGAGTTTAGGATTGGGATTTGGTTAGTGTTTATGGTTGCCATTGGTATTTGGTTGTTGCTAACTCTTGTTTTTGCCCCTAATCGAATAAACAATATTTGGATTTTATAAGAATGCTGAATTCTTAAGTTGATTGTTTGTGTTATGAAAACTTAATACACGGAAGTAATTAATTAATCTTATAATTTGTTTGATTTAAAAATAATAATTTGTTTCTTGTTCGAATTCGTCTATACTTTACATATGTACAAATTACAAGACTAGGCCTTAAGTATGTATGTTTTTTCTGAGGAATAGATAAAAAAAACAAAAATGTTACATTCATCAACACCTTAGAACACATGTTTTAGAACTAGAACACATGAGATCCATGTGTTTTTGTGGCACATATTGTAGGTAATTACTATTCCACAACACTTGTTATTAATAAAAATTGAAAATCAGGACTTAAAGTTTTTGAAGTTTCAATTAAACAACTGATAGGGAAAAGCGCCGGGTCTAATTTCACCCAAAATGCAGTTCCTTATACTATTGTATAAAACCAGACCACAAACCAAAGTTGCTAGGAAAACGCCTTCTACCACTTCACCCAATTTCACCCAAAATGCATTTCTTTCATTGTTGTAAAAGACTCGACGAAAAACCAAAGTTGCATCAAAACCGCTTAAATATAGTTTATCGTGTAGATCAGCAGCCAAATTCTGTAACTGTGAAGTGGGGAAGTGATAAGTTTTTTATCACTTCACCGCAAAAATATCTAAGTGAGTGAAGTTTTAAAACAATAAAGTTAACACTGACGTTTTGTTTGGCAATGAAATGAAATCGTTTCTGTTGTTGATATTGACATTATGTCAAAAAACCGCAAAACGTCAATGCGATTTGATTTTTAAAAATTGCATTTCTAAATTAAATGCAGATTAATTTTACAAATTTAATTTCTAAAATAGTTATATATATATATCTAAATTTGTAAAAATTTACGTTCAAATTGTGTTGAAACTTAAAATAAACATTTAGTTTTATGTATATATGACGTTTGACAGTGCGGGGCTTGCTATTAGATTTTTTAACACTCTAATCGCATATAGAATCGCAAAAATAGTAAAATGATAAAAAATTAATGATAAAATCGAAATGAAGAAATTTTTAACACTTCACCACTTCACAGTTACAGAATTTGGCTGCAGGATATGAACACCCATCCAACACCCCAGTTCCCGATACTAGTTTCCAATTGAAGTACAAAATTAAAAAATTCAGAGTTGAGTCATATTACGCAACACTAAATTATTCGTATAGAAAAAGAGTTGCTTTAACTGTCATATGGTGAACCATCCGGAGTTTCTCTTCATCTGCGAAATATAGTAGTGTCTACGAAATCAAGAACTAAAGCCGCAATTAGACTATTGCAGTACTCTGCAATATTTCTGCAATAGTCGTGCAATGGTAGTGTGTAAAAGATTCATTGCAGAAAAGTTTGGCAACGAACTCATTGCAAAACATTGCAATGAGTCATTGAGTTCATTGTAGGGATGAGATTATTTTCAAAACAAAAGATGACATTTTTTTGTCAAAATATAACCACCCCGACTCCCCTTCAATCTAGTAAAATACAAATTCCATAGTTAAATTAAAATAAAATTTATTCAAAAATTATTAATTATTAAAATATTGAAAATGATTTATTTTGCAGAAAATGTACATATTTTCTTATTCATGCACATATTTGGATGACTTATAAACTTCTTTCAATAGGGTTTCCTTGGACTCTCTTTCAAAATTTGTGTGCATGATTTTTTTCGTTTATTAAAATAAACTATTACTGACTTGTTTCAACACATTTAATTAAAATTTGAGTCTTTTTAAATGTCCGAATTTTTGTGGAAAGAGCATTTTTATTTTTTTTTAACGACTGTCATAGAAAATAATGTTTTCTATTAGTAGGGGAGCCCAAGCGGGGATTTTGCGAGTTACTCGAGCGCGTCAGAAAATCATATGGGGAGAAACCTTGCACCCTGTAATGTACTCCTACCAAATATGAACCGTTAATATAGTGGGGTGCGTCGAGGGCAACCCGTCAGATTAGTAAAAAAAAATCAACCGTCAGAAAAACTCAAGCGCGTCAGATTAAGAGAAGGTAAGTTAAATACATCCAGAAAAGTGTATATTTCAATAATCTGACAATTTGACCGTGACATAAGGAAATAGGCGAGTCACAAAGGTGTACAAAAAAACGACACCTTGAAATACTCGAGCGCGATAAACTTTTTTTTAATTTTGAAGGTAATCCTATCAGGATTACGGAAAACATATATTCTGACAGTTTTCATGGGGCGATTCAGGTAAAATCGTCAATAAAAGATGGAGCGTACAGATGCTGAGAGCTGTGTATTCCCCACTTTGCGCCTCACTTCTCTTCACTCTTTCTTTATCTCTTACTCTCTCGCACCGACTCCACTAAAGCGTCTGTTGGCATGACGCCATCTCAGCTGATCACCATAGTGTACACGTTTTTGGTGGCTGCTAGACGCTTTGATTTGTTTGTTGTATTTATAAGTTATTTTGTGAATTTCATGCACTGTTTAAAAATAAATTAAAAACACTCCAAAATCTAGTAAATGTTTGCTCGCTTAATTGCAGGAAAAATCAATTGTCAAATATTTCATATTACATTAATTGTAGTAATCGTAATTTTCAATCCAAAAGCATTAATATAACTGAGATAATCCTAGTAACATAAAACAAAATGGTAAATTATGCTTTTTAACTATTAAATTTACTACAGTTGTAGATTAAAAATACTGTTTTTGAAAAAAATTACATAGAAATAGAAACGACAAATAATTGTCACTTTAAAATTGTCAGACGAACAGTACCCCTCCATATAATTGTCAGATTATCATCCTGGAGGACGAAGACATCAAGTTGATCCCCCTGCATAAAAATCTGACGCGCTCGAGTATCTCAAGGTCACATTTTATTTTTACATTTTTCAAAATCAGCCATGACTTTTGGTCACGTTTAAATCGTCAGTCATTTAAATAGGACACTTTTTTGAGTTCACTTTACATAAACCTTGAATATCTGACACGCTCGAATAACTTTTTTTTTTTTTGTTTTTCCACCTCTCTATACGCCCACCTCCCTTTAGTTAATCGTCAGATTTATATGTATCGGTTATCAGAAAGACAAAGCGCATATACTCTATGAATATCTGACGCGCTCGAGTATTTTTATGTGACTGTTTTTTTTTACATTTTTAAAAATTCTTACACGCTCTCCCCCCCACTAAAATGGAAAACTTGACATAAACTTTTTTCATTTTAGAACGTAAACTTCACAATCCAATAAGTCCCTATGACGCTCTAGTAACTGCAAATTTAGCATCCCGGGCTCCCCTACTATATCTGTCAGGTTAAAAGAAAGGGTTGGCTTTTGCTGTTTATCGAGCATTTTTTAATTTTTTCTGCTCTTAAGCGGAAAGTAAAAACACAAGTAAAACAAAAGACATAATGGACAAAGACATAATATTAAAATTTATTAATTTCTTCTCTCCAAAACACTTTTGATTTTTTGGCTCTATAACCCGAGGACTTCTTTTTTAAAAAAAGGCATTAATCTTTTATATTTACTAATATCCAAATTTTCTTTAACGATGAATGTTGATTTTAACATTGAATGATTTGACCGCATTGTTGAAGACTTTTTTGTCTGCGATAGTTCACCAAAATATGCCAAAAACACATCTTCAGAATAAAAATTTCCTGTTTATTTTGTTCTTACACCAATTGATAAATAATAGGTAAGCTTTTTCATACCGGACTTTAGATTTTTAGGCAACAGATCTAAAGTTAAATTGTTGGCTGCTTCTTTTATATGAGGTGAAGTGCTAATTATATCACTTTCATCACTACTGCTCATTTTAAATTATTTTTATTTAAAAAATAGATATAAAGTCTGTATAAATTTTAAATTTATTAATTTTAAATTTTAACTTGACATCCGATACGTTTTTAAATTTCGGCTGCGCCTCAACCAGCAATTTGCATGCACGAGCAGCAATGTAGCACTTTCTGCTCTTAATATACAATATACTATTTAAGTAATGATTAAAAAATAAAAATGGTCTTTCCACCTTTGCGTTTGGTCCTGGTAGACCAAGATGGAATTCTAATAAGTTTTGTAATTTGGGAATGCATTAATTATCAAAATGATTGAATATTTCGACATATCTTTGGTCATTCTCAAATTGTTTTTCATTCCCCATTGACAGTTACTCATTGCAATGTTTTGCAATGAGTTCGTTGCCAAACTTTTCTGCAATGAATATTTTACACACTACCATTGCACGACTATTGCAAAAATATTGCAGAGTTCTGCAATAGTCTTATTGCGGCTTAATTTTATTAATTCATAAGTATGCGATATGATAAAAGATGTTTATTTTCGAAAAAGATGACAAAAAGATGGCATTATTTTAAAAGATGACAATTGTTCGTAAAAGATGACTGTTATCTTCAAAAGATGACGTCTGGTCACCTTAGCAATGCCAAACTTGTCTGCAATGAATATTTTACACACTACCATTGCAGAAATATTGCAGAGTACTGCTATAGTCTAATTGCGGCTTTACGTAAAACTATTTAATAAAAGCTTTAAATAACAAAACCACTTTTACAACTCCTTTATCCAGTGTACATAGTTTTAACATTTCTTTCAAGTTATGTATATTTTTATTTTATTTTGCTTAAAGAATTCAAAACTTAATATTTTACTTTTAATCAATTTATTATTCAAAGATAGTTCAGTAACAAAACAAGACAACTCCAAGCAACATTAACAGTGTTAAAGTATAAATAATAGAAAAAATATTTATTTATTTTTTTAAATAAAAAGAAAAAAAATATATTGATAGTGAAAGTTTCACCTCAATTTTGGTCTCATAAAACTTATAAGTGAATTAATTATATTTGTGTTAATTTTTTTTTTGTTTTATGTAAAGAAGTTAAATCTTTAGGTATAAGATCAAAAAATAAAAATTGTGTGGTGAAGTGGTGTTAGCTAATAACAATTATAATGGTAATAATTTGTTTTTAGTTTTTATTAATTTTAATATTACGTTTTTTTTTGTTGTTTATTTTATTGTTTAAGTGAATATGATCTTCGAAAATTTGTTAATTAATGAAAGTTTTTGCATATATATTTTTTTTCTAAATATGGTTTCTTCGGTCGAGATAAATATTGTGACATTTTTATGAATTGTTTTTCAATTCTTTAAAACAATTTCTTCAATTATTTTACATTTTTTTAATTTTTATATAACTATATATGAACTGATATAAAAATATCATGAAATAAAAACGTATTAATGTTTTTCCATTAATTAAATAGTACATATGTGTAAATATTTGAAAAAATGTGTTATGTGAAAAAATTAAGAAGTGAAGAAAAAATTAAAAATTTTATATATATATATAAATTTCTTTTTAATAATAAAATTAATTTAGATTTTGGTGATTTGCATAAAATTATATGATAGTTGTTATGTAGTAATTTTGTTTTTCCCTATCTTAACTTTAGTGTTGATTAAATAAACTGTTTGAGACTCTTCCGTAAAACAAATATTTTTTACGTGACCATCATAACGGACATTGATTATTTTCTTGTTTAACTTGTGTTCATAAAATTGAAAGTGAAATACGTTTATATGTATTCGGAATAAAAACAGCGATTAATTTTAATAATTGCATTACAGAAGGATTATAATTAACTAGCATTTAATAACTAAAATTTAATAATTAACTAGCATATCTCTCTTGAAAAAATGGAATAAGTGATGTTGTGAGTGATCTAGATTCTAGTGTATTTAAACTTTTGAAGTGAGAATGAAGAGTTAATTATACCAAAACAGAGTTTAAATCTGTATGAAATACAAGAAAAGCTCATTACTGCATCGATGTTCAAAAAGACGTATAACAGAGTTACTTTTAAGTTTTAACTAACTCTTAACTATCTAAAATAGTTTCGAATGCTGTTTTTGAAATTGATTTTTGTTTACAAATATTCTAACAGAATAACAAGTGAACGAACAAAATTATCGTAAAATCCTTGATCAGAAATTTGATAGAATTACAGGAGAAACGTATTAGCGAGTTGTAGAATTTTAATAAAATAAAAAAAAATGAAAGTGTTTTGATTTGATAACGTGGTCAATAATAGAATTGAGCTATTATTGATAATTTTGGTTTGGTACCTTGCAAGCTTTAATTTTTTTTGTTAATGTAAGCCGCATTGAAATAGTTGCAAAATCATATTTATTGAAAGAATTATTACTGCTGTCAAAAAAATTACTTCGAATTTTTTCAAAAGCAGCAACTTGGATCTTATTTTTTTTTATAGTTGATGTTGCCCGGCTTTTTCTAGTGACGGCTAGTACACCGTTTGTTGTCTTGTACTCTGTCATCATTGCAATTTTTCAAAAAACAAAAGAAAATAAAATGTTTAGTTTTATTTGATTAAGTGACCCATTGAATAATTCTATTACATTTGGTTTCGTAAAATGTTAATATAAATATTTTCGAACATTATACTTACCAAGATGTGACTCATTTTAACTCAGGATATTAAAATAATATTAAAATTTGGCTATAGCAACAGAAGTTCATTCTTACTAGCACAAAGCTTCGTCGTTATTGCATTTACGTATGTTATCTTCAGCTAAATTCTACAGTGGTAAGGACCCAATAAGGTCATCGCCAAACAAAAGCTAGACCTATTTAACGAACCAATATTCGACGAAAACTTTTGTGGTTACACCATACACTTGGCCTAATCAGCACCGTTAGATTTTATTGTATTCACCTCCACTAACAGAAATTTGTGACATCCTAAATTTAACAACACATGTTTTTAACAGATTAGCTCTCTGTAGCTTTAACAACAGCATTAAACGCAACTTTTTTGTTGTATAACATAATTTGCCTATTACAAATGATATTTAAAAAATGTCGTTTTAATTCTTCAATAAAAACAGCGACCGAAGTTTCACTTATATTCACAAAAGTGTTCTGATATATATCTGCTGGTAAAAAGTAGGGAATAATATCCAGATACTCAAATGTTTGTACTTTTATTTTGTTTCTCATTGCCCTGTTAATACTTCTTATTTTCTCAGAATCTCATCAAGATCCTTACTTATTTTAGGTTCATTCATTTCTTCGTTTGTTCTCAAGAGTTTAAGTATTCACCTATACTATATTCACCTATACTATGTTTAATTCTGCGTAATTTTCAACAGCAGCTCCAATTCATGAAAAGCAGCTAACATAATCATCTCGTAGTGATTGTTCCTATAATTGCCTTATGAAGGAATAATTTTCTCAAATTCTACGTCATTTTTATTATATAAATAAACTGGGCTGAGTAAGATGAACAAGTAGCGGTAAAAAGCATGTCCAACATTGCGTAACCCTCAATAAGTGACATAATAACACTTATTGAGGGTATCTTTATCACAGACATTTTTCAGTATTGATCAGCCACTTTAAGAAACTCGGTATTAAGGTATTCTCGGCATAACTAAGCAATTCGTATAATCATAAAAGCTCAAATTTTTGAACAAGAATATTTAATTCTAACCGCATGGACGAATCAGTTTTTGTTGATTTGTAATTTTGTTTTCAAATTGAAAAGACAGTGCGTCACGGAATGATCAAGCAGTATGACGGTAGTTGTATTACTGGACAATTCCCAGTCTGGTTTCTGCAAATTTTTAAAACAAATTTGCTTTTCATCTCTTATTCTATTTTCATTTTCTATATCCTATCATGAAATATGGACCTATGTCATATTTTATGTGATATTTATAGGGTTTATTGTTTAGTTATTCCTTTTTTAAAAAACTATACAAAAACAAAGATTTCCATCCATCAACATCTTAGAAGTTAGAACGCATGTTGTTTTGGGACCTTGGTCTTAAGAGATTTATGTGTCGTTGTGACCATGTGACACATATTTTCATTTTTACGGGCGTCCGCAATTATCTTAAAAATAAAACCACGCGGCCTTTTTTCATGTTTTTTTTTTCGCCTTCGCTCTTTAAGATAAAATAAAAGCTCTTAAGATAAATAAAATAACGAAATAACTTTTTGTGAGCAAAATTAAAAAAATACAAGAAAAAATGTTGTTGGAACATAATTATTTGAAAAAAATAAAAATAGTTCTTTCCCCTCCCCCATAATCCTCTCCCGTATAGAGATTTTTTTTGTATTTCTTTTTGTTTATTTTGCTTAAAGTTGGTAAGAAAATAAGTGCGTTCGATATGTATATATTGTACTATATATACATAAGAATCTGCAGATGCTTTTTCCAAATAGAGTATTATTTAAATAGGACCTAAAATGCTACTTTTTGTGTTGAGTTTAAATTTATAAATTTAGAGAAATTATGTGCCTTGAGACTTTAAATTTCCGACTAGCGCAGTCTGTGACTTCGATTATGCCTTTTCTCAGCGTAGTGCAAATACTGAATTCCACATAAAAGTTTCACAAGAAGACGGATTCAAATGAGCAAAGAACAGTAACTCTGACTACCCCAAAAGTCGAAGGAACCAAGACCATCACCCACACCACATGAAAATAATTATTACATTTAAAAAATGTAATAATTATTTTCATGTGGTGAAAATAATTAAATATCCCATAATTTGTACTTGATCCAACTCCTCATGCTTGTTCCATATTAGCCAAACATTGCGAATAACATACCATAATTAACAACAAATCGTTGGGTACAGGTGGTTGAACACCTTCAATATCAACATAATCAAATCAATATACTAAAAATCGTTGCGCCAATTGGCGATTGCTGTACGAAAAGTAATAATATAAATGATGCATTACAATAATATATCGTTACGACTAATGTATGTGCGATTGTTGAAATATAACAATAATATAATGTATTAAAAATGGGTGCACCAATGGTACCGGCGAATGTTGATTATAAATAATATAAATCAATATGATAGAAATCGTGGTAACAATGTCAATGTTAATGCTACAAAATAATAGATGTATCCACAAAGAAAACAAAGAGATGATTGTTGAATTCCGTTTATATATCCAATAGTTGAAATCAAATGTACAGTTGGTCGTAATCAAACAAAAAATATTGTTGCATTAAACGTCATTTACTCATACAGCAATTATTAAAACTTATGCAAAACTTTTCTTTCTATAAGATGTTATAAAAATATTCAAGAAAAAAAAAGTATTCAATATGTCGTTTTCCTTTTTACTGTGGAATCGATTGGTCAAGATCCGTTATAACACCTTCAACCAATGATGACGACGACGTTGTTGATTGTTTAACGCCCTCTTTATTATCCAATGTAAATCTCCTCGACTTATCCTCATATGAGGAAAAATGAGATAAACCGGCTAAACTGGCAAACTCATTTGATTTTCTTGCAATCAAACAATATAAAAACGTTTTAATCAGCTTTTCTTGTAATAATTTTGAACGCGTCGCGTTTTTGAAAAGCTGGTGATCAAGTTTCGAAGTTATACCAAAAAATTGAAAGAAACACACAGAAAAGTTTTCTTGTTTGTTTATATAATTGATTAACATTTTCTACTGTTTTAGTAATAACTTCAAAATAACGTTTACTCACTGTTAGGTTGTTCAAACTCTTTCACCCAATTAACAACACAAACATATGTATAAGAATTTTTTTTTCTCATTAAAAATAAATTTAATTGAACTATAAAATCTCAAATTATAAACACGTCTATACTAGAGGATATTCACGATCTAAAATCTGAATTGTCACACATTTTGTATCAGAATTCGTAGATTTGTACACTTGTCCAAGTATATAAGAAAAAAAGTCATGAATACGCAAGAGAAAAAATGTGACAAAAAACCAGTTGAACTAATTTTACAATATGGAGAGAAGGATAAGAATTATATCGTCAGCTTAGAATCGGTAAAATATCTTTTTGCAATTCCGAATCACAATTCAACGTATTTCGATATTGTCAACAATATCAAAAAGTGGGTTTTTCCGCACTGTTTTATTTTTCCGCATTGTTTTATTTTTCCGCACTGTTTCATAGAAAATTGTCTCAATGCTAAGTTGGTAATAGAAATGTTTACTTATATTTTAATATGAATGTTGATTGTAAAAAATTTGGTTGCAGAATAATTTTGTTTAATTGTGTTTTCGGAATTGCAAAAAACGTTGTGTGCAACTCGTTGCACAAAATGATTTTTTCCGCACTTGTCGTACTTTAACCAAATTAAACCAAATTACGATGCGTGCGGAAAAAATCACCTTTGTGCAACTAGATACAGAAAGTACTATTTCAACCAACTCTTTTGATTGAGATCGGATATATATTAATTATTGAATTGATGAGTGCCCATATTGCTACAAGGTTACATGCCGGTAGATTTCATCCTAACTGTCGAATAAGTGATCATTTGTTGCTTCAGTTTGTCAAATGAACGGACATATAAAGAAATGCAAGCCTGTTTTCACAGAATTTCTATTATAGTATGATGTCTGTCTTTCGGGATATCTGTTGGTCTTACTAGTGTTTTCAAATGAAAAAACGAAGGCTTATTGGCTAATATCGTAAGCATTGCAATGAAAACAATAAGTTTACAGTTTTTGTTATAAAAATTTCTTTAACTTTAATCTACACTAAAAAACCATGTTCTATTTCCAATCAAAATGCAGCTGTCGCATCCTCACCGCACCGCGGTTATGACGAATCAATCATCGATATTGATTCAACAGATTTACAGTTACAGAACGATGTAGTTGTGATTAATTTAATTTTTTTTTCAGCGTATTTTCTAGAAATGTTACATTGCTTTAGCGAGCTGCTAAAGTAACTATCAGTCAAGACGTGTCTAGAACCGATGATCAGAAAAGGAATGTTTAACAAACACTTTTCAGTTACGCTTATAATATAGTTATTTGCTGTTAGACAAGAACCTAGCGACAAATATGACATCAAATACTTCTTGTCCGTTATTAGTTGTTTGGGGTTAACAACCGAGCTTTCCATAAAAGCAAAATTCTACAAATAATCAAGGGGCACCTCAGCTCGTACATGGATGTCAGTGCTACCCCAGGTAAAAAATCACTGTCGTATGTAAGCAGAAAAATGTTTATTTTGCGTTTGTCAAGAGTCCAAGTACCTAGTAAAAATACACCTATGGTTCTTGAATCAAAAAAGCACAAAGCTCATCTTTAATTACTGTGGACAGGAACTCAGCAAATGATGCCTTACACTAGTGGAGCTTGACTTGCAAAAACATTAATATGTTTAGTTTCCACCTCCCCAACTGTGGGATCTAGGTAATCACACGAGTCAGAATCTTAAAGAAGTACACAAACCTCCATTGATTAAACTCCACAAAACGCCATATCGTATCCGTGAATAGTGATACTATCGCCTACATCAGTAGAGGCGTATTATAAAGGCATCCTGATCCTTTTCAGGATTATCGGGTTTTGTTGGCACTCAAAGTCGGATACTTGGTCGAAATTAGTTTGAGTTTGCAGGCATCTGTAATAGACCTGTCTGTAAAAAAATGAAAGTCGCTTTTACAAAATTTTTATAAACATACAACACACAAAATTTTTTGATAAAACTACAATTTTTTTCCTTCAAATCCAAAAATAATTTGTAAATCAAATAAATTTTTGGTTTTTTCAAATAATTTTTTATTTTTGTAATGTACAATATTTTTGGTAAACTTACAAAAAAAATTGTGAGTTGTATATTTATAAAAAATTTGTAAAATTTACTTATTTTTTTTTTCGAGTGTGAATTTTTGACCTTTTAGGGCTGGCTTGGTTCAAAAACTATCCAGGTTGCTTTAAAGTAATATAAGTTTGCCAAGAAGCTTAAATGTGTCAAATTACTTTAATTTCTTATTATTTTATTTCTACTAGTAGTGGAGAAAACGAAACTCCGAAATCTCGAATCTATACAGGTATCCTCTGGATCTATAGCCAAACTGCCCATCAGCACACACCTTAAGCCGAGCTATTTGTTATTCATTAGACGTTGCCTATCACACACTTATATCGTTTATAAAATGACACGTATAACGTCCAAAAACACGCCCAGATCACGGCTTTGCAGAAAATAAAGTAGCCCAATTGACTGAACGATTGAACGATTTACAAAACTTTTATTTTGTTTTATAATATTGTCTCAAACCTAGTGAATGATGTCAGAAACGGTCTAGTGTGTAAAATATGATTAATTTTATAGCCTAAAACTGGATAAAAACAAAAGATATTTACATAAATATCATAAAATAAGGCTTGCCTAATAAATAAAGAAGCAGATACAATTTATGATAGAGAATCAAATTGATCGGCGAACTGGTTTGAGTTTAAAAAAAATTCTGTTTAGTTTTTAAATTTGGTTGGAATATTAATATACTCTTCAATAAAATCGCGAATGGGTTACGCAATATTTAGCATAATCAATAGTGATAAAGTGATCCCATTAATACTGCCGTCATAAGGAAAAACACCGTAGCTTTAAAAATTATAAAAAATGAGTTTATACTACCTTATCAGTCTCGAAGCGTTATTCTATGACCCTGCCATGTAAAAACGTGGTAAAAATAACTCTAAACATGAAAATTAAATTCATAAAACCCCGTAAAATTGAAAAATATCTGCCTCTACTAAGCAGAAACACAGTATCTAAAGTGTCATACGGAAAACACAGATTTTTACAGAAATATCCGTGGTTTTTCCAACAAAAAAAATAATAAAATATTAGTATGTTTTTTCTTATGTAGAACATAATTTAATTGTATAAACTTAATTAGCTTAGTAAGTTTTAAGGCTACTTTAAAAGGTTGGCATAGACTCTTTTAGTTTCTGTTGTTTTTCTCTATTTCAACATTTATGAAGTTACGGTGTTTTTGCTTATGATGGCAGAATATTGCAGTTGCAACAATTAGATTTGTTTTAGAAAGCAATATATTTGTAAAACAACTAAAATTTAATTAAATAAGATTGAAGATTCAAACAGTTCTTCTTCAAAACCTGGTATAACCTTATACAGTACACCAGCGTAACTTTATATTAATAGCATTATATTGCAATTTAATTAATAATTTCTCTTCTACCTGGTCTGGTCTCTATCATATATTTATATATGAAGATGCCACTTTTCACTATGTTTTTAATAACTTTTACGAACGTTATCGTTATTTCAGTAAATCGTTAATTTGCTATTTATAATCATATCACAGTTTTGCAAAAATCAAACTACTCTTTGACATTTGCAACGAATTAAGTAAATTAAAAAAGTTTGCACGACAATAGTAAAATTTTTTGAATATGGTAATTTTAATTTTAAGATTTTAAATAATAACTATAGTTTTTTTCTATTTCAAAAAGAGTGAAATTGATAACTGATAAATAATTGATAATTATAAACCGGAATTAAAACTAACTTTCTGTAATCTCTTAATTATAATAAAGATGAAAACATTGATTTAATTATCTTATCTATGATTAATAGATGATAATTAATCAAATTAAATTAAAAATTAATATATAATTTTCTAAGATTTTTTTTAAATAAAATTAAATTAACATAAAAACAAAAATTATAATAAAAATGTTTTTATTTCATTACAAGTTTGAGTAATTACAATTCACCATAGGATGTTTTTATCTACTGGTTTTTTTGAATAATAACAATATTGATGAGAATATAACGGGTGTTGAAAGATGAATAGAAATTTCGTCTGTTGTCAGACAAAATGTCGATTCGTCTGTCGTATTTGAATCTAATATGTTAAACATTACACGCTAAATGTCGAAACTGGTTTGAAGATAATGTGAATATTGAACATTATTTCTTTTCGATTAAAGTCGTTAGTCTAAAATTAACAAGTATTTCAAAAGACAAATCTCATGGAAATATAAATTAAAGACATTGAGAAGCATTACATCATAATTATTTATTATATAATTGTTGAAGGTACTTAACGTAAAATCTTATGTTTTACACAAATGTTAATGTTGACAAAGGTTAACTAACATAATTTACGTTGTAATAAAAAAACAGATAGTTCGCAACTTCACACATTAAAGAAAACTTAAAACAATAAAAAAATGGAAAACTGTAAAATATTTCTTTTTGTAACACGTGTACAAAAAATATCCAATTTTGTTCTAAAATAAAATAAACGAAAAATATATATTTCGCACATATGCCTACAAAATATTTTTCATTCTTCGAAATAGTATTTGTTGCATGCGAAAATATTTGTTATAATTATAATTTTATTTATTTAAACTATTTCTTTGACTAAATTAAAATTTTATGACACTTTACATGTTTTATCGATTTTATGAAATCAAATATGGAAAATTGGTCGATCTTATGAAATCAAATTTAATTCGAATTTATGCGAACTGGAATTTACCTATAATTTTGAATACAAATATTACAACCAAGATAGCGCACTTTAGTTTATATTTAAATAGTTTATATTTATATATAATTAACAATTAAATAAATATTTAATAAATTTTGTGGATTTGTTACAAAAACTAGTGTGTTTACTAGCGCGAACCGCGTTTCCAAACGCGAGTTAATGCAGCACTCACTACGTGTATAGTAATACAATCAACTATTCTGTGTAATTATTTAATATCAATAATATTTAGTGCAATGACTGCAAATTTGGACTTTTCGTCGGATTTTCTGCCGTTCCAAAGAATGGCTCTCCATTTTAATGTATATCTAAGTAACCAAATATCTTCATAAAAAGATAGTATTGTTGATTACAACATTTCGAAGTTGTCACAAAACTTTAATACTTTAATACCCTAACTAAAGATTTTGTTAGGGTAAATTATAAGGGTTAGGGTAAAAGAATTAAAAATATTCTGTTAAACCATTTACAGTTTAAAACTTATGATATAACAAATTTTGTTTACGTCTCGTATTATATTACAATCTTAAACTCTGTTCGTACACTTTTTGCTAACATAAGAAAAAAGTTTTTCGAAATAATTTGTCTTCAAACATTTTTTGAGTAGTTTTGCAATTTATTCCTGGTTGAGTTTGTATATTTACAAAAAAAAATTTTAAAATTTACTATTAACAATAGTTAATAACTCACTCTAAACGTACTCACAAAAAGGTCTGAGTATAATTTGTTTATTAATAGATGGCGTACTATTCCTTAAACTTTCAAAATGAAACAAATTAAATCCCATTTATTTATTTTAATTAATAACGAAAATATTATTGATAAATTATTAGTTCGAAATTCAATTGTAGAATAAATTATCATGATTATATAAAGTTATAACCAAATTGAACAGAAATACAACATCAGTTTAAAAGTCTAAATTTGAAATATTCTTGAGTTTATCAAATAAATTGCGATTCTTGTAACAAGTTTTATATTGGGCAGATAGGCAGACAATTAATCAGCAAGTCATAGGAACATATATATAAAATTAAAACAAAGATGACTTCAAATTATTGTTCACTTAGCATTTTGCTAGCAAAAATGATTCATATACAGGTTTTAAAAACAATTTAAACCCGTTACATTTATGTTATAAAGGTTTTCTTATGGATTTTTTAAAATAATTTAAAACTAAGTAAGTGTAAGCCAAAGAGCAACTAGTGATTCAAGGGTTTTTGAAAAAAACTGCATAACAGTTTTTGCTCTGATCGGTTCATGTCAACCTGACTGGTCAGACGCCTAAATTCCTATCCCCACTCAAAATGTTATTAATATTATACTCGTCTATAAACTGAGTTCATTTAATTTTCTTAAACGATAAAGAAATTTATTGAATGGTTCAAAAATAAACAAAACGTTATATACAAACCGTCTTCATTTTAATTAAATATTCCTGAAGTAAATTAACGACGCACCATAATCAGTCGAGAGTTAAATTAACAGACATGTTAAAAAAAAGTATCGTATTTCATATACAAATCAAGCGAAGCCTTAACGGCTTATGTCAGCGGGACGGATTATGACAGCGTTTTTTAGGGTCAGATTTATTCGCTCATGAATGTGAGCGAACCTTTGAAGACGAAAAGGAGAATTTCTACAGTTTATTGGTATAATTCAAAAGTAGTATGTGGGATAAAATCTCGGTAAACAAGCATTGATTAATTTAACCTCATATAAGCAACACCGTTAATGGACACCGAAATATATCAGTTAGCTGGTTAATTTTGAGTCAACTCCACGATAGTGGGATGAAAAGCTGAGGCAATAAAGTTGTTGATCAAATTGATATGTCATATTCCGTCGAATGTTTTTGAGATATCTAATGTGATAGCGCATGTTTCACCTTATTTTCAAGGACGATGTACCAATATTGGTGAAAATCTTACCGGCTGTGGAAAAGCCTTATTCCGACATACTTGTTCACGATTTCATATTAAGCTCAAATCTCAATAGATTGTAAGTATTATAAAGTAAAGTAAGGGAAAATACAGAATCAAATTTAATTTTTCGGTTCGTTTTTTGGTTTAAAAGCTGAAAAGTTTTTCAATTTTGATTTGATTTTTCCTATTTATTGACTTCCAAAAACCTAAGAAACTTTAAAAAGAAAATCATCATAAATCGCATATCAACCCATAGTTAAACAAGTTATACATATGTACTTAAACTAAACCAAGAATGCATACTCGTTTTTTTAGAATAATGCTTATTTCAAATTTGATAATAATGCTTATTTCAAAATTGATGCCGGTGTATATTTGAAATTTTTTTTTCAATTTTGATTTATGTTTATAAAATGCCAGACACTTAATTAAAATTTACTTAGCTTGATTCTGGAGGTATCCGGCTCGAAGGACCATGAATTTATTTCAGTTATTTAAACTAAATATCACGATTAAATTCTTTAAATCTTAAAGTACCACTTGCACTTTTAAAAGCATTTTGTCGTCAGACAAATATGTGGTGGATTGGCAGTTTTGAATATGTATTTATAAAAGCGCAATTTCTATAATCTTACATAAAAATGCAATAAAGAAAATTTTAATGAATGTTTTGATGAAACATAAACACACAAATTTTTGTATTTTTGTAAAAAGATTTTGAGTAAATTTTTTTTTTTTTTTGTATAGGTTCCTTACAGGAATGCTCTATATGTTCTATATGTCAACAAGCGTCTCTCACCTGTATTGATTAACAATTTACTCAATTTAATGCGATACTTCTCGTTAACTCAAATTTTAAAAGCAGGGAGTAAGTAAAGCTATCACACTCGTAGAAAAGTTTTAAAAAAGTAAAACCAATTTGCAAATCAACAAAAGCTAATCCCTCTATGCGTAAGATACCTGCGTTTATAATCTTCTTTGTAACCATTTCAAGAATGACTTAAAAGAAGAAGTTGTCAAAGAAGTGCTTCTGCGAGGTCCAGAGTTCTCTCAATCTTTGTTCTTTTACGTCGAGGTCACCACATGAGGTTATATTTACCTTATGCAATTTAAATTTAAATTTAAAATTAAAAAACAATTTATTTATTTTGTTTTTATACAAATTGGTTTTGATGCATTATTATAGCTTAAAAGGTTATTCAATGGGATTGAAATACTAAAATTAATGTTTCTTTTGCCAATTTTTCGGGATACTAGTTTTTAGGATTCAAATTTCTAATAGAAGATCTGGTGTTCTCTGTGGGAATATACACCCAGGTAGGTTTTCTAATACTACTATTTAACTAATTGGAT
Source organism: Diogma glabrata (assembly GCA_963693315.1). Taxonomy (NCBI): domain Eukaryota; kingdom Metazoa; phylum Arthropoda; class Insecta; order Diptera; family Cylindrotomidae; genus Diogma; species Diogma glabrata. The sequence goes on along the minus strand of OY856187.1, from coordinate 319,634,292 downwards.
AGTACACACTCCATGCTCATGCAGACTGTACTCGAGGCGGCTTGTTCATCAATACCCAATCAATTCGAAAACCTTTGGTTCCGATTAGAATAATTTTCGGTTTGCAGAAAGTTTAACCAGCCTAATAGTTATGATCCAATTTTTTAATTTCACTGTTTAGTATAGAAAACATAGATGTTATACTTGGAAATTATTTGGAACTTGCCTTGATCTAAAATTTATTCACTTAATTGGTTGAAGCAAAAGACGAAAGTTGAATTGGTTACTAGCTTCACATTCTTAATAAAGTATTCTTAATAAAGTTGTCTCAATATTTAATATCACAACGTAAACAATATTTCAATATGATTCAAAAATGCGGCATTCAATATTTACTTTCCTTTTACTTTCTCACCTTGACATTATACTGTATTTGTAACAATTTACTGATACAAGTAATATGGGTAAACATATAAATTTATATATTTAAAATTCTACAATACCTGAATCACAATCAAGCATAGTTAAAGGTAAAATGTCAAAAACATCTAAAAGAAAATATATTTTTAAAGAAGTATTTAAGTATATTTTCTTATTTACAAAAATTATTTTTATAGAGTAAAAAAAGCTAACATGTAAGTTACCGCCCGGATTGACCGATTGACAATCACATTAGATAAATCAATAATTATTTTAACAAATTCATAAACATCATTGACACACATTTTTGTTATTCAAATAAAATTTAAACAAAACAAAATATTTAATGCAAGAAATATAAATTATGTCACATAAAATAATAAAAACTATACTAATCCGATAAGAAGAAATTAATATATGTATTTAAGGATGTAGATGAAAAGCGTTAAAAAAATTCTCATCTCGTCGTAACTTATGAGTTTTATATAACGCAAATATTGAATTTGTTGTCTATTTAGTATTTACGCAATCGATATGCAAATTTAATTTTGTGGTTTTTTTTTTGTTTTATTATAAAAATCGAATTTTAAATAATTGTAATTCTTTTGAACCGAATTTAAATTCTAATCTTTAATATTAATTCGATCACCTGTTTACGATACGATCACATAATAATGAGATACATAATTTGGCGGAAAAAAACATTGCATTTGATCTCTTTGTAGACTTTCACTTCTATTATATACTTTTATTAATTTTTCATGGAAGACCTATACAAAGATTGTTATAGAAGCAACTAATCACACATCTCTTCTCAATTACATAATTATTTAATCGTTAAAATTTGATTTTAATTTAATTCTTTTGTTTCTATGTATTTACAGGTCTCTTTTTTGGTTTAGTTAATTGAATCTTGTTGATGGTTATCAATCAATTAACAAGATTTCTTAGGAATTATTTAAGTTTTAAATTTATTTACATTGACAACAGACAAATCTTGGGTTTTCAGAGTTTTCATTTCCCATTCCTCTTTGGAGTAGATTTATTTTATTTTAATATATACAAGAGTTTACAATCTTATTTTATCCGAGTTCTCATTTCACTCCTTAAAATAGTATTCATAAATTAAAATATTTATACTTTAAATATCGTTCTTCCTCGAAGAGCAAAATTTAAAGTTTTTTCGATTTCACTCTTCTAGAGTTTTTATTTTATTCATTTTCTTTCATCCATTTATAAAAGAAGCAAAAATTAGTACCTTTTCGTCATCCTTTTAATATATTGTTATAACTATATGTTATAACAAGAACAACTTGTAAAATTGAACAAAACATTTACAAGAATCATTGATTTTTTGCGTTGAAAAGCATCAATTTTTGAAGTAAAAATTAAATGTTTGAGTATTTGAGTATTTGAAGGAAAATATTTATTTCAATTTAGGGGTAAGAACGATATTTTATTATTTTCACTCCTGTATTTTGGAGTGTTATATTATTTATAAGTTACTCGCTATGAAAGAACGGAGCAATGGAGTGATAAAACTTACTCATGTTCGAACGGCTAAAGACAGATAGACATATTTTTAACTTTCAGTATGGGAAGTTTTTGTATTTGCGTCAACTTATAAAATCGAAATTTTTGTGATATATACTAGTGTTGCAAGACTATTTGGAACTGTTAAGGTTATTTATAGCAGGTATTCTATATTCATATAGAATACCATCCTTATCGATATCTCTTGGCATAACCTAGAGTCTTGTCGTTTTCTACCGAAATCAATGTATTAATTTCTTAGTGATTTTGAAGATTCTAAAAAACGTCCCAGCAAAATATCATAAAAACAATTATTGCTATCAAGGTCGCAACCTGTTATTTTTTTATCATCATATCAACTATTTATAATAAAAGTTGTAGAAACAGTTGATATCTTATTTTCGCAGTTTTTACAAAAACACTTAAGCCTAGTAGTTTTTTCTTAACCATTTAAAAACAATAAAAGTGGGAATCAAGGTCATATAACCGTCATATAATAAAAAATTTTTATTGTGAAAAAAGGCGGTTTAATTGCTTAATTATTTGGTAATTAATAAACTAACAGCAAAAATAATACAATGGATAACAAACTTACACAAATAGAGAGGATGTTGTGTAATACAAATAAAAACAGCTGGTTGCTGGTAGTTGTTGAACAATTTCAACATCATTGACGTATAAAAAGATGCCAACGTGCCTACAAAATATATTGTTGCTCTGGATGGTGAATCGTAGAGTTATTTATAGGACGGCGGTATAAATTATTAACCTCTGCATTCCAACGTACATAAATTCGAATCTTCAAATCATTCAAAAACTTCTTACTAATTTCACGATTCATTATAGAGAACGAAATTTTATATTGTGTCAATGCTTCTCAGTGTTAAATCTTCTCTGCCATGATCCTCAACTACTAGTTTTACAGATCTCACCGCTTCTGTAGTAAATCTTTTAACGCAACTACATTGTCGACCAAATCTAAATCTGTCTTAAATGCCAATAAAGTTTTGTCTTTATCAATCAAGCGTTGTCGGGACTGATTTCTAGCGAGTCTTTACATTGAGGTAAATTACAATTTCTCGTACCAAAAGAACCTTGACTTTTGATTGAAAAACATGTTTTCTGAGCTTTCATGAGCTTGCAACAGTTCTTAATTAAATCAGGGTGGTCGATATTATCTTCATTATAACCATCAATCACTTCAAAATCGTTTCCTTCTCAGGTGAATCTCAAATCTTCAGTATTAAATTTTTTTTTTACAGAGTGTGTAACACACTCCAAGATGTAGACCATGATTTAGGTAAAATTGACCAATCCTTTCGATATGCGAATATGCTTTTTGGTAGCTAAAGCTCCATTCTGTGGAATCTCGTTTTATACGTGATATTTTTAGTTTTATCATGAAGGTTTGCCCCGTAATATCTTCATCCTCTTAAAGTAGTAATCTCATCAACAGGCATGCTAAGCTTGGCAGCTTTCAATTTAATTGTGTCCATAATTTTTTCTCCTTCTCCTCAAAATCTTCGTACAGTTTAAATCCATCTCGACCTATTGACTGGCTAATGTATTTATTTCTGGTTATGGCTTGGATCGAAATGCCGTCAGTATTCAAATCAGAGATAATCTCTTTAAAAGTCTTTCACTCTAAAAATTTACTAATAGTTTTCTCTCTCTTCGCACTTCCACCTTCATCTTTCAATATTGTCACTTATCAAAATATATTCCAAGACTTTTCAAGTGATTCTTTAAGTTATCCGTATCCTTTCCTGCAGAGCACTTGATCATTTGGTGACAATACTGACAATATATTTTTTCGGATACGAACATTTTCTGAAAATAGTTGACGTTTTACCCTTTGATATTATTGTCTCTTTTTCACCTTAAGAGGGTTATGATAGAGAACAAATATTAAACTGTAACGGTTTGTTCAAATAGCTTGGTTGAAACGCATTACTATATTCAAATAAAATTTGATTGTTACGAAGAACGCATAAGAAAATGAGTATCATTTTTTTCAATTTGAACGAAGGGGTGGAGAAGGATTGGTCTGAAAGTTGCACTTTTTTGACAATAACTCAAAAACTGTGCACCACAAAATTCTAAAAAAAATTGCTATGTTTCTTAAATTAGGTACTCTTTCAAATGACACCCTACTCGTTTGGGTCAAAAATTGTTTTTTTACCCTCCCTACTCCCATCTTCTAAACACACAGAAATATAATTATTTGACACTTCGCTATAATTTTCATTCAAAATTTACCAAACTTCCTGTATCTGTGAATTTTTTCAAATTTTTATGTCAATCATCGTAGATACGTAGGGTGGAGGGGAGGTAATGGTCGGAAAGTTGCATTTTTTGACAGTAACTAAAAACCTGAGCACCGCAAGATTCTAAAAAAAATTGCTATGTTTCTTAAATTAGGAGCTCTTTCAAATGACACCCCACTTGACCGGGTTTTAAATGGTGTTTTTACCCCTTCCCATTTCCACCCCTTAATAATTATAAATATCAGTATGTGACACTTTTATATATTTTTCGTTTAAAACTTACTAATTTTTCTATCATTCCAAATACATTTCAAGATTTTCGATCAATTTGGTTCGGAGCTTATCGAGCAAAGAAAACACGAAGAAAACGTCATTATACAAAATTATACTAAAAATGGAAGGGTGTGAAATTCCAAAATAAATGTTTAAGAAATAATGAAGTGGAGATCTTTCATATAATACCCTAGTTGACTCTACAAAAAATGTATTTTCTCAAAGGCCTCATATCGTAGCTCTGTAAAACAAACAAAAACCACTTTATTTTTTTTTTGTATCCGTCATCTTGAGTGGATGGGTTAGTTATATACGAATCTTAAATTCAGGTTCATGAGATTTACAGTTTAGGAGATAATTGATATAATGTGAATAAATCGTTTTACTCTCACCAATAGGGTTCGTTATAAAAAACGAAACCCTAAAAAAGAACTTGTGTTCCAAATAATAAAAAAAAGTCAAGCAAATGCGAATATAACTCGCTCGCCGAGGGTTCCGGTGTATATAATATTTGAGAAAAAAACAGTTTTTGTTAATATAGTTTCACCTTGGGTTGAATATGACCCAATGCTGTTTATGGTGGCTAAAGAACGCTTCAACAACGCCAGCTTCTAAATTATGTATATTGGAAAATATATTTTCAATTATTTTAGTTTCTAATTATTGTTGTTGGTTCATGAATTTTTATTTGTAAATTTTTTTGTAGAAAATAGTTTGAGAGGCAGTTTTGAGGATTTTTATTGATATCAACATTAAAGTCACCTATGACAATAGTTGGAGTCAAGTGACATGGTTAAGACAGTCAAGTGATTTATCTACTGAACACGAAAAGAACAGATCCCCAACCTCGATTTACTTCACTATGTGTAATGACTAATGATCTATCTATTTTTTCCATATTTGTGAATCCTGCCAAGCTCATATCGTCTTGTACACATGTCCATGTCTTCATAAAAAGTACGAGAGAGCTTTTTATGATAGACTTTTCCTTAACATCCAATGCATGCTTGCGAAAAGCCTGAACATTGTGAAAAACTATTTGAATTGAGTTTTCAGAAATTCGAGAAATATTACAAAATCAAAAATTCAGATTTCTTTCAGAAATGCAAAAATATTTCAAAAATTATAATAAAATCAAAAATTTTATTTTTTTTCCAAAATTCTAAAAATGTTCCACAAATTATTACAAAATCAAAAATTTAAATTTATTCAAAAAATTTTAAATTATTGCAAAAATTATAAAAAAAAATCAAAAATACAAACCTTTTTCAAAATTCTCAATATATGTATTTGAAAAATTATAACAAAATCAAAAATGGAAATTTTTATCAAAATTTTACATATATTCCAAAAATTGAAACCTTTTCCAAAATTCTCAAAATATTGAAAAAATTATAACAAAATCAAAACAATAAACTTCTTTCAAAATTCCAAAAATTATAATAAAAAAAAATTTAAATTTTTTCTAAATTCTAAAAATATTCCAAAAATTCAAATTCAGACCGAAGCAACTTTCTTCAAAATTCTAAAACTATTGCAAAAACTATAACAAAATCAAAAAACAAACTTTTTTTCAAATTCTAAAAATATCGCAAAAACTATAACAAAACCAAAAATAGCAACTTTTTCCAAATTTCAAAAATCTTCCAAAAATTATAATAAAATTTAAACTTTATCAAAACTCTCAAAATATTCCGAAAATTCTTACAAAATCAAAAATTGAAAATTTTTTCAAAATTCCAAAAATTACAACAAAATCAAAGATTGAAACTTTTTTCAGAATTCTAAAAATATTGCAAAAATTATAACAAAATCAAAAATTGAAACTTTTTCCAATATTCTTAAAATATTGCAAAAATTAGAACAAAATCAAAAATACAAACTTTTTTCAAAATTCAAAAAGTATTCCAAAAATTAAAACAAAATCAAAAATGTCCGTGTCCAATTTCATGTTCGATTAAATTTCATGTCATACAAATAATTAATTGAATTTTTGGCCAAAAAATTGGTTAAAAAAAATGAAAATCATTCTTTTGACACACTTGACAATATTTGTTTGACAAACTTATACTGCAATAATCTAGTTTTTAGCCTTACATACCCCGACCATCAAAATTTCTCCAAATTCAATGTTCCTACTCCTATTCACTTAAAATGAAAGTTTTTTAAGCAAAAAAAATGCAAATTTCCTTGTTTTGACACACTTGACGCTTTTTTGACACACTTTCAGGACAGTTATCAAACACATCGTCCTTTTGACTCTTACCATTGAGTATACAAATTTTTGAAATCCCTCCAGCCATTTTCTAGATGTCGTCCGTTGTGACGGCCGACCGGTTGGCAGACAGACATACATCTTTTTTTTGCTTATTTAGAATCAGTAGGTTCTAAAACGTCGAGAAAGGCCAAAAAAAGTGGCAGAAAGAATTTCTTTTTTGGCTCATGAATTCAATACTTTGGTTTTTTCAAAAAAGAAAGTAAAATCATTTTTATGCACCTATGGTCTAGCAATATAAAACTTCACGGAAACGTCGGGCGAATTTTATTCGCACTTGGCCGACTTGTTTTATTTCACTAAAACTTATTAAATAAGTTATTTGCGTAAAGTAATAATAGATTCACATTATGTTATTAGTTTATTTACTAAAAATTGTTATATCCCGTTGTGAGGTTTGTAGAAAGGGATTCTTTGTTAAAACAAGGTCTTAAGAGATGTTTAATTGTATTGAATTCCCTACTACACAACACTTTTTTTTTTTAAATCATATGTTACTTTAAAGAAGCATATTATTAACGGTAATACATATGTAAATACTTCAAGCATATCCAAATAAATTATTGGTTTTTAACAAAACTACAAATCATAATGAATTACATCACAAAACTAACACGAAACATCAATACGTTTCCGGAAAATCATAACAGATCATAAATTAACATAATTTAGTGAAAAGATGATACAATCAGCAAACTATTCAAAAACTTCTACATTTAGCGTTTCGAGAAAATATTACAAAATCACAAATTCATATTTCTTTCAAAATTCTAAAAATATTCCAAAAATTATTAAAAAATCAAAGATTAAACTTTTTTCAAAAATTCTGAAAATATTGCAAAAATTATAACAAAATCAAAAATTGAAACTTTTTATAAAATTCCAAAAATTAGAATAAAATCAAATACATATTTAAACTTTTTCTAAATTCTAATAATATTGCAAAAATTCTTAAAAATTCAAAAATTCAAACTTTTTCCAAACTTCCAAAAATATTGCAAAAATTATAACTATATCAAAAATTCAAACTTTTTTCAAAATTTCAAAATTATAATAAAAACAAAAATTTAAAATTTTTTAAAATTCTAAAAATATTCCAAAAATTCTTACAAAATCAAAAATTGAAACTTTTTTCAAAATTCTAAAAATATTGCAAAACTTATAACAAAATCAAAAATTAAAACTTATTTTAAAATTCTAAAAATATTGCAAAAACTATTACAAAATCAAAAATTTCCGTGTCACATTTACGTCATAAAACAGCTAAATTTTTTTTCCTAAAAATTGGCTAAGAAAATAAAAGGCTTTGTGGTGAACTCACGAAATAATGACAGATGACAACTATTATTAATTGTCAAAATTTTGTCTTTTGGAATTTATATTCACCATAACGAAACGTCAAAATTTGGTATAGCTTTTTAGCATCATCAAATTGTGACAGTAGGCATAACAAATTATTTCAGAAGGAACAACAATTTATAACAGAAGTTTTTTTAAGTGCCAAAGTCATATTTATATTAGTATACATATTATATATATTTATTAACAGCAAACATAAAAATTAAGAAATTTTTCACCTTTTGTCAAAATTTTGTCTTTATAAACTTCAGCTTCACCAAAAACTTTGTTCTGTCAAATATTTGTGAGTTCGCACAAACTAAAGCCGCAATTAGACTATTGCAGAACTCTGCAATATTTCTGCAATGGTAATGTGTAAAATATTCATTGCAGAAAAGTTTGGCAATGAACTCATTGCAAAACATTGCGATGACTCAATGAGTTCATTGCCAAACTTTTCTGCAATGAATATTTTACACACTACCATTGCACGGCTATTGCAGAAATATTGCAGAGTTCTGCAATAGTCTAATTGCGGCTTTATAATGCAATAATCTAGTTTTTGGTCTCACATACCAATCCCGGCCATCAAGATTTCTTCAAATTCAATGTTTCTATTCGTAATCACTTAAAATGAACGTTTTTTAAGCAAAAAATATGCAAATTTTCTTCTTTTGACACTTTTGACGATTTTTTTGACACACTTCCAGTACAGTTATCGAACACATCGTCCTTTCGGCTTTTCCCATTGAGTATACCTATTTTTAGGAAAAAAATTGAAATCCCTCCAGCGGTTTTCGAGATTTCGTCGGTTGCGACGGCCGGCCAGCCCGCAGACAGACAAAAATTTTTTTTGCTTCTTTAGAATCAGTATGTCCTAAAATGTCGAGAAATGCCAAAAAAAGTGAGGGTAAGAATTTCACTTTTGGCTCATGAATTCAATACTTTAGTTTTTTCAAACCCGAAGTAAATTTGAAAACGAACTGATTAATTTTATATTAGAATCATTTTCGTAAAATCCAAAGTTTTAAAAAAGTAACATTACGGTAAATTATTCTTCATAGTTTATTTTATTGTTGAAATGTGGGATCTCACTAAGATATTTTGACAGTATACATCTACAAATATTCCATTACTTTTTGCTTCACTTTTGTTTTTCAATTATATATAAGATAATATATCTTCACCCATATCATCATATAATAACTAGAGTGTATCTTAAATTTGTAGCCTTAGAATTTAAATTATTTTCAGCTAATAAAATTTGTTTAACTTGCTTAAAATATTTTGTAACTAATGCATTATTTTTCCTTATTTTAGGTAAGTTGTTGTCATAAAAGCAAACAAGCAAACATACTAATGGATGTGAGTATTAACTATAAATGTTAAAAACCAGTTGGTGTATTTTAAAATTTAAAAACTATAAACAATTAAACAAAAAGCATAATAATTACGTATGGTAAGTTTTGAGGCAAATTTACTTATGACAATTTATTGTGAAAGCAAAAGTTAAGCGGAAACGTCCAGTTCTAATTGAAAAGATTTGATTCAAGATGAACTCAAGCTTCAATTAAGTATAATCGTTTAACGACGTTTAACAAAGAGTGCTGACAAGTAAATAGTATATTTTATTATTAGAATTGAATTTATAGCTTGTGATTCACGCTATAGTAATTCAAGATCCAATAACAGATTTGCCAGTTTTATGATAAAGATATCCAATATTGAGAATTAAGATAGTTGAAATATCCTCTAAATTAAAATGATATTCATGATAAAACATTCCATGCAATAAACACATAACTGGAGATGACTCAGAAATAATAAATTCTTCACTCTCAAAATCTCAATTCAGCAAATACTTATATTTCAAAAGTTTAATATAACTTTAATTTTATTTAAAAAGAAATAAACAACTGTCTTTTTAATTCCTAGTTTAGAAGACACCAGATCAGCGTTTCTTAAACTCGGGGTCGCGACCCCAACTGGGGTCGTTAGATTTTTTCATGGGGTCTAGAGAAATTCCCAATTTAAAAAAATATATAAAATATAAATATTAAAAAAATAAATTTTCCCTATATATGTCTTAAATTAACAAACTTTGCAAGGTTTTTGATTTAATTTTTCAAGGTTTTAGAATTGGATCACTTTTTATATTTTGTAATGTTTTAACTTATCTTTTGGTGACATTCCACAATCCACAATACAATTTTGTAGTCGGATCGTTCAATAATTCAATATTCATAATCCAATAATTCAATATTTCACAACACCGTTGGATAATTCAGCCTTTTAACATAAAACTTAAAGATATACAACATATTGACATAAAAGCTCAAGAAGAATTTGCTGAACCATCCTGCCATAGTACTTTGAAAGCACTATTTAAGAATCAAATACCAGGAAATTTTTTTGGTTGTCAATTAAAAGGGAGAAACAGTTCAAATTATTTTCATATTTTCCACCACATATTTGTGCGAAAATGCATTTTCATCCTTATTGTATATATATATTAAATCAAAATATCGCTCTCAATTACGCAATATTAAAAATGTATTGAGACCAGCGCTTTCGGAAATCGAGCCACAATTAACGTTACTTTGCTCTAAAAAGCAAGCACACCCATCACATTAATAGTACATTATTTAATTAGGAGCTAAAGTGATACTTTTTGTGTTGAGTCTATAGTTTGACGGCGACCGCAGGGAGGCCGACAATCATAGACGAAACACAAAACGTCACTTTAGCTCCGAATTAAATACACTATTTTTTCCGCAAACGTTTAAATTTTTTATAAATATGAAATTAATGCATCAAACTTTTTATAAATATGAATTTGTACCGTCATAATTACTTCCAAAAAAGAGAAAAAAACATTTAAATTTGTATGAATAAAATTTTTTTATCAAAGCAGCCTTTTAAAAATTTCATAATATGAGAATCAACTTATTTTTTGTTGTCATGGTTATACAATATGTTTGAAAAAATAACAAACTAACAAATAACAATGCTACTTTACAGCTTCCGTAATATAAAATAAAAATGGCGTTACTTTTGCTGTCGCTAGACGTTACTTTTGCTGTCAGGCTAAAAAGTAAGACTTTCGCTAGCTCCCTAGCGACAGTAAAGTTAAACTTTACAGCCGTTTGCCGAAAAAAATATTTTAATGTTTTATTTATTTTAATACTTAATCATATAACTAGAAAAGGTTATTAATTTTTATTTTTTTTAATTTTCATATTGTTTTAACTAGAAAAATATGGAGGGGCCATAATCTCACAGCTCTGAGATATCAAGACTTCGGTCTGGGTTAAGGATTTTGATATATTTTTCGGCAAAAAACTTTTATGAGGACATGGTTTTTAGTTTTGGGCAGCGATGTATATCAAACATAACTCTTTGTTAAAGTACAAGTATTTTTTTTCTCTGTTTAGAAATTTATTACAAAACTAACACGAAACATCAATACGTTGCCGGAAAATTATAACAGATCATAAATTAACATAATTTAGTGAAAAGATGATACACTCAGCAAACTACTCAAAAACCTCTCCATTTAGCGTTTCGAGAAAATATTACAAAATCACAAATTCATATTTCTTTCAAAATTCCAAAAATATTGTAAAAATTAAATAAAATCAAACTTTTTTCAAAATTCCAAAAATATTCTAAAAATTAGAATAAAATCAAAGATTTAAACTTTTTCTAAATTCCAATAATATTCAAAAAATTCTTAAAAATTTAAACTTTTCCAAAATTCTAAAAATATTGCAAAAATCATTACAAAATCAAAAATTGAAACTTTTTTCAAAACTCCAAAAATTTTAATAAAATCAAAAATTCAAACTTTTTCCAAAATTCTAAAAATATTGCAAAAATGCTTACAAAATCAAATATACAAACTTTTTTCAAAATACCAAAAATATTTTAAAAACTATAACAAATTAAAAAATTTGTCCAATTTCATTTTCAATTACATTTACATCATAAAAACAGCTACATTTTTTTTCCAAAAAATTGGCTAAAAAAATAAATGAAATCATATTTTGACACACTTGACATTATTTTTTTGACAAACTTATAATGCCATAATTCTCAATAATAATAATAAAATTTCATGTCAGACAAATTATTAATTTTATTTTATTCCGAAAAATTGGGAAAAAAAGTCAATAAAAATCTTTCTTTTGACACACTTTACAACAATTTTTTGACAAACTTATAATGTCATAATTCTCAATAATAATAATAAAATTTCATTTAAACAAATAATTAATTTTATTTTTTTCCAAAAAAATGGGTAAAAAAATTAATAAAAATCTTTCTTTTGACACACTTGACAACATTTTTGAAAATTTGTTGTTTTTAACACACTTAATGATTTTTTTGACACACTTCCGGTACAGTTTTTGAACACAGCGTCCTTTCGGACCTGTCCCTTGAGCATACCTATTTTTAGAAATTTTTGAAATCCCTCCAGCCGTTTTCCCAGAAGCGTAGGTAATGACGGACGGCCGGCAGACAGACTTACATTTTTTTTTGCTTTTTTAGAATCAGTAGGTTCTAAAACGTCGAGAAATGCCAAAAAAAGTGGGGGTAAGAATTTCACTTTTGGCTCATGAATGTAATACTTAGGTCTTTCAGACCGAAGTAATGTTATAAATTTTTATTTTTATATTAGCTGAAAATAAAATAGTTTTTGTTGTTTAATTAAACGTTTTTTTTTTTTTTAATAACGTTTATTTGTCAAAAAAATTATAGGTGGGTCGCCAAAATATGGCATTTAAAATTTGGGGTCGCAATACAAAAAAGTTTAAGAACCGCTGCACCAGATAATATTTTCAGTTATAAACACAATATTTAATCAATTAAAGATAACATTATAATTCCAATTATTGTAGACATAAATTAATTTTTTTAATTTCAAATATGAAAATTATTTACTAACAATTAACTAAAAAAAATCAATGGGTAAAAAGTTTAAACCCAACTTTTGCAGAAAATCATCAAAATAATAAGGGAATTTCAAATAAGAGATAACTTTTTACTACAGAAAAACAAGAACTCTAAAAAAAACATAATTTGTGTTTTCTAAATTTTAACGATAAAAACATCGCCTACTAAATTTTAAAAATTGTTAATTTTAGTGTTCGCCACAAATTGTCATATTATTTTATTAGCATATAATATTATGACAATTCTACTAGGAAAGTTTATTTAAAATACGATGTTGAATTGGAAATAAACAAGAAATAATCGTATTAAGATAATTTTTTAATCATTGCGGGCGAGATTCATTGAAGTTTGTGAATGAGTTGGTTATGAATTTGTTTTAGTGTTTAATTTAAATAAACCATAATGCTATTATTTTTAATTATTATTTGTTTTCATGATATTTTTAATTGATTGAAATGTTTTTTACGATTTTTCTACCAATTCATTTAAAAAAGTTGTATGCAAATGATGCTTTATCTTTTCAATTGAATATTAATATTTATATTTGTTGTGCGCAAGTTTCGTGTTTCTTGAAATTTTATAACTTTACAACCGTTGTAATGCAATTTTAAATTGTTTATTATTTCATTACACGCTAATGCGTAGTAAGTGCAGGGTATGGTTCCCCAATACATGTGCATGACATGTATTATGCACAACTTTGTGCACGTGGATTTTGTAACATGCACAATTAATGAATATTACCTCAGACGCGGTAGCGTCGAAAGGTGCTAGTTCACGAACGAAAAACGTTTTTATCTCGCTTGGTAAATGCTTTTTTTCTACGATGGTATGATTTAAATGGAGAGATGGTATTCTCAACTTTAACTGTTGGTGTGGATACATTTCTTAATATAAGGTTGTAACTAAAAGGACTCTTACAGCTATTTGAGCACTTAATGTGAATAAAATGACCAATATCGTCGCATATAAGTGAAGCAATATTACTTGGGTAAGAAAGAATATGGGTAATTCTTTTATAAACCGAACGCCTTTCTGACCGACCCATTTTTGATTTGGCTGAAATTTTTTTTTAGGGGTTTTTTATCGAACAAAAGATATACGTGTTCGAGGATTTTTTTTTTGGAAAATAGAGCTGTTCTAAATTTCGAGAACTTCGTGATTTTTGGCTTAAAGACTTATTTTCAAAAATTCATAACTTCGGTTTTACAGAAGATAGAAGCCTTTTATTTTTTTTATTTGAAAGTTAAAAGATGGAATTTTTTAAAAATAAATATTTTTAACTAAAGTTATTAACAAATTACTGTTGTTATAAACAAATAAATTAAATTTTAACCATTGCCCCATCCACGAAATTAATTTTTAAATAATCATCGTATTCAACGTTCAATTTCCTATAAAAAAAGTATTTTTTTTTAATGAAAAAATGATATTTACTGTTATGCAATATATAGGTCATTCTTTAACATACCGAACAGATTAGGACAAAATGTGATTAAGACATTTTTGATTCAGCTGAAAATTTTTTTACGGGTTATTTTTTATTTATCCATACGAATAAATATATATATTTACAAATTTTGAAATGAGTTATAAATTAATGTCAAGATTGTCCAACCAATCAACAGCATTCAAAGACAGCCTACTTAACTCCAACAGTCCACCTTCAAATTTTCTTAGTTGACAATCAGAAATTATGTGTGCTATAGTTTGATTGGAGTACCCATTCGCTCGTGCCTCGCTCAAATTTTAAACTTTTGCTTGAGAATAAACCATTTCATTACACACTGATAGATTAAAGTACTATTATTTTTGTTAGATAATGACTAAAAATTGATTTTAACATTTTATTTGTTTATAACAATAGAAATTTGTTATTAACTTTAGTTGAAATTTTTAAAAAATTCCATCTTTTAACTTTCAAATAAAAAAAATAAAAGGCTTCTATCTTTTATAAAACCGAAGTTATGAATTTTTGAAAATAAGTCTTCAAGCTAAATATCACGAAATTCCCGAAATTTAGAACATCTCTATTTTCCAAAAAAAACTCGAACATTAATTTATATCTTTTTTTTCGATAAAAAACCCCTAAAAATAATTTCAGCCAAATCAAAAATGGATCGTTTAGATTTTGTCCAAATCTGTTCGGTTTATAAAAGAATTACCCATATGCATAAAGCACAAAATATCACTCGGATAATATATCTATAACTGATGAAATCATCATAGATTTTGTTCTTACTTTAAACATTTATTTATCAATATAAAATCCAATTAATTTAACAAATAGTTGTTAACATGCTATAGATTTGTGTTAAAATTCAAAATTTAATTTACAAAAAAGATATGTATCTATCGCCATAAACATGCGGTCAGAAAATATTCAAACTTATATAATTTTTATTTGTTTTAATTGAAGTTCGACTCGAGATACATCTTAAACGGACTCTAAATTGGCTCAGTAGTTTTTGTTGTAGAACTATATAAATAGACTTAAAGTTAACAAGGTTTTTTGTTTTCATTAGCCTGTACCTTTAGTTAGGGTTCAAATAAAAAAACCAAACACACAAAGGTTAGTGCATATCGGATTAACACGAGGAAACGTCTACTCTACATGATACAAGTTTTGACTGTGGTTTAGTTAGATTGTAGGAACAAACTCAACTAAGAAATGAAATAATGCGAATGAAACAACTCTTATTTCTTTTTGCATACCAAATGGTTTGTCAACAACAATGAGTTATTTTATACTAGCTTTAACCTTGATCAATCTAGAACTGTAAAGATGATGTTTATGATATGTGTAATTTTTTATTATTTCATTGTTAGCTTTAATTTCGATTCCTCCAATTTATGATCAATGGAAAATAATACATATCGTCGCTTTAATAATGAAACAACGTATTCGCAAAAGTGTAGTTTCGAGATAATTGAGTTTAAAGATTTTTCGATTTTCTGATTTTGGTAAACTCGGCAGCGCTATTGAATGAATAAAGATATTGGAAAAAAAATTTCTACCAATTAATCTTGACTAATTTCCTCACAACATATTAAAATTTCACATTGGTACCTGCTGGATTTTCTACATAAACAGAGGTGAAAAGTCATTCAGGTACCTTATACGTTATTTCATATTTCATATACGTTATTTCATTTTGCATGGAAGTACGATTAAGCCTAAAATAAATTATAATTGAACTAAAGCATGATATTCTTACAATTTTTTATTTATATGAACCGGTCTATCATGTAGTCATGAATGATGCTTATACAATATTTTAGATTTACCATTTCGTGTGGCGATCGTAATGTATGTAACATATACGACAATGATTTTACCCAAGTTATTATTCTGTAGGAATTGAAATATCGTACATGCATTTACGCTGTTTCAATATTTAACCAAATTCAAATTTGCATGTACGTTAATTGTCAATATATTAATTTTCACCCCCAGTTATAAAATAATTGGAAAATGTTAAAATGCCACTCTATAGACATCCTTATGGGGAATGCAGCGCACCCATTATATAATAACAACGTATATATGGCATACGTTATTTCATCATTAAGGCGACGATATTGTGGTTAAGGTTATAAACATTAATTTTCTAACTTCTAGATAATTTCAAAACCAAAAATGTGCTGTATTCGAAGAAAACTTTGACCGTGGAACTCACCACAAAACAATAAATCGTCGCTTTAATAATGAAACAACGTATGCTATTTATACGTTGTTTTTATATAATAGGTGCGCTGCATTCCCCATAAGGGTATCTTTGAATTGGCGTTTTTACATTTTCGAATTATTTTATGACTGGGGGTAAAAATTAATAAATTATAAATTAACGTCCATGCAAATGCATGCGCACATCAAACTTTAAACTCAAATATCTCGAAACTATACTTTTGCGTATACGCCATTTCATTATTAAAGCGACGAAATAGTAATCACCTGTTCATCGTCTTCTAGAACATGAAAGTGATTTACTGCAAAACAAATTGTTGAAGGTCATGGTCAATTTGAATTACACAAAGCAAAATAGAACTTGTATCGATTTTGCTTGCTAAAAAAATACCAAAATATAAAACGGACCATATTATAAAATGTTGACTTTAGGAGAATGCAGAACAATACCAGATACAAAAAAAAAGTATTAGCACTGAAAATACAGTACAACTCCAACTAGAAATAAAACAAAATTTAAAAACATAAAAACCAGTGCGTCTAGCTTTGGAAAATAACCAATCCAATTATCTCATATTTTAAAAATAGGTCATTAAAAATGTGTCCTTGATAAGCTTATATTCCATTTGTAAAAATCCAAATTCAGTTCCGTCTTAAGAAAAAACCGCTTACAAAAACAAGAAAAGTAAACAATGTGATTAAATTTCTTAACCAACAAAAAACCGCGGATATAAAATAAAAAGTAAAATTAAATTGATTTAACATATTTCTGGAATATGAATTACAAAAAATAGTAAAACCGGTTTTCGCTAATGTCAAACGAGCACATCTCTGTTTTATTTATCCATTATAAAACTATACTAAATATGCTGTTATGAAATTTTAATAGCATAGGCATTTTAATGGCCAGTTTTCTTTGCTTTAAATAAAAGTCTTATAGTAATACTCGGAAATATTCTTGTTTAGAAAAAAGATTTAACTTCTACCGCTCCTTTAAAGACATCAAATGTATGAAGTTATTCATTCATATTTGGATAACATATTCAGAACTATTGATATGATTTCAGATTTAAATATATTTGAATGAATTAGCGTAAAAAAGCATATAAATTGGGAAGTGGAATATCTGTAAAAACCTTGACATTTAAAGTTTGATGAATGATAAGAGCAAAGTTGCTTGAAAACTGGTATGTAAACTGTTCACACCTACGAGTGAGTTTTTCTTCAGAGCATTACGATTTACGACATCCAAAAGTTTCAACGTTAAAACCAAATGGTTGATTAAATCAAAAGTTAATTGCTTTTTTAAGATAATTTTTCATGCTTTATCGTAACTTCATGATAGAGGAAGTGTTGATAAACACAATTCTATAGTTCATTGCAGGTGAAACTAGTAAACTTTCCAATAAAACATAAATCGCACGAACAAATGACTAAAAATTTGAAATTTTTTCAAAACAATCATGTTAGCTATGCTCATCCGGACATCATGTTAAACGAAATCAACATTGCCTTCATGATTAAATTGAAATATGTATTTATGAAAACTTTCTCAGCATTTGAACTGATACTTGTGGAGATCTTAAGTTAAACACGTTCACCTACAGAATCATTGATGAAACATATTTTAGTTTTGAAGCAAGATGATTTCTAAATTCAAACTTCATCATCACATATTTAATACAAACGCAATGAATATGCTGCCATATCTGAGCTTGAATTATAATTCCCTATTGACTGAAAATTGAATAGATTTTTTTAACTAATTAGGAATTTTGAGAGTAATTAAACACTAGTACCTTGGGGAATCATTTTGAATTTTTTGAAAAAATATGGGTTGAATAGAAATTGGTAGAAACTCCTTACCTGAAGAAGATCTCCTAGAGATCGAAAATATATTTGGAAAAATAAAACAAACTATTAAAGTGATAAAGTCTTAGTTTCATTAAAAAAATTCAAAATAATTAAATTTAAAATTATGTTTGAAAGAAGTTTTTTATCGACAAAAAACTAATTAGAATCATTATTGTTATGATGATCAGGGTTATGCATTTGTGCGTAAACTGTCTTGTGTAGTTGCTTTGGAAAAAAAGTTAGTGTTGTTTTTTTTAAACTTTACAGTAACTAAGTTTATTCGAGCAGCTTGTTCAAAGAAACTGTCGCAACTGAAGTCTCGGTGCAGGCCAATGTTTAAAGATCCAATTTCAGTAACCAATTGACTAATAAAATCCGGATGTCCATTTAGTTTTGCGGTAAGACATAAGGGTTACCCGACAATAAAGCCTCCGGTCTTGACAATATTCTTCCTTTTATTCTAAATACATTTTCAAAAAAACTTTATCTAAAACTCGCTACAAAACCTATAAATTTACAACCTCCGTGCCATAAGTTGGTCAAAGTCCAGCTCGTCCCCAAAACTGAAACATAATGGGATATTTCAAATTATAGAACAATAGCTTTACACCGAGTCCTCTCTTAAATATTTGAGAATTATTTTAGTTCACACATAAGAAATTTTTGGATAGTTCACCATTATGAGAATTAAAACAAAAGATTAACCATCGATCAATAGCCTATTTTTGGAACAGCATTCTTGATTAAGGTAGTGAAAGTCGCGTGATTGCATTAGATATTTTGATAGCATTTGATTGAATTCTTTTTTTCTTTCGTTTTACTCAGTCGTTAAATACAGCCAAACTGTCGAGATCAGTCTTTGTTTTTGTCCAAACAGCATACAAATAGAATGATTTGCACCAACCAATTGTCTCGAGTGCCTGCAATTCACAATTGCTTAAAAAAAAGATCTTCAACATATGGGGTGGGTGGTTCATTTAGATAGAGAATGGCCCAAAACAAAAGATAAAATAAAATTTGGGGTATGTAAGATTTTTTTTTTCGATAGATTGCATGACTTCACACAATTAAAAATTGGGGTAGAGTAAAAATTAACTCATTTGAATTGAACTTTTCGTTGAATTTGTAAAATTTGTATAATTCTCTTAGTTACTTGAGTTTAATCGCTCACAAAAATCCTAATTAATTCCAAAATCTATTCAAATTTCCGTCAAGTGAATTACAAAATTAATATTCCAACCTTGACATCCCACTATCTTATTCTTCTTTGTAAATAAAAAACCAAATTTCGATGATTATACAACATTAAAGTGCGACTCCAAACAAAATTACGACAATATTTGAAAAGTATTTCCTTTAATTTCACAAAAGAAACGCTTTTACTTTCATAATTTCTACAAATAAATTCACTTTATTCAGGCCTGAAGGCTAGAATTGAAATTATAAAAAAAACGAAGAAGAAAATTAAATCAAAAATTAATATATTATAGAATCTCTATGGTATTTACTAAATATCGTGTACACACCTATTGTTTGCTTGTTAAATTAACAAGTCGTAAAATAATGATAAAATTAAAATGTTACTATTGATGTTGTGGATACGAAAAAGTGAAATTATGAAAGAATTTAAAGATAATATTGTATGTTTTGACACTATTTATTTACAGAGTATATGTATATTATAATAAGATGAGATATACCGGAACTAAAATATATAAGGTTATGACTTATGTCATTAATAAAATTTTAATGGATTTCACGATTTTTACTTTTTCACAAAAATGTATTTGTTAGTTGTTCATAAAACTGCAGCTATTCTTTTTATCTTGAACATCTAATGCATGTGTTACACTGGCCAGTCTAATGCCCGGTTTCTTCATACCTCCGAATAACTATCTTTCAGATAAAGATATGATTTTCTTCACTAAAACCTCTGGTTACATATCTACTAACAGATAACTATTCTGTATAGGGTTGTATTTATCGATATTATCGACAATAAATAAAGGTGCGAAGTGAGTTTATTTTCAATAAATGATTGTCAAATGTGAACTATTTTCAATATACTCGTCAAATGTGAGAATTTTAAAACTAATAAAAGAGGAATTTTATGACTAATAAATTTTACGCCAAAACATTGGCGTAAAATTTAATATAATGGGCAAGCGAGCGACGGGAGATTTGCTGTCTTTTGTCACTCATATCTGGAACAAGTCGCTTGAAAACTTTGGAGAAACATTCGGTGTTGCTCTTGATATTTCCAAGGCATTTGACAAAGTTTGGCATAACAACCTTATATGCAAATTGAGATCCTATGGTTTAGACGAGCAGCTTATATCTTGGACACAGAGCTTTATATCTGATCGAAAATTTCGGGTCAATGTTGACGGTGTATCATCGAATACTTTTTCAACTAATGCAGGAGTTCCTCAGGGTTCCGCTTTGTCACCAACTCTTTTTCTTATCTATATTAATGATTTGTTGGACTCAACGGTTCATCCTATACATAGTTTTGCTGATGACAGCACGCTTCATGCGTCTCATGAAGCACCTAAATTATATACACCCTTAGCGCTTAGTGAGTGTAGATCAAAGTTGATAGATTCCCTTAACACTGATCTTAAAACAATTATGGATTGGGGTATTGCTAACAGTGTTGAATTCAATACAAGCAAAACACAGGTTTGTCATTTTTCTAGGATAACGACACCCAATCCTTTTCCATTAACGTTTGGCCCCAAAAATCTTTTAGAGAATGAGTCTGTCAGACTTTTAGGAGTTGAGATTGAAAATAATATGAAGTGGAATTCTCATATTTTTAATCTGGCTAAGAATGCTGTTCAAAAGTTAGGATTTTTGGGGCGATGTCGTAAGTTTTTCGATAGCGAACAACTTCTTTTAGTTTATAAATCTTTTATACGTCCCTGCATGGAATACTGTTCTCACATATGGGGTGGAGCTTACTTGAGTAGTCTCAACTGCCTTGATTCTGTACAGCGTAGAGCTATTAAACTCATTGGTAACCCAAGTCTTACTAACGGTCTTGATTCCTTGCAGCACAGAAGAAATGTTGCTGATTTGACTATATTTTATAAATATATTATGGATGAGCGAGCTTCTGAAGAGATCAAATCGATTTTACCTAAATCAGCAAACCTTTCGCGTCACACCAGAGCAAACGTAGCAGCGCATCTCTTTACAGTTCAAATAATTAGGTGTAGAACTGTAGCCTTCCAACGTGACTTTATCAACAGAGTCTCTCATCTTTGGAATGCCTTACCTTCCTGGGTTTTTCCTGATGAATTTAATCCTCAAGGCTTTAAAGTTAACGTTCATAAATTTCTCAGAGAATCTTAATTTTTATTCCATTCTTATCCCTAGTTGGCATGGTATCTTCGGATATTCAGAGACGTTAATTTATAATTTGTTATAATTAACACTAAACATGCCTAACTTTGAATAAAAAAAAAAAAAAAAGTAAGCCAAAAACTAGGAAATATTATTTCTGAATACACCGATTTGAGTTGTTCTTTCTATAATAATCATAATTTACAAAATCTTCTTGTAAATAATAAAATGAAACAAAATTTTTTTTCTAAAAGTGGAGTATTTCAACTATCCTGTGATGACTGTAATGCCTTGTATATTGGAGAAACTGGTCGTAGTTTTGAAGATCGTTCAGCTGAACATTTTCGAGCTTTGAGATATGGACATTCTTCTTCAACTTTTTCGAATCATTTGTTGTCTGAAAACCATAATAGTTCTTTCAATAATTTTTCAAATTTAAAAATTCTTCATTTTGAATCTAAAGTACCTTTGAATCTAAAGTACCTTGTTAAAGTTGAATCTAAAGTACCTTTGTACCAAACTTGATATTCTTGAATCTTTTGAAATTAGAAAAGCTCTTTTTCATAACCAAAATTTATTAAACGTACAAACTGACGTCATTTTTTCGCCTTTAACTAACCCGGATTTGTTTGAGATCACTATTTAAATTTAAAATGGAAATTATTATTTAGATTCTTATAGTTATGTAATGGTTTACCCTTATGAACTTAGTTTTATTAATACATATTTAATTATTTACTTATAAAAATGTTTTTGTTCATTAGTTTCTTTCTACCTTTATTTTTGCAAATGTTAAAATGTTCTGATTAAAGTAGTAAATATTTTTTCGTTTACTTTTTGTTTAACTTTTACAATGTTTAATGTTTTTTCTTTAATATTTTTATTCCTCTTGATGTAAATAAAAATTAATAAATAAAATAAAATAATTTTTTGCGAACTAAAACATGGAGTATTTTTAAAATTTAATATTATTAAATATTTAATGTTTATATTAATATTAATAAAAAAGGAATTAACAAAATAAAAACAAACATAAAATAAAATTTAAAGTGTTATAAATTCAAACTTTTCGGAAACATTAACTGAAATACCCCAAATCCAGTTTTAAGGAGCTCAAGTGTAAGCTCTTGATTTTTCCTTTGTGGTTGATGTTATAGCGTCGACTATTAGTGCTACTCATCTGACTTTGTATCTAATTCAGGAACACTGTTTGGGTGACCATCGCTGCCGAGATTTTGACTCGTAGTTTTTTTTTATAGAAAACTCAGAATTTAGAAAACTCAGAAAAGGGCCATTTTAATATTTTTAAGACTACGTCAGCTCTCTAAGATAGAATACGATTATTTTTAAAGGGCTAAGAAGTCCTTGGAAGCTTCTAAGAATTTTTTAGAAACTCTGAAAATGCGACATATTTACAATCGATACTGAAACCACAATACAACTGAGAAATTAATTTCAAAAGGAACAAGCCAAATGAAGACTTGATATATGGATATATTCCCGTGAATCTTCTATCAAATTTGCAATTTTCCTTTTATCCACCATATACTTAGTTAGTTTTTTAAATATAAATATCAAAAAGATATCTGGTACCTCAAGTAACGAATAACTTTATTTGGTAGATAAACCCTATTATATATCTTCTAGATAAAGTTATCGACAACTTATCTAGAACTGAAGAAATCGGGCATAAGCCTCAAGACGAGCGAGATAAATATTACTACACTGTTTTCTCTTTCTTTAATTCCAAACGTATGTGAGAATAAAAAATTATTCTTCAAAAAATTAATCACTTGCTTGCTTGCTCTATTAATACAATTTAATCAAATATTATTAAAAAATTGACGCATCTTTAAAGTTTTATTTCTTAATATAATAAGCGAAAACATTTTTATGTAACAACATCCATAACTAATGAATATCGTCTATTAAAACAAACAAAAATGAAATACAGTTGTAATAGTTGTCAAATTACTGACGAAAAGTTCAAAAACCTAAAACTTTTGTCGTTAACAATACTGAATATGTTTACGAGTACATATCATATATTTAAATTATTTTCATAATATTAATATGATATAAAACTTTCTCCCAAAATTTAAACAACTTACCTGGATTACAACACTAATTTGCTAATATTATTGAAGCTAATGTTTTGACATGGAACGACAGCGATGTATGTATGATTTTGTATTTTCTTATTGTTATTAATTTAATTGAAAAAATTGTTATATTGTTATTTGCAAATTTTTGTTTAATTTTATCAGATCAATTTACATTAATCAGTTTAAAGCGTATGCCGAAATTTGTTTTATGATCACAAGTTAAAAAATGTGCAATTTGGATTTTGCTGTATCACTTATTAATAGCGTTTTCGATTCTCGATTAAGTTTTGATCTTAGAGGAATTTTTTGTAGTTCTGCATTCTTTTCATTAAAACACTTAATATGACATGACAGACGAAGGCCAAATTTTTTTATTCGTCAAGTTTCTTTAACAAAATAAACTAATTGAATTAGAACTGTTCTGTCTTCATCTGAACAATTTTTACTAATAATTTTAAATAATTTCTATTATTATTTTTATTTATTAGGAATTTTCCTCAAACATCTCCCAATAAAATTTTTTATGCTTTCGACAACAACAACAAAGGGTTAATTTTTTGTATTTCAAAACCATAATTTTGTGCGTTATTATGCTAAACATAATAAAATAAACAGCTGCTAATTTATTCTGTTGCGCATAGACTTTTGAATCAGAGCAACACAATAAAACAATTTATTTGATTGTATTGAGCTCTGAACTTAATTTTTTTGGATTGTATTTTATAAAAATTTTGGTCTAGGCAATTTTATTTTCAAAATGCCGAACAATTACATAAGTATTAAAATTGAATAAAATTTATTTAACTGTATAGAATTAATTCTACATAACAATTAAATTGTCTTTTCTTTTATTCGTTTAACTTTTTATCAATTAATTCTAAAATAATTCTAGTAGAAAAATTGACCTCGATGTTGCCTTGATTGTGTTAAGTATCCCGCTCAGTCGTTGAACGTTTTGTGTTTTCTGTCTACTTTTTTCCATTAAATTTAGTTCATTTCTGTTGGCTTGGGCCATGTTGGGCATTGTTTGCGTTTGGTGTTGAGCTTTGCTGAACATTTATAACAATTGGTTTTGCAAGATCTTCTTTTTCGTTGCTGTTGTTGACGACAATGGAATCATCGCCAAAATCAGAGACTTCTTGTTGTTCTTTAATGTTTATAGTAAAACGAAGTACATTTTGGCGGACTAGATTAGATAAATAGGATTACATTTTGCCGACTAAGAACTTCGACAGCAACCTTCTTTAGGTTTTAAACTATTACTTCTGCATCAGTAATGCTCATAAACATTAAATTGAGCGTGCCGAGTGCCTTACGAACGTATTTACAGATGCATAAAATTATGTACTTTTTTTTGCATGCAATTTTTCATAAATTAAATTTTTGAAGATGACGTAACCACAAAGTACCCTTTTGCTCTCTAAAGATTTAACTGTATACCCAAAACATGTTCCAGACCCAGGTGTTTTGTTCTGTTGACGAGCAAACCCTATTTGAATATTTACTACAACAACAGGTGCCAGGACTCAGGAGTATAAATTTTAGAACTAAAATTAGACTGAATTGCACTGACATATTTTAACCAATTTATTTAAAAAAAATTGTATCATTTTATTTTTAAAAAAATCGTTTTTTCAATTAATATTTTATTAGAAAATTTAAAAATATCTTAAATTCTCGAGGAATTTTGAGTAACGAGATTGCTCAAAATGATAAAAATTCTAATTCTCGAGATTTGGGATGAAATTCTTAAGAATTTTTGAAGAATGTGTGAAGGCCAACTCCAGGTTAGTAGAAGTTTACACGTTCATACAGATGTTGTGATGTTATAAATACGCGTAGAAAACTCTGAATTTGGCTAAAATGCGAGCTATAATATCAGACTACACTCGTTTGCCGAAGTTATAACAATCCCGAGGTATTTTAAGATTTTTAAACGTTTGAGTTCATAGTTGGTATAGTTGGTCCTTTCAGAATAATACTAAGTGCTAACACATGATCTGATTAAGTAGTTATATTGGAGTGGTACAAAAAATTTTACAGTCCAACTGACTGCCAAAATAAAAAAAGTTTTTGAATTAAAAAACAATTTGAGATCTTATTTCTAGTGTAATGCGTTTTTACACTTTTTGCCTCATCTGCTTTTTCTCCATATTAGTCGAATAACCACTTCATCGTACAAACGATGATGTTCAGTTCTCAGAAAATTGTACTTTCCCAGTATAATAGCCCCACTTTGGGCACCATATTGTAGTTGAATACGATTATGCAGCTAGAGTATGTCATATGTATGCTAGGAGAATGGTAAGTCTGACCCCAATATCAAGAATCATGTTCTATTAAAACGAAACTTAACCAAAAAAACTTGGGACGTTACGCACTCGTTTATTCATTTCCTCCTAGACTAAGGCACAGCCTTAAAGCTAATATTTGCAAATTTTATAAAAAATATTAAAAACGAATAACCGCTACATCGTACAAATGATGATGTTCAGCTTTCAGATAATTGAACTCTTTCACTATAGGAGCCCCAATTTGGGCGTCATTTTGTAGGCGGATACGATAATAGCTAGAGAACGTTATATGAACGCCACATGCTAGGAAAATGTTAAGTTTGACCCCAATGTTAAGAAGCATGTTCTATAAAACCAAACCTTAACCAACAAAAGGTGGGAAATCTTAGGATCGAAAGCTATCAACCGAACTACTAAAAATCTAAAAATAAAATTCAGAGTGATCAAACTCAAGGAAATCGAATATCACGTATTTTTTCAGCTCGACGTTACAAACTTTTCAAACTTCTGAAACAAAATAATTTTTTGTTTTAAATTTGTATTATGGTTTTTGTAGCTGAATTTGACAATGTCTCAATGCGCTTGCATTTCTACAGAACCATCGCCTAGTTCAATGCAATATGAACGGGAGGGGAGTATTGTGACATTTGTTTACTTTCGCTTTCCTCAAAATTTTTTGTTCTATGCGCACCCACATTTCATCACCATCGTGGAAATCTGTCCATTTGTACCTCTATCATAATGCCGTTTATATACCTCTGCTGCTGTTTTCTATTAAAATTGTGTTTTAAATTGGGAATAAACTGTTGTTTAAATAATGTTTCCTTGACCGGAAGTAAAGTTCTAGTTTTCCTAGTCATCAAGAGTTCAAGTGGCGATAACCCAATTAAATCTACAATTCTATTTTACTGTTACTACATTTCAATACCAATACCAATTTTTGGCAGTTTGTACAAAATGTTTGGTTGCTCCATTAGATCTAGGATATAATGGTGTCTACTTTGAACTATATATCAATGTCATAATCGCTAACAAATTGTTTGAACTGAAAGGAATTAAAAGGCCTAGTGTCCGCAATAATTATTCTAAAAATGACGTGAACAGCAAATATAAATTTGAGTTTACTAACTATTTCTGCTGCAGTTTTATTTTGCAGTGGTAAGATTTCGAGGTATTTTGAGTAATAATGTGAAATAACCAGAAAATTTATTTTCGACAACTACCTAATTTCCATACCAAATTTACAAAATAGGATACTTTGGGATCTCATGAGGCACCATAAGCTACTGTATATCTTTTCATTTATTAGCAGATATTATGTAGTGTTTTAGAGTAAACCACGCCAACAGCAGTTTGCTTTAATTTTTTTTTTAAACCTGTACGCCTGAAAAAAATTTCACCTGCCAGTTTGAAAGAAATCATGCATGGGTCGAGATTTTATACTTGCACATTTTCATAAACATGGGAAAAAATAAGGGAAAAAATGATTTCTTTTGAGTTTCTAGGCCCTCAATTGCCTAGTCTCTCAATTGCATTTGTATGAGCCACTAAAAACTTAAACAAAAGGTTAATATACCGGTCTCAGGATCTTTAAAATTTAAAGTATGATTCACTTTGGAGTGCGAAAACCTTTGTCTCACAAACAATCATAAGTCTTACAAGAATCTGATATAATTGGTGTACCGGGTAAAATAAATTCCTCAATTATTGAAACCAACGTTCCACTCTTGCGGTCTTCAACCGATACCATAAATGTTTACCAGACTCGCGCTCAATGCCGCTATAAAACCCACTGACCCTTCACATGGTGAGCACGATAATTCTTCCTTAAAATAAATACATATAAAAAGCAAATGAAAATAAACCTTAAAATATTTTTCCACCTCATTTATTTCAACAGTTTTCCGATTTCACTAATTTTCTCCTTTTTAAGAATCGTTGCATCATAAATTACTTCCCGGTTAAAAGATGCCCAATCAGTAACATAATTTTTATTAATGCCACACTGTTTTGCAATTACAATCTACCCATTACAATTACGACCTACCCAAAGATTGCAAGAATTTGCTATAATTGCAAATGTGATTTAGAAAAATATGTTTCATTCCTAAGATTTACCAATTTATCACACAAAATAGCCTTTTGTTTGCGAAATTCCCCGATTGCATTTTTCCCGGCAATATATAGAAATGTAGAAAGTTTTATACCTTTTCAGTTTTTTTTTTCTAATTCTATTGAACCAGCAAAGTAATTAAATTCTTTTTTAAAATTGCGCCAATTTTCGGCGAAATCACCCTCAAAACATAACACATCTAGTTTCTAGTACATTTGATTGGTTTAATCACCATCCGCCATCGGCAGTTTTTTTCAGTGGACGACCACGTGACCTTTTCACTATAGATATTATAATTTTTTTTTTTTTTTCAAAACAACTTTTAAAACTTCTTTTATTGGACAACAGTAAAAGAAAAGCATTTAATTTTAATTAATAGACGAAATAAAATGCAAACCGAAATTTATGCTTTATTTTTAATCCGATTAAAACTTTGTCATCAGCGCCATGTAATATTTGCAATAATATTATTAATTATATAAATACAATGTGTAACCCTTGCTGCCGATTAGACGAAAGAGGAATTTTAAACATAACGTACGATTGCCTCCTCTGTACCTGTACAGTTGTTGAATCAATTTCGGAGTTCAATTCACCATACACCATATTTGCTCTAGCGACGAGGTTGAGACAACTACTATTCAATTTTTCAGTGTACTCAAACTAAGTGGAAAAATTATTCAACTCATATTACACAAATTGCAATAATTAAATTTAAATTTAAACACATTTCCCCATAAATATACATACATACTCAAATTTAATTAACTCTTTTTAATGTTTATAAAATAAAGATGCTATTAAAACTGTAGGATTGTTTACATCATTCTTATACAATTATAAACCGTTTAAAATATTAACCAAAGATAGGCGACAAAATTTGCCTATTAAGAATCAAAATAACTTTGCTACATTAAAGAAATAAATAACATTTTCGTATTAATTTAGAAAACATAAATACTTTGTAACTTTATAAATATTTAATATAATAATTATGAGTTAATTTATACTAAATTTTACTTTTCCTAAACTTTTCTTCTTATGTATAAAAAAAACAAGTTGCGTGCTTATTACGGTTAACAAAACAAGGAAAAAGTAATATTTTAATAGTACATTGTATATTAAGAGCAGAAAGTACGACATTGCTGCTCGTGCATGAAAGTTGCTGGTTGAGGCGTAGCCGAAACCAGCAATCATGTCAGAGCAGCAATGTTACTTTCTGCTCAAAGTATACATACTATTTTTTTAACGACTGCCGACATATTTGTTTATTATTAAAAAAGCTTAAATCATAATTTTAATTTTTAAAAAACAATATTTTTTTAAGTAAGATATGCGTTGCTAAGGAGGCATTTATATTATTTAGTTTTTGTTTAAAAAACATATCGAACGAACGTCAAGCTAAAAATTTAAATTAATAAATTATCTATTTTTAAATAAAAAATAATTCATAATATGTTATAAATTATTTAATATTATGTCTTTGTCTATTATGTCTTTTGTCTTACTTTCTGCATTAGAGCAGAAAAAATTAAAAAATGCACGCTAAACAGCAAAAGCCAACTTTCTGTTTTAAAATGATAGATAGAAAACATTATTTTCTATGACAGTCGTTAAAAAAAAAATTTGTTGTTGATCTTAATAATTTTTCAACCAAATAATTAATAACTATCATTAAATTTATGGTTTAAAATTAAATTATGATAACTATTATATCATCAATGGAATTTTTCATCTTAATAATTAACAAATAATTATAATATGTTTATATGTTTTACGAAATTATAACTTTTATGTTCGGTTATAAGATGAAAAGTAGCTATCCAATCTAGAGAAAACTTGCAGATAACTATGTTCCCCCATACGAAAATCGTAAACAAAATTATGTTTATACACATTTATAACTTTTCAATTTTAGCATTAACTAGTATTCGGATTTTATTGGAATTTTGGATTTTACTGATCAGCAACAATTTCCATTTGACGTTGTATATTGAAAAATTTATTGATTTTTATTATTTTTAGTTTTTACATTGAATACAAAACAAATTTCTACACAGCAAGATTATGATTTGACTTATCTTACATTTTTATGTATAATAAACTTATATTTTTGTAATAAATTATTAGGACAAGGCAAGAACGCACATAACTGGTTTTGTTTTTATAATTAAAAATTCGTTTTACTAATTAAAAATTTAAAGATAGTAGTCTGAAGATGTTATCCGAATAAAAATAAATGCATAATATAAAACATTTATAAACTAATAATTGTGTGTCAGTGAGTACAATATGATACTAATATTATCGAGTATGAAATGTTAAATCACAAACGTCAGGGAATGTTTTAAATTAATACGCAAGGGTCAGTATTCTATGCTAGTTAAACACATCTTCTACAATTAAACTATTAACATCAAATACACATAAATTCTAGCTTCCATTAATGTTTAATTTCAAAATAATTTATTTGCATTATTAACAGAAAGCCATGACTATTATTTTGACTGTCATAAATAAATTTGAGGTTACAATGATGCATGTTTTTCTACAAACAGTTGGTTGGTTTTATAATAAAAAGTGTTGTGTAATAGGAATTATAATGTGTGCAGTGTATCACAACACCACGTTGATACATTTAAAGACCTACGTCAAGGATGCTTGTTTTACACCAATGTGTGTATAAACTATAGCTTTCAATTCAAACTATAAGTACAGCTAGTCATTCGCGCTGTAAATAATCTGTAATTTTCTGTCCTAAATAAATACAGCTTTCCAATCAAATTACAATATAGCTAGTATGATTCACGCTATAATAATATATATTTAAAAGCTTCAGTGTTTCAATAATCTTGCTGAGTAATGTAGATCAGGGTAGTGTTGAGTAGAGTTTATTAAATTGGTTTGTGTAAACAGCAAACCTTAGCATAAATTGCTATTTTAAATATTATTTGTAATGAAAGATCCTTCTCTCGTCCTGGTTATATATATGTACTTAGATTAAACGAATGCTTCCTTAAATGTATTCCATTCTTGATTATAAATATAATGAGCAATAATCACAAGTTTAAATACAATTTTATTTAAAAGAAAAGTTGACATTTAAATGAACAAACCAATTAAAAGAATAAAGTTTTTAGTAACACTACTTATTAAATTATCAAGAATATAAACTTGATTCCACTTCTGACATAATTAATTTAAAATATTTTAATAAGGTAGAATTTATTTAAATTGAAAAATTTATATTAAAGGAACTTCAATTATATTTTCAAAAACGAAAAAATCAGAACTTCTCAAAAAAACTTTTTGTTTTCCGTAAATTTGAATGAAAAATCCTCGCATGCTAAATTTGATTTTTTTACATTAAATTTAGATGTTCGCCACAACACTCCCCCCCTAGTGCCATCGAAGATGGGACGATATTGAAATTATTGTGCTACAGCACGAAGGAAACGAGCAGGGGTTCGAGTGGTTCTACCTGCTCGCGTAATTGTGGATGCAGGATGGAATATCTGAGTCTGAGGAGTGAGATTAAATCTAACCCTTTTAGGTGATACAGTTGCCTTAGCGTCGCGTTGCCTAGTTTCTGCGGAGGTAGAAGGAGAAGACTGGAATGTGTCCGAAGAAGTAGAATGGACATTATCTGTAGAAGACGAAGTTTCGTCTGCGCGACTGAGATTAGTACTCGAAGTAGGTGAGTTTTGAGATGAGTCATCTTCAGATTGTTCCCTAAAGCAAGGTTTTAATCTGTCGATGGAAACTCGAATATGTTGACCTTTACGGTCAATAACGAAATTTTTATCATCGCGGCTGATGACTTTAAAAGGACCTTCGTATGGCGGTTGTAATGCTTTACGTACTAAGTCCGTACGTAAGAAGACATGCGAACAAGACTGGAGATTCTTGGAGACGAAAACATTAGGAAAAGTGTGTCTTGACGCAGTAGATGGACGAAGGTGAGTAAAATGTTGTTTCAACTGTGAAACGAAATCAGATTGTGGAGTGGAGTGAGAGTTTTGGCTAAAGAATTCTCCTGGAAGACGTATGTTAGTACCGTAGACGAGCTCAGCCGATGAAGATTGGAAATCTTCACGGAAAGTGGTTCGTAAACCAAGTAGTATTGACGGTAAAATTCGTGTCCAGTCCGTTCTGTCGGAGGCCATAATCGCGGATTTAAGAGTTCGATGCCAACGTTCAATTAGTCCGTTACATTTAGGATTGTAACTAGTAGTACGTTTACGTTCGAAACCGATAAGTTTTGACAACTCGTTAAAGAGATTGGATTCGAATTGGGAGCCCTGATCAGTGACGATTACTGAAGGTACTCCGAAACGAGCAATCCAATTGGAGTAGAGAGCTGATGCTACCGTTTCAGCTGTAATATCCGAGATAGGAATGGCTTCAGGCCATCGAGTATAACGGTCAATAATAGTGACACAATAACGTTTGTCCTCAGAGGTAGGAAGTGGACCAATAATGTCCATATGAATCTCGGAAAATCGATGAGAAGTTTGAGGATAATTACCCAAAGGAGATTGAGTATGACGAGAAACTTTTGCCTTTTGGCAAGCCAGGCAGTTCTGTGCCATTTGTCGTACATCCTTTTTAATGGATGGCCAAATGACTTTTTCAGCAAGAAGTTTGACAGAACTGTGGACTCCTGGGTGAGATAAATTATGAAGACTTTCGAAAACAGACTGACGAAATTGCTTTGGAATAAAAGGTCGTGGATTACCAGAAGAAGTATCACACAAAATTGTTTTGGCACTAGAATTGCCAAACGATAATGGAAAGGAACGGAATTGAAGTGTGGGACTAGTGTCCACTAATTCCTTTAGTTCGTTATCGTTGAACTGAGCGTCAGCAATTTCGTCGTAATTAATATTTTCTGGAATTGATATTTGCTCAACACGAGAAAGTGTGTCGGCAACTACATTATCAATTCCAGAAATGTGGCGAATATCAGTCGTAAATTGACTGATAAAATCAAGATGACGGAATTGACGAGGACTAGCTTTGGCAGGATTCTGCGACAAAGCGTAAATGAGTGGCTTATGATCGGTGAAAAGAGTGAAGGTTCTGCCTTCAAGGAGATACCGGAAATGTTTAATTGCAGAGTAAGCTGCAAGGAGTTCGCGATCATAAGCGCTGTATTTCTGTTGCGTTTCATTGAGTCGCACAGAGAAGAAACTAAGAGGTGTCCAACAATCGTTAATTTTTTGTTGAACAACGGCGCCAAGTGCCTTGTCGGAAGCGTCGACCATAACGGCGAGTTGGGCAGAGTGTGAGGGGTGAGAAAGAGTTGTAGCCTCACTGAGTTGCCGCTTGCAAAGATCGAAGGCTTGAATGGCGTCTTCAGACCATTGAATGACCCGTTTGTCATTCTTTTTGGAACCTTTGAGAAAATCATTTAGGATGGCTTGATTGCCACCAGCGTGAGGAATGAATCTGCGGTAGAAATTTATCATTCCAAGAAAACGGCGGAGTTGCATTACTGTTTCGGGACGTTCGTAACAGTTGATAGCATCGACACGTTCAGAAGTAGGTTTGATTCCAGTTGAATCAATGGAATGTCCAAGAAAGTCAACGTTGGTTTTAGCAAAGTTGCATTTATCAACGTTGATAATGAGACCAGCGTCAGAAAGACGCTCAAAAACAGTCCTAAGATGTTTGAGGTGTTCCTCATAGGTTTCAGAAGCAATTAGGAGGTCATCTATGTAGATGAAACAGAAATTTAGGTCTCGAAGAAGGGAATGCATAAACCGTTGGAAAGATTGCGCAGCATTTCGCAATCCGAAGGTCATTCGAACGAATTCGAAGAGTCCGAACGGAGTTGAAATTGCAGTTTTTGCAATATCGCGCTCATCAATAGGAATTTGATGATATGCGCGGACGAGATCAATTGTGGAGAAGAATTTGCATCCATGTAGTTGATGCGAAAAATCCTGAATATGAGGAATAGGATATTGATCCGGAATTGTAATGTTATTTAGAGCACGGTAGTCACCGCAAGGTCTCCACTCGCCGTTCTTCTTTTTAGCGAGATGGAGAGGAGAAGCCCAAGGACTGTTAGAAGGTCGGCAGATGCCTTGGGATAACATAAGATTAAATTCTGCCTTTGCGATAGCCAATTTGTCTGGAGCAAGTCGACGATACTTACAAGAAACGGGAGGACCACGTGTTTCAATAACGTGAGTTACGTTATGTTTCACATGTTTAACAAGATCATTTTTGGACGTTAAGTCCTTGAAATTTTTGAGTAAATCAAGAATTTCTACATTGACCGAATCGTTGATCAAAGTTAAAGAAGGTGCTGGAGAAGTGGAGAGTTTAGCCAAAGTAAATAGAGAAGTTAGTGGATCGACAAGACGTCGGTTTTTAATGTCCACTAAAAGGCCGTATTTATTGAGAAAATCAGCTCCTAGGATAGGAGTGGTAACATCGGCTATAACAAAGGTCTGACAGAACACTCGTCTGAGACCAATGTTTAAGTTTAAAGACCGTGTACCGTAAGTGCTAACTTTAGTCGCGTTAGCTGCGTAGAGGTAGAAGTCTGATTTTTTTGAAATTTTTTCCTCCATAGTAGCGGGGAGAACTGAAACTTCGGCACCTGTATCAACGAGGAAAGTCTTGCATGAAGAAATGTCGAGGACCAGAAGACGGAGTTGAGAATGATTGTCATCACATGCCGCCACATGTGATGAATCTAATAGTTTTTTGAAGATTTTGAGGCAATGGAATTTGAGTGATCAGAATAATATTTACACTCAGGGTAGCATTTTTTTGCATCTCCCTTGTAGTAGTGATGGTAGTAGCAGATACCATCAAACATTTGCACGCGAGACCTGGACCGAGGTCGCATGGGAGAGCGATAATTCCGATTGAAATTTGAATTATGATTACCGTTTCGATCCTTAGATCTACTTCGGTATTGTTGAGGAGGTTGGGAGAAATTTTGCCTTTGAATGGCATTGAGGAGTTGCACGTTTTGTGCCTCCAGTTTTTTGAATTTTTCCTCAAGTGATATGATTTCACTTGAGGAAGAAGAAGAAGGGAGAGAAGAAGCGGCAGGGTTAGATACCGCATTAACTTGCGAACCCCTTAGGGCATTGAGAACATTATCTGCTATCTCTGCTGTCTTCTGAAGATCTTCACTGACAGTAGCGATAGCAGCGCGGACAGCAGGTGGAAGTTTTTCCACCCAAAGGACTTTAAGAGCTGCCTCTGAAAACGTATTACGGGATTCGGTAGTCATATCCCGGAGTAATTGTGAGGGCTTAAGATCCCCAAGGTCCATACCGCGTAACACTTTGTGTATGCGATCTGAAGTGCTACCGGATAGGCGAGCTATAAGAGCCTCTTTGAGCCTATCATATGGGAAATCTTGGTCGGGGTTAACCAAGATATCACTGGCTAATTTCGCCAGTGTGGGAGTAAGCATGGTAAGTAAGTGGCCATACTTAGTTTGTTGAGACCTGATACGCCCCAACAAGAACTGCCCCTCAAGAGTTATGAACCAAAGGTCTGGAGTCTCAGACCAGAAAGGAGGAATTTTGATAGCTACGTGATCAATTTGTGGCATAGCTGCCAAAGAAGTTGAAGCTGAGGGAGGTGAAGGTAACGCAGCAGGAGGTGGTGGAGATTGTGGAGGATTTGAAGATGTACCTCCAAGGTTCAAATTAGCAAGAGCAGCTGCGACCTGCTCTGCGACCAGTGCCTGAAGCTGGTCTTGTGTAAATGTAAAAGTTGGGGGTCCACAAGATGCAGCAGTTTCCTCAGGTTCTGGTGGACTTGCTGAAACTGCTGGGAACGAGAACGCATTGTAATTAGTTATGACGGACACTAGCAAGAACAGTGTTGCAGCAAACAATATCAAAACAATGTCTTGTGTCGCAATAATAATTGTGGGAACTGCGACTAACAAAACCCCGAAACAAAAAAAAAATTCCCTTAACATGTACATATTTTTTGATAAAATTATTTAAACAAAAAATTTTAAAATAGGAAGCGAAACAATAACTTAAATTTATCAAAGTTAAATCAAAAAAATACTAATAAAATTCTTTATATTATTTAATATGGTAAATAGTAAAATTAATTTATTAAATTTTTACTTGAAATTTCAGAAGGTCCTGGTTTTCTGTGTTCTTAGTAGTCGGATGGTCACCAAATTATAGCTTGTAATTCAAACTATAAGTACAGCTAGTCATTCGCGCTGTAAATAATCTGTAATTTTCTGTCCTAAATAAATACAGCTTTCCAATCAAATTACAATATAGCTAGTATGATTCACGCTATAATAATATATATTTAAAAGCTTCAGTGTTTCAATAATCTTGCTGAGTAATGTAGATCAGGGTAGTGTTGAGTAGAGTTTATTAAATTGGTTTGTGTAAACAGCAAACCTTAGCATAAATTGCTATTTTAAATATTATTTGTAATGAAAGATCCTTCTCTCGTCCTGGTTATATATATGTACTTAGATTAAACGAATGCTTCCTTAAATGTATTCCATTCTTGATTATAAATATAATGAGCAATAATCACAAGTTTAAATACAATTTTATTTAAAAGAAAAGTTGACATTTAAATGAACAAACCAATTAAAAGAATAAAGTTTTTAGTAACACTACTTATTAAATTATCAAGAATATAAACTTGATTCCACTTCTGACATAATTAATTTAAAATATTTTAATAAGGTAGAATTTATTTAAATTGAAAAATTTATATTAAAGGAACTTCAATTATATTTTCAAAAACGAAAAAATCAGAACTTCTCAAAAAAACTTTTTGTTTTCCGTAAATTTGAATGAAAAATCCTCGCATGCTAAATTTGATTTTTTTACATTAAATTTAGATGTTCGCCACAAAACCACTCGAAATTTTTGATTCCTACAATTCATTCCATTTATATGGTGTGTGGATTCTCGATAGATTGGCTGTTTGTACTAGCCGAAAAACACAAACTGATCACTGTTGGTGATGAATGATGTCTTCAACTTCATAACAAAGAGATAAAAAATCGAATCAAGACGCCGATGATGTGACGATGACCACATATACTGTTCTTTTTTTTTGTTTTATTTTTATTCCATTTTTTCAATTTGGTGATATGTTGATGGTGATATGTCAAATAGATGTGCTTTAAAAAAACCGTTCTCAAGGTTTTCGGTGATAGCGATACTTTTCTTAAATTCTTATGTCATTCAAAATTTTTAATTGTTCAAATAAGAAAAACTAGTAATATAATAAATTACTTTTTTACTGATAATTGATAAATTACTCATTTAACAGTATCGTTCCTGTTATCATATGTGGTTAAATCACAAAAAAATCAATTTCACAAGTCACTTTGTGGGATAAAGTTAATAACCGTGTCTACACAATTTATAGATAAAACTATAAAACTATAAAAGATCCTGTGTGAAAATGCAAGTCTCTTGCAAGTTTTGTATAGGATCTTTTGTCCCAATTCTCTACAAGAAATTATTCTTGTATGATCATGTAAGTTCCTGTATAATTTTCCTGCAAGAATTGTCTGGAGGGATCACATTCACATACATGAAATAATTTTTTTTTATTTTTTTAATAATTCAGACAACACATACATAAAATAAATTTGTTTTCTTAATAATATAAAATTATTTTATTTGAATTATTATTTAAACTATTAATTTAGATATATTCACTCTAAAGTGAAAATATCATAAAAAAAGTCCGAGCGGCAGGTATATCCGCTAAAAATAGGTAGATTTCGGGATCAGACAGTTATGTGTGCAATTAGAATCGGATTTATCAGATTACTTTATAAAAAACACTAATTAAAAACAGATGTATTAAACAAACTTTGAAAATAAACATTATTTTATACAGTTTTTGGGCTCTAGGCACTTAACCTGTACCCCGAAAGGGCCAATTGTCAAACATATTTAGGAGACTGTTTGCCGCAACATACCCAGAAAATATTTTTAGCGTAAGTGAAAAAATGCGACCGCGCAATTGCCGATAAATGCCGTTGTACTTCACACAGTTTATTGCAGATAGCTAAAGAACCTTTTGTTGCAGATAACTGGCTTTTTAAAAAATGATAGAAATATATTCAAATAATTAGCATTTATAAACTTTGTTTACATATTTTGCCCCAAACGGCCGTTATAACGCTTTTTTTTTGACAGTTTTAAGTCTCTAGACTCTTAACCTGTACCTGGATATGGCCAGCTGTCGAACTTATCCAAGAACTTGCTTGCCGCAACACGCTCAGAAAAATTTTTTGGTCTAGGTCAAAAAATGCGACCGTGAGAGTGCCGCTGAATTCCGTTATACCTCATATCGTTAAATATATATATATATATATATATATATATATATATATATATATATATATATAATATATATATATATATATATATATATATATATATATATATATATATATATATATATATATATATATATATATATATATATATATATATATATATATATATATATATATATATAAATATATATATATATATATATATATATATATATATATATATATATATATATATATATATATATATATATATATATATATATATATATATATAAATATATATATATATATATATATATATATATATATATATATATATATATATATATATATATATATATATATATATATATATATATATATATATATATATATTTACAAGCCAAATATCAAATCTTATATATATATATATATATATATATATTTCAAAGAAAATAAAATTTTTATTTGGTTTTTAGCCTATTTTAGTATAATTTTTTATCAAAAAATTATAATGTTCGACGTTTCAATACTTTCCGTATCATCTTCAGGAAAAAAAAAATAACAACAAAATTCTTAATTATTAAAAGAAAAAACTAAAACAACAAATTAAGAACTAATTCAAATGAAAAATTATTGAATTTGACGAAAACTAAAAACAATGACAAAATAATCAAACATAACTTGACAAAAAAAAAAATTAAATATCGATATTCAAAATTGAGTTATAATAATTCTGAATATAAAATAAATCCTTTTGTTTATTTATAGAATTTTTACTCTGTTTGATATGCAGCATTTCGAGAATATTCAGTTTCCCAAAATTTGATTCCTTTTAATATTTTTACATCATCCAAAGAAATAGAATGGTTAGCAGCTTTAAGATGGATTGATAAAGCACTACTATCTTCTTTACTTCCTTCCATCATCAAGTTTAAACAATCAAATTTTTTCAAAACTTTAAGACAAAATTCCAAAATCTTCTTTAAATAATGTTATTTATCAAACAAATTGTAATTGTCCGGCAACGTATACTGGTCGCACTACTCAATGTTTAGAAAAAAGGATTTACCAACATGTTAAAGATTCAAAAGGAAGTAAAGAAGATAGTAGTGCTTTATCAATCCATCTTAAAGCTGCTAACCATTCTATTTCTTTGGATGATGTAAAAATATTAAAAGGAATCAAATTTTGGGAAACTGAATATTCTCGAAATGCTGCATATCAAACAGAGTAAAAATTCTATAAATAAACAAAAGGATTTATTTTATATTCAGAATTATTATAACTCAATTTTGGATATCGATATTTAATTTTTTTTTTTTGGTCAAGTTATGTTTGATTATTTTGTCTATGTTTTTAGTTTTTGTCAAAGTCAATAATTTTTCATTTGAATTAGTTCTTAATTTGTTGTTTTAGTTTTTTCTTTTAATAATTAAGAATTTTGTTGTTATTTTTTTTCTCCTGAAGATGATACGGAAAGTATCGAAACGTCGAACATTATAATTTTTTGATAAGAAATTATACTAAAATAGGCTATAAGCCAAATAAAAATTTTATTTTCTTTGAAATAAATAAATAATTATCAAAGCCTAATAACCTACTACACACACATATATATATATATATATATATATATATATATATATATATATATATATATATATATATATATATATATATATATATATATATATATATATATATATATATATACATATATATATATATATATATATATATATATATATATATATATATATATATATATATATATATATATATATATATATATATATATATATATATATATGTATATATATAATATTTTTTTTTTCTTTTTCCGTCTCCGCTTTACATATATAGTCGTTTGGCATCAAAATTTTTCCGAAATTTCGAGATGACGGACATTGCAATAGGTAGATTTTTATATGAAATCTACCTAAAAACAAAATTACATGATAAGAACCAAAATGATCAAGAGTTTATCGCACATTTAAATCCCCTATTAGTTTCGCACATATAAATCCTCTATTATGGTATCGTGGCAAATTATTTGTGTATCAGATAGAAGATACTTCAAAACATTGAAGTCCGTTTCCCACTTATTTCAATTAAGATAGGTTGGAATAAAATTATAAAGGGTTTTGCTAAATTTACACTGAATTACATTAATATTCTTAAATTTCACAAATTTTTAATTATACTGCTTTTTCATTGCGTTTTACATCTGTACAGACTAGGGATTGCAATCCTGCGAATTTCCCCTGACGAATCCCGACATCCCGGGCTTTGTAAAACAAAAAATCCCGGGACTACAATCCCTAGTACAAACAGTCTCCTCTTTCATTTTTGTTTTGTTTACAAGCAGATACTCATACTATTTTGAAGCCCGGAACAAATTTAAAGTAATTATACAAATATATTTTTCCTCCACCCACGTTTCATAAGGCAGAAACATATCAAAAGATCTAACATAATTAAAAAAACGTAGATAAAATATTTTATTTGCAAGCCCATTAATAATAAACGATAAAATTTTAAATTTTGACTTATTAGATGGCTACTAAATGCTATTCAGTATTATCTCTGACATTCCATGGTGTTAAAAGAGTGCTGTAGATGTCGTTTTATTTGAAGAAGTGTGATTACGGTTGAATACTCTTAGATAATCCAATCTTGCTAAAGAATTTTTTTTCAAGACCCTCATTAATGCACAGAACCCTCTGTGGTGGTCTCAATCGACTCACACCACTTTTCGGAAAACATTTTATTTGATTTTCGGATGACCCTTTTGAAAAGTTTCCGTGCTTCACTGCACAAAAATCGATTAATCGAGCTCAATACGCTTTTTCACAGGTTTTTCAGCTCTGTTCAGATGTTTCTTGGTTATCTCGTTTGCCTTAGTTTTTCAAGATTTTTGTTCCACCAGATAACTTCGTTTGCACCACTTTGCTTCATTTTGGTACGCAATCTTTTCAAGTCCTGGATAAATCAACAACCTGAGCTATAGGATATCAAGTATTAAGATCAATAGATCAAGTAATCTAAAAAAGCTGTCTTTCACTGTATGTGAATTGGCATCAAAGCTGACTACGACAAACCAATCCTCAACGCAAATAAATTTATTTTCAAAAATTATCCAAATATTATTTGAATTTATTAACCCTGTAAAAAAGTTTGGCCTCAAGCCACTTTCAACACTATAGATCAGCTAAGTAATTAATCATTGAAAATCTTAGTTTCACCTTGTCGCTATAGTTTATATTTACCAAAATATTGTTTGAATTTATTAGCCATGGAAGAGGATTTGGTCTTGAGTTTTTTCCTGTCAACACACTAAATTCATTCATTGAATAACTTAGCACTTGTTTAGTGGGCGAAACAGTAGGTCAACGAAAATTGTTGAAGAGGATGTCGAATTAATTCTCTGTTCAGAATTAAAATTAAAATGCACGATAGACTTTTATTTTTGTTAATTTCCTTTCATTAATAAATTATCACCAATAAGTGGTAATTAATTATTAGTCATTATTGGACTCCAAATACGTTAACTTTTATAATTGTTCAACAAATTCCATAATTGCTGGCGTATTTTATTTTTCCTATGTGATACTACATGTACCTCTAATCAATATTTTAAAAACATTTCTTTTAATTTATTAATAGTAATGTACATATAAATATGTACACTACTATATGTTTACCCTGTTTT
Source organism: Diogma glabrata (assembly GCA_963693315.1). Lineage (NCBI taxonomy): Eukaryota > Metazoa > Arthropoda > Insecta > Diptera > Cylindrotomidae > Diogma > Diogma glabrata. Next base: position 319,591,831 of record OY856187.1, on the reverse strand, counting down.
CCAATATAATTATAATAATTATGCAATAAAAATCAAACACTTTTAAATGTTTTATTTCTTTCTTTACAAATCAAAACTATCACAATAATTTCATAATTTTTAATTAAACAATATGAAATCTAGATACTATGTGTACTAAAAACAATATTATTATTAAAACTAATAATAACAATATAATACAGATGTTAGCTAATACAATCTTCTATGTAATAATTAATGTTTGTATTATTACTTAATCGATAATGTAAGAAGATCAAAAATAATACATACTCGCAACGTTTTAGTTTACTAAGATTTATTATCTCATAAAACAATCAAAATGCTTTTAAAAAATTTCGTTATCCTCATAATTATCATATAGGTGTAAAAATGTAAACTATTTTGGAAATCAAAAATATACCCTATTGGCCGATATTAAAATAAAAAAATATATGTATATAAAAATATACCCTATACCCTTCTAAAAATATACCCTATACAGTCGAACTCAATGATATTTGTTGCATCAGTAGAGACAACTACCGAAAATTTAGTTTACTAGACAAACTTATATCACGTGAGTCTAAGCCACTCAGAATTACGAATTTCGAACTGAATATAATATTATTTCCAATTTAATTCAACTCGAGTGACACAAAAAAGTTTCGTATCTAATCCACCTACAAAGTTTATTTTCCCAAAAACTTCATCAATTGAAACATCTTGACTGTATTAAAAGATGATGTATCGTCGTTCCATACGTTGGTTGTTTTGATTTGATCTTAGCAATAACATAACATCCCACATTTTGCCATTAATTTCAATTTCTTAAATTTAATTTAGATTATACCACCTGTGACGTAGTTTCTTATATAAAGTCGATGACATTTAAGAAGTTTTATTTGTTGGGTATTATATTACTTTCAATTATTTCAGTAGTTCAGTTAAAAAATAGGAGAATCATGTTTCAATTGAAAGACATGTAGGCTTTTAAGTTCTTTATCCTAAACTTTTGTGGGGTCGTCGTAAGCAAAAGTTGTCACGTTTACAATTTCAACAAATCTTTTTTAAATAAAATGTGTTGTGCAGTAGGCACAGGGGCGGGACCCCTCCCCCCTAACCGATTATGTTTAGCACGTTTTTTTATTTAATTTATAAATTAAATTATAATAAATTAAAGGTTAACATCTCTCAATATTAGAATATACGATGCTAAGTACGGAACTAAGGTTTGTGAGAATTGATAATTTTTTTTGAGGATTTTTTAACGCTAAATTTAAAGTTTCGAGGATTAAAATTATCAGGGAAGACCCACGCCGGTAAGGTCTTTCGGAGATGCCAGACTCTGTGAAAAAATCACTTTGAAAGCGACAGTTCTAGATCTTGTCACTGGAGTAACGTGTGAAGTTTGCAGCCTCAGGCAAAATCGATTTGATCCAGACAAACGCTCATTCATCTATAATGTATTTGTAAAATACCGTCAAATCAGCGACATACAAACAATCCAGCAAGTAAGATTTGAGTTGCCAATCAATTTAACAGCTCTCTGCTGTGTAGATTCAAGACATGTTAAACTAATCATGTATGCTGCATTCCTTATGTGAGAACAATATTCCATGCAGGGACGATTAAATAACTTATATATTAAAAGAAGCTACTTGCTATTAAAATCCTTACGACAACGACGCAAAAATATTAAATAGAACAGCGTTCTTAGGCAAATTATAAAATATAAGAATTCCACTTCATATATTATTTTCAACCTCAACTACCAGAAGTCTAATAGATTCTTTCTCTTCAAGATCAGTTTTTCTTCAAAAATCAAACTTTAATTAAAATGAATTAGGCGTTGATAACCTAGAAAAACAATAAAATTTAGTTTTGCTCGTATTGAATTCGACATTGTTAGCAATACCCGAATCCATAACTGTTTTTAAATCAATGTTTAATGATCCTATGAAATTTGACCTAGCGTCATTAAGCACTACCGGAGTATAGATTAGGTGTTTCATGAGAAGCATAAGGCGTGCTTTCATAAGCAAAACTACCTTTTATGGTCTTTCTTTAATTATATCTTTGACGACTTAAGAAGTTCATAATATTAAAATTAATGTGCTTGTCAAATATTTTAGCAACAACCAACAGGATTGATAAGGGTTTTTAATTTGTAGGGTCCGTTTTAGGCGCCTTTTTTTGGAACTGGCTGCCCTGCTTAAACTGTCCCATTAGAAAAGGTACAAGTACAATTCTATAGATTATTGTTGAAAACTGGATGTGAAAAGGACGATTTTAAGGGGATCAACCGAGATTTTCTTTACTTCATAAACATTTTGGGTAGATAAGACTGATATTCAATAGGAAAATGGAATTAAGTTCATAATCCTTTAAACATCAGGCTTTTCCTATTGAAATATTTTTATATGAATGAACGTAATTGAAAAGGAAAATAAAACTTAGACAATATTTTTCTTACGACAAGATTCCGTAATAGGATTCTTTGTACACTGAGAAAAAAATGTATGTAAAATCAACGAAAATCTCTGTTGATTCAACATACTTTTCAATCGGTTTTGATCCTACAAATCGTTCGTTAAATTCAACAACTCATGTCTGTTGATTTAATTTTACCAACAATTTTCAAAGGACAGTAAGTAAATTTAACGAACATGTTTGTTGATAATTACGAACAAAACACACAATCTGACTGTTAAAATAACGTACACGTTTGTAGAAGTATTTTATCAAATTTATTTGTATTTTATCAAATATAAGTAGTATTTTATCAAATATATAGTAACAAACACCATTAGCATCGGTCCAATATTAATCTGAAAAATAAAACTAGCAAAAATAATAACACGAATTTGTATTGATACTCTTTAAGAATTTTATTTATTTTACAAAATAATAATGTAAATAATAATGTAATAATAATGTAACAAAATAATAATACACAACATAATAATAAATAATAATAATGTTGCCTAATCTGTGTGAGTTTAGTGATTGCATAAAACATCCATAGTCCCGTGAAATTTGGAATTCTGATTTAAAATATATTATTACTAAATGTAAAAACTTTAACGTTTTCGCAATTTTTTTTAACATTCTTTTTTTACAACTAAATTCATATTTAATTTTATCTTATAATAATGTAATTAATTAATTAATTGAAAACGTTAAAATTTCTTGAATATTGCATTTAATTTACATTACACAATTCACTTTACAAATAACCTGACACATTTTATTTTAAAATTTGACCTAGTTTTATTTAACACAACTTAATTTTTATACACTTTACTAACTCCATCAAAATTAACTAACAAATAATGAAAATGGCTACTACTCTGCATTCTGCAAATGGTTTCATTCTTTGTTTTCATATGTTTTATTCAACAACGAAAATCAACGTACAGTTCGTAAATCTCGTTAAAAATATTTAACAAACATGTTTGTTGAAAATTAAAAATTAACAGATATAACTGTTGAAACCCTCAAATTCAAACAACATGTCGTTTAAATAAATTTAATAGACAAATGTTCGTTGAATTTTACCTACATATTTTTTTGAGTGTAGTTTTAAAGGAAGACATTGAAACAGTTTCAACGGAAAATAGATAATTTTTAAAGGAAAATAAAACATAGAAAATTGTTTTGTTACCAAAGGATTTCCCAATAGGATTAAAAGTTTTACAGGAAGATCCCAGCTAGCACAAGTTTGTAGCAATAGAGCTAATGTAACAAATAAAATAGTCGCAAGATTAGATATGTAACACAACTGCAGCTCCATTGCGACAGAAAAAGCAGAATTTACGGTATATTTTGTAACAAATTTGGTCGCAATAAGGTGACAAATGTGTTATAGCTATGTTTAAAATGTGTTGAGTAACAAACAGAAGTTTCACGCAACAAGATGAAACAACGAATATTTTTTTTATATCAGTTGCATATTGTTATGTTTTAAAAATGTTTTTAATAAGTTTTCCTTCACATGATTTTTATTTGAATAATTTATAAGTTTTAAAAATCAGACACCACTTAATATGTACTTTGAAATTGAAAAACTTCATGATTTTTAGATCAAAATTATATAACGGATGCCATTTTCTCGATGAGTGTGGGTGTTTTACCTCTGGAAAACTAACGCGCCACCCAAAAAATGAAAATTTGGAAAAAAGTAGAATATTAGAAAATTTTCGAATTTTCATTATCACTATAAAATTCACATCTATATATCTAAATACAGTTTTTAATGCTCCTAGTGTCATATTGCATCATAAATTGTTAGAGGAAATAAATAATACTGTAGAAAATCACATTGGAATGTTCTCAAATAAAACCGCATGGTGTAGGAAATACATAGAACAACGAAAAATATGGCGAACATAGAGCATCAAGACAGATTGCTTTCAAAGTTTTTGAAACTGAATAAAAACCTCATTGCAGCGTTTTTGTAACTAATTGGCTGTCTAAAATTATTATGCTCGACCCGTTTTCTTCTTCTGTCATTGCAACTCTATAACAACCTTATTGCAGCGTTCTTGTAACTGACTAAATTTCTTTAGCTACAATGCTCGAACCTTGTTTTTTCTGTCATTGCAACTAAATAAAAACCTCACTGCAGCGTCCTTGTAACAGTAACTTGAGGAAAATATGTTAGCCACATCAATGTTGCTAGCTCGTTACTGGATGTGTGGCAACTACAATAAAATAACATTTTTAAGACATGCTACAAAACGAAATGTTTTATTGACGTTAATATAACTTAAAGATAACTTTTTTTTGTGTAACTTTCATAAAACATTTTACCAACAAGTGTATTTTTCCGTAACAAAATTAAAACAGTATTGTAACTGAGCCGAATGATTTGTTGCAAATCGCTAAGTCGAAAATGTAATATAACCAATATGTGACTAAATTTGTTTTAAAAAACTGAATTACAACCGAATTGTAACATATTTATGTTACAAATCGAAATCTGTGCTAGCTGGGATATTGAGATAGTTTCAATAGGAAGTGTATAATTTCTACCGGAACATACGACTTTAAAATTATAATATCACGACAGTATTTTTCAATAGGATTCTATATAGTTTTATGGGAAGACATTGAGATAGTTTCAATAGGAAATGGATAATTCTTACAGGAAAATACGACAGAAATTTTTCTTATGTCTTGTTAAAATTCACTAGACTATTATCCGCTGTCGTTTTAGTTTCGTTATTATTTATTATTTCGTTATTATCCTTTGTTTCGTTATTATCCTTAGCGTTATAGCTAAATGAACTGGTTTCTTTGTAACTCGATTTATGCATGTCGCCGCATGGTACTTTGCCAGAGATAAATCAGAATCAGCCATTGCCAGAGATAAATCAGAATCATTCGAAATAGATGGAACTAGTTCGCTTTTCGATAATAGTTTTTCGTTCCATCGATAAAAGTTTTTCTAAAACTATCCAATTCCACAAAATCTCTTAGAAATTCGTCAAATTCTTTTTCATTTACAGCTGGAAAATCATTATCAAAATAATTTTCGTTTACCTCAACATAGTTTTCTCGTAACGTATTTTCATCATTATTGCCGACCAAAGATGGGTCTGCTTTCGTTTGGGATGGTTGTAATATTCTTAAATCGTTAAAAACCAATCCAACGTTGTCCATATTAATTTCGTTTTCATTTGCCCGCTGTTGATGTTTCGGGTTTGGAGCAACTATTTCCCTTCTTTTCGGGTTGTAATCTGCATCATTTGAATTTCTAAAATATTTTCATAGTTGCATTCTCTTTTTGAAAAAGATTACTTTACTTGATATCAAGAATTGCTTAATTTTTTCAGAAAAAAAGGAGAACTAAGGAAATGTAATTTATTTTACAAACAAATTCGACTTTAATTTTAGTTTAAATAAACGACAAAACTACAAAAATCCTGGCACGTAATGGAATAATCTGTTATTTTATTGATATCAAGCAAACATACTTACATTTTTCGTTTAACCTGTTTTATTATAATCTTCTCACAAGATAATAATGTTGCAACGCTCTCTGGAAACAGCTATTTATTAATATTGACATATGATGAATTCTTTTCAACTGTACTGAACAAATTTCAGTACAGTTCCAACACCGAATTATTTTTACTTCGGTCTGAAAGACCTAAGTATTACATTCTCGAGCCAAAAGTAAAATTCTTACCCCCACTTTTTTGGCATTTCTCGACGTTTTAGGACCTACTGATTCTAGAAAAGCAAAAAAATGTATGTCTGTCTGCCGGCCGGCCGTTACAAACGACGAAATTTGGAAAACCGTTGGAGGGATTTCAAAATTTTTTTTTCTTAATGGAATACTTGATGGAAAGACCCGAACGGACTATGTGTTCGGAAGTGTGTCAAAAAAATCGTCAAATGTGTTAAAAAAAGGAAATTTGCATATTTTTTGTTTAAAAAACGGTCGTTTTAAGTGATTACGAATACCAACATTGAATTGGAAGAAATCTTGATGAACAGGATTGGTATGTAAGACCAAAAACTAGATTATTGCATTATAAGTTTGTCAACAAATGACAAAAAATGTTGTCAAGTGTGTCAAAAGAATGATTTTCATTTTTTTTTTACTCAATTTTTTGGAAAAAATGAAATTAATTATTTGTTTGACATGAAATGTAATCGAACATGAAATTTTTGATTTTATTAATAATTTTTGGAATTCGGAAAAAGGTTTGTATTTTCATTTAGTTAAAATTTTTGCAATATTTTGAGAATATTGGAAAAAGTTTCAATTTTTGATTTTGTTATAATTTTTGCAATATTTTTAGAATTTTGTAATAATTTTTGGAATATTTTTTTTTGAAAATTGTTTGAATTTTTTTTTTTGTTATAATTTTTAGAATATTTTTGGAATTTTGAAAGATATATGAATTTTTGATTTTGTAATATTTTCTCGAAAATCTTAATGGAGGGGTTGAGTAGTTTACTGATTGTGTCATCTTTTCACTTAATTATGTTAATTTATGATTTGTTATAATTTTTCGGCAACGTACATATTGATGTTTCGCGTCAGTTTTATAATAAATTTCTAAACAGAATTAAAAAAATACATTACTTTAACAAAGAGTTTTATGTTTGAAAAACATCGCTACCCAAAACTAAAAACAATGTCCTCAAAAAAGTTTTATGCCGAAAACTATAACCCAAAACCTTAACCCAGACCGAAGTCTTAATATCTCAGAGCTGTGAGATTTCAGCCCCTTCGTTTTTTTTGTATTGAAATTCATTCAAAAAGAATACAAAATTCGATAATTCGGTATTTGAACTTGTTTGGTACATTCGAAATGAATTCACTAATAGAAAATATAGGAAAGCATACTAGTCTTACCGTGAACTGAACTTTCTGTTGATATATACAAAGAAGTTGTGACACTAAATACAATGAAAATCGCTCAGTCACATCTCTTGACTATGTAGTCCAAGTTTCAAGAATTTTTTGCATTTTAAATTAAACTTGTTTGATATTCAATTGAAAAAGAAAGATTAACAATTCTTATGCTTATCAATGTCCGGCAGTGGCGTCATTTCACCAAAATCTTAGGGGGGGCGAGAGTTTAAATGACATAAAAAGATTGTTTTCGTAAAACATAACATACACATTTCTATACACACATATATTTAAAATCATTTAAATGCATGGACTTAGAAATAAAAATAAAATAGCTACCTTGGTTACTGTGCTAGATCTTTGTCTTCTGGTGTTGTTTCATCGAAGCGAATGCCGCAAAGTTCTGCAAAATCTCTTCATTGGTTAAAAATAATATTAAATTTAATATCATCTCTGCATTGTTTAAGCATCAAGAAAGTAGTTTTAATTAAAGCGCTTGTGCTAGAAATTATTTTATCTTTGCTTTGTAACCGTTCAGAGAGTGAATTTGTAAACGACAGCAGATCGTGCAGCATCAAGAAATAAAGAATGGTTTTTCTATACGATTTTTTAGATCCCGGGCATCCCGGAATTTAAAATTT
>OY856187.1:319523967-319583639 GCA_963693315.1 Diogma glabrata | reverse complement strand
CGGGATTTAAAATTTATGAGTCACGTAGTCCCAGGATCCATAAAACACCACGGGATTGCAATCCCTACGTGACTCCTCTCATGTCGAATCGTTTTCCTTTATTTGTCTCAGAGAGAAAGAGTTATGTCTACACATAGACGTGCGTAAATTTTTCATTTGATTCAAAATTGTACAATTATTGCGAGTTTCTTTTAAATATATAAGAAAAAACCTACCACAAAAATTAATAGTTTCTCCCTCCCTGTGACTGTATAAAAAAATGAACAAAGATTGACGTTTAGGATACGTTTTGGGTTTTACGATAACCAACATATAATTTTTGCTATTTTATGAATTAAAAATTATAGTCCATATAGCGAAAAGAATTTGTCATCAAGTTTTCATAACATCCTTTGAAAATTATATAATTTTCTTGTGTGAACTACTTGAAGTGATTGCAATAATACAGAGTAAAACAACGTCTTTTTTCACTTCAAAAACTTTTTATTGTAACACCAAATATTTTCTGTCTCTAAGAGACCTTCTTCTTGGGTTAATTGTTTTCTAAACTAAACTAAACTGAACATCAATGACTATTTTTAAAAAAAAAAAAATAGTCATTGATGTTCAGTTTAGTTTAGTTTAGAAAACAATTAACCCAAGAAGAAGGTCTCTTAGAGACAGAAAATATTTGGTGTTACAATAAAAAGTTTTTGAAGTGAAAAAAGACGTTGTTTTACTCTGTATTATCCTTTGAAAATATTTACATAACTTAAATATTTGTTCGTGTCGTTATAAAATATTGCTAGTCCATTATAAAACATTCACTATTATAAAATCACTGGAAATAACACAATAAATTTAAATTACTCCCGTAATTATTTTCATTTATTTTATAAAAAGTAGCACAACTAAAAAGAATACATTTTACTTTTTGTTTCGTTTTTAATTATTTAATTGTTTTTAATTTATAATTTAATAAAAAAGTTTGTTGTTGTAAATAAACAGAAATGCAAATGGCGAAAAGAGAAATTGAATATATGACATATCAGTGATCACGATTTGTTATGTCTCTCTTCATACAATTTAAAAGTTATGTTCTCTCTATATTTATATATACTCTAAGGTAGGCATTGAAAATGCTTGAATTTTACTTCATTCAATGTGTATACTAAAATCCAATACATACAATATCCTAATAATAATACATACATATTCATGGTTTATAATTTTGACACTCATAAGTCATAATTAGGGTTTCTAATCCGGATATCCGGATATCGAACTATCCGGATTATTCGACCCAATTTTCAATATTCGATTATCCGGATACTTTTTTGGAATTATCCGGATATTAAGAAAACCTCTATTTTGTAAAGAAAATAATCAAATTGCGTTTCAAAGTTAAAAATAAATATTTAAACTGCGTTGCAAAGTTTATTAGTGCAGTGAAGTGACTGTAAGTTAAAAATTTATTTACAACTTCAATGTTATGAGAACTGTATTCTTCGAATATTTTATGACACACTTCGTCAATCTGCAGTGTAAAGGGTTGTTACAAATATTTATTTGATGTTGATTAAAAAAAATTAATGTTTTAAAAACATGCAGCCCGCCAATAAAATCTGAACTGCGCTAGTTTTTTAAAGATTATTAGACCAGCGAATTCTTTTTAATAATTTATATATTTTGCATCTGCTTCATAAATACAGTAAATTATAACTATATTAGTAAATTTATTTAACAACAAACAGATTTAAAATTTTTAAAAGCACTGGCTATACATCGTCAAAACGCTCTGAAGTTTGGAATCATTTAAAAAAAAAATTAGAAGAAGAGATGTTGCTTTCTGTTATGCATTGCAGTAAACAAATTGGATGTAAAGGATAAATCATTTAAAAGTTCATAAAATAATCATAGCTTCAACTTTAACTTAAATCGATAAAATTCATGAAACATCTACATCAAAAAAACTTAAAGTGATTCCGGTGATGGTGGAATTTTAAAATTCTTAAAAATGAAACCCCGTATGAAATTTTGTCTCGATGTGTGACAGAAGATGAGTTTTCAATGAATGCTATAGTGGAATCATAGATATGTCCGCAGCAATGGCTTTGTCATGCATAAAAACTTCTCTACTGTAACGAAAAGTATTTTAAAACTTTATGGTATAAAAAAGAGAGAGTTGTTAGATCTCTTATTTCCACTGGAAAAAGCTGTAAAAGAATTAAGCGAAAATTCAGGGACGCTTTTGACTGCTGGAGGCATTTACAAAGTTGTTTTCAAAAAGTTAGAAGAATGTGGAACGAATTTTTCAAAAAAGTTAATTAAACAGATAAAAAATCGAATGGATGAACGTCGTGATAAATTCCTTATGACTATGCTGATCTTTTTACAAACAGGCAATATGCCACATTCCAATAAATATTTTCATTATGTTACAAATGGTGCCTCTTTTGCATTGGCGGTAGAAATTTTTAGAAGAATACATCCACCTGTGATTATGATGACTCTGAAGAAGTCACTGAAGAAATTACTATTGAAAGTAAGGATGAAGAAAGTCTAAGTAGTGAAGTTTGTAAGATATCGTCACTGCAGAAACAACTTGAGAATGCAAATCCTTCAATTATAATCATGTTGAGAAGCAGAATGAAGAAAGTTCCACATTGGTGAAAAAAGATTTCGTTTATTTAAATAATTATAACAAAAAATGACAGACAATTTAAATATTCTATATCGCGCATTATTAACATATATTAACCTATCTGGACTGCAACAGAGCGCAGTTAGAACTCGACTCAATTTCGAACAACATTTAATGCAATAATTTTTGTAACATATGCGTTTTTAAAAATGAATCAACAACTTCGTTAAATTTATGATTAATTCAATTTTTTATTGTTATTTTATGATTTGTTACTATTTTTGTTATTTGTGACTATGTATAAATATGTATTAATATAGATATACGAAAAATATGCATAAATGAATTAAATACCGCAAAATAAAAAGCATGTCTTATTATTTGTTTTATATATCCGTATATGCGGATAATTTATTTTTTATGTATTCGATATCCGGATAATCAAATAGGTCGGATATTTAGAAACCCTAGTCATAATATAAATGTCTATGGCTCTTCTTCTACCAATTCGTACGTGCATACAACCACATATAGTTTTATATGCATATATACACACATTTTCATGCGTGAGTTTGATATGTATAATATCATGTGATTGCACACATACCTATACAAAAAAGCCTTGCAAAGTTTGTACAATATGATATAGATAAAAAACAGGGTCAAACAGTCAGGGTTTTTCAAATAACTTGGGTATAATTAGGTTGTGTTGTCCTGCATGTATTTACTTTTAAGTTTATATAAATTACCAATGGCCAATTACAATTGAAATTTGAACGTTAAATGCTGCATTATGAACTCTCGAGGAACCCTATACTAATGAAATAGTTTGTTTCCTCTGGCTCAGACACGAATATCTTATAAACAAAACACAATCTAAAAACGGTGATGCCACGCACCTTATAGTACGATAGAATTTTGTCAAAATACGCACCCACGGCACAATAGTTCAAAACCAGGATTGCGAACCCGAACCCTGAACCCGCTCCGGAGCAAGATTTATTTAAAATTATGTGAACCCGAACCCGAAACCAATCAAAACCGCGGTTCGGGTTCAATTTTTAATATAGGAAATTTAGGAAGTTTGCGTAAGAAATCTCATATTCCGCATTCATTCATATTTCATGTTTAACGAATTGGCGGCACTCGACGTCAAACCATTCGTTGTGTGATTTCTGCGGTCTTTTTCCGATTGTAGTTTGTGCTGCGGCTATAATGGTTGATTGAAGCGTTTGTCATTCTTCATGTATGTTTAATGGCATCTCAGAAGAGATGTCATGCTCTTCTATGTTTTGTGTTATTATTTGCTGATATCTGTTCAGCGTTTCCGGATGTTTAAATGCATCGGCATGCCAGCGCACGGTCTTTTTTGCTTGTCTATTAAATGTAGATGATCATTTGCACTTGTACTTAAAGATGACAAGCATATGATCGGTGTCCATATCAGCACCTCTGTATGATCGATCGTCAGTTACACTTGTAGAGTGTCTCTTAGAGATCATGACGTGATCGATTTGATTTTCCGTTCTTCCGTCATTTGATTACCACGTTGCCTTGTGAATTCTCTTGTGAGGGAAGAAAGTGCTGGAAATTACTAGATCAAACATCATAGCCAGCTCGGCTGCGCGAAAACCGTTATTGTTGCTGTTATGATGCAAGCTGTTAGGGCCAATATGTGTTTTAAGTTCTGCAATCCTACCAATTTGAGCATTAAAGTCACCTACCACGATTTTTATATCGTGCCGCGGGATTTTATTCATGACTTCTTCGGGTTCTAGGAAGAACAGGTCTTTAATATCATCTGCTTTATCTTCAGTAGGTGCATGAACATTGACGATCGTTACATCGAATTTTTGCGTGCGGATTCTCAGTGTGCATAACCGCATATTAATTGGGCTGAAGCCGATAACATGCTGATTCACGCGACGGTGTATAAGAAATCCAACTCCAAATTCTCTTCCGTTTTGATGACCGCAATAATAAAGAGCGTATCATTTCGCTGTTTCATGGATTCCACTCCCTGGCCATCTTAGTTCTTGTAATGCCACTATATCCAGTGTGTAGCTCTCGACTTGTTGTGTGAGTTTTAGGAGATCTCCTGGTCTTCTATGGCTTAGCACGTTCCAGGTTCCCATTTTTAAATCGTAGTCCGGGTACAGTTTCCGAGATCGTTCCAATAATGAATCCGAGATAATCCAAGGCCTGTGTACAGAGTTCATGACAAACAATTTTTTACGGCAATGGGGTGTTAGCCCTTCGCCCAACCCAAATTTTCGTGAATGGGTTCGTTCTGCATCTTAAGGTAACCAGAAACAACCTTTTTACATGTTTATATAGCGAGTCGCTTGATCCAAGACAGACGCCCGCTGCAAGCCGCCCCTAACATGGAGAACAGACGCTTTCTTGGTAACCAGAAACAACCCTTTTACATGTTTATATAGCGAGCCGCTTGATCCAAGACAGATGCCCGCTGCAAGCTGCTCCTAACATGGAGAACAGACGCTTTCTACACGTTTATATAGCGAACCGCTTGATCCAAGACAGACGCCCGCTCCAAGCCGCCCCTAACATGGAGAACAGACGCTTGACTTGCATCGGTTTTATGGCGGCAATGACTCGCCATGGTGCAGAATGATTGAGTATAGTATAAGCAGTATTTACTCTGCCCCTCTCAACTACACCAACCTAATTCTGTTAGGCAACAGCTTTTTTTATAATGATATACTGTTTCTCCCTGGATACATCTGGCTGATCTGGCCAAACATATACATTATCTGAGATGTTTTCAGATACTCTATTCGGATATTCTCACCATCCATTTGTTTTATAGATTTTTTGTTGTTTTCATAATATTGATTTTTTTTTCGTTTTAAATAAATAAACGATAACTCAAACACAAAATGAAAATAGTTAGCGCTGCCTTCTACATGCTTTCCAGCATGCTATTCTTACATAAATTTACATAAAATTTGTTTAGATTACATTTGTGTGCAATTGCAAAAGATGTTGTCACGCCCGCAACAGGGACATGTCACGCCCGCAACACGAACATGTCACACCCGCAACACATAAAAACTATAATTAAAATATAATTTAAATTTGTTTTATCTGTGGAATTCAAGGTACCTTAATGAACTATTTTTGAAAATAAAGTTTCATAACTTACAGTCAAAGTAATTTTTCTGTGGACATATAATTATCACTTTTTGTTGCGGGTGTGACACAAATAATTAAGAGTAATTAAATATGCTTACCTTTTGTAACAAAGATTAATGAACACTTCTTTTTAGGCAAAAACTTTTAATGATAGATGTCAGATTATATAGCCAAGTTTGGAGATTTACAGAATTATTTGTTCAGCTGTATGAGACCAGGAAACGTAAAGATTTTTGGCTCAGTGTATTTCAGACAAACATAATGTCACTTTAATGAAAATAAATATGCTAATTCGACAAAAATTCAATTTTTTCAATAAAATTTGAAATAGTAAACTTTTAACAGTTAGTATGCAAAATTTCAACCATATTCAAAGAAATGTAAAATTTCATCCTAATGTCCACTTTTTTGTGGATTGGGCGTGCTTGCTCCCCAAAAATTGTTTGCGTGTGCATTTTTTTTTTGCACATGATATAACAATATCAATTGTTTTCATTTTTTTTTTGTAAACAAAATTATTTTCTGCATATAAATTTGGATTTATTGGTGCGAATACGACAGAAATGATAAAATAAAAGCATAAAGCTGGGTTTTAACATCCGAACTGTGGACTATGAAAGTTTTTGTTAACCAATCAGAGAAGAAATTTTTAGATTCACCACAAAATTCTTATTTTTGATTGGTTAATAACTCCATTGTCAAGTCGCATGTTATACCCCTTCTCTCGGACTTTCGTCGGCGGACGATTGTGAATATAAAATATCTCGTTTCTGATTGGTTCATAACACCATCAACAGTTCACAGTTCACATGCGAACTGTCGATTGGGAACTGTAGACTAAATTTCATATGCGAGTTTTTTGTCACGCACACATAAAGCATTTTATTTTATTTGTTTCATTTTATTTTGTTGCAATCAAAAATTGTTTTCGTGAGCATTTTTTTTAAAACAATGGGTCAGTTTTTAATTCAACCGGTGCGGAATAGTGTAAATTTAGCCTGTGAACTGCGTTTTTAAATAAAACACGTGTAACCTAACACTGCCGTTCTTCGTTTTTTAATTCGACTGGTGTGCTACACGGTGTAATCGAATTTACTCTGAATGGTATGCTCGAGTAAAGCGTGTAAATTATAACACAAACAAAATAATGGCTTCATATGAATTAATTGTTTTATTTATTAAATTAATTATGAAATTATTTTAAATTTTAAAATATTAGTTACAAAAGTAAATCAAACTAAAGATTTTAAAATATTAAGGATTTTATCGGTAATTTTTTGTTGAGAATGAAGTTTTCAATATTATTAAAGATAAATTCCTAGCTATAGTTATTAAAATTGCTCTTTTGATAATAACAATTTTTACTTTGTTCGAAAATATTGTGACAGTTCAAATCAGTTGGTTTCTATATCGAAAACCTAAAATAATTATTATAACTGTCATAACTGTATAACTTATCGTCATAACTCAAAAAACAAGCGAATCCAATGAACCCCAATATGAGCTATGCCCGAAACAAATCTCTAATGAGGAAAAAAACGTGCAGGACCATGGTGGTCATAATATAATCAATACAAGAAAACGAATTCAAAAATATTTAACAAAGCGAGTAATTAAAAAGGAACTTAACTTATTTGTTGAAATGTTGATTTACTCCGTCTTGATGTCCGCTCAACAAAAATAAGACTTTGTGGCTATAATTCTTGATTTTGGGGACTTTTGTCCTGGTATGTCCCTGCCTTCCCTAGCGATACAGCGTTGAATCCATGTAATTACAATAAAATAGCCATACACAGGGCGTAAAACTGGAAATTTCGGATTTAACGCCGAGTTGCACTAAATACAATTCTTTTTTCCTTTGTTTTTAACCCGAACACTATTTTTAATTAGTTTTAGTTTTCCTGCTTCCCCATCTACTTTGATCCAATATTACTTTTCCGTTTTTTCCAGAACAACGACGATAATTTTATTATTTCAGCGTGATAAAAAAAGCTTTATATGGTTATTCAAGTGTTACATGAAATTAGGCACCAACTGCTATTCCAAATTCATTTATTTGTGATTCGTTTAAAATTTTAAAAAGAAACACAAAATTTAATTCAATATTACGAACACAATTTATTGTCCACGTTTTCATCAAAAAACATACATCTATATTAGGTAGATTTCATATTTTGTTCTTCCTTTTGTATTAGTTTCTATACAATATTATTATTTAGATTAACAGACACATTATTAAACTCATTTTTATTGAATACTAAGTTAAATCGAACGGATTTTGAACAAATATTAAATCGCGAACAGCAAGAGCTATTTTTTTATCTTATTTTCATGAACATGAAACGCGGAATAATATTCGAATCTAATTCATTTGAAGGTAATCCACGAACTTAAATCACCGACCGTGAATTGCATTTTTCTTTATTTTAAAACAAATTATCAACTCCGATATTAATTTACTTTCAATCAAAGTTGCGTCTTCAAAAAGAATTTGATTATTTAAATATCAAACGCGCACCGCCTAACAATTTTTATTCCTTTAAAATTTAACACGGACTGAATAATGATTATCAAAAAATACCACCATGAATAGTATTTTTCCTAAAATGTAAACGAAATAGAAGATGTTGATTGCAATACCTTTCTTTCATTTGCCATACACAACACATTTATATTACGAATCCACAGGTTAATCCATCTACCATACAATCATCTTCTTGTTGGTTTGTTTAACATGTAAAACGCGCATCGAATTTATGTACACCCTTTTTATATCAGCAAAAAGAACCGGATATATCCATGTATTGCAATATTTCATTTCCATTTATCATATTTCGTTTCATTATAATAAAATGCAATAAGAGGAATTTAATCGTAGCGATACTTTCCTTTCATTTTTTTTCTTATTTAAATATTGCAGATAGAGTGCAAGTTTATATAACAAAAATCATTATAACCTTGATGCTACAAAAAAAAGTCAGGTGTGCCGATGATTATTGTTGAAATTTAGAGTTTTCGTATTCGCATCTCTTTTGTTTGTTTTATATATTAAAACTAGGGAAAACAATAGTATTATCTAGGTGTGGATGATGAATACATCACAATAATGAATTCAGAAAATCATATGTTTGAAGGGGCGATCAATAGGTTCTTTGTATGGCGATCGGTTAAATGCAAAATTACGAAAATGCAAAGCGTATTTTTGGGCAGGTCAGGGATGGAAATTATAGCATGAATTAACGAGAAGTCAGTCTTTGCTGTTTTTGCAGATTTTTTGTCTGTCTGAACTGTCAAGCCCTAACTTCCAATCAATACACCCTATACTGACCCTCAATCGTTCTGCGTTCCTCGGATTTTTGTACGAAGGTTAAAGATTTTTTGTACGACTAAAATTCTAATTTCTCATCATTTTTTCAAACAACTTCCATTAAAAAAAAATTTTAATTATAATTAAATTTTAACTTTTTTTTAAATGTAGTTCTATTCTTACTTTAAAATATATCAAGTTTACAAAGAGGCGTTAATTCGTGCTCTTGAGATATTTAATTTTAAAAATTTTTAGTCCGTCTAAAATTCTAATTGTTCATTTTTTTTTCGAACAATTTTTATCAACAAAAAATTTTAACCACTAAAGTTCGAAAAAACGATGAAAAATTTGAATTTTAGTTGGACCAAAAATCGTTAAAATTAAATATCTCAAGAACACGAATTAACGCCTCTTTGTAAATTTGATATATTTTAAAGTAAGGATAGAACTATTTTCAAGAAAAAAAATAATTAAATTCCAATTGATCTTCGACCCTAGCGCCATCTTTAACCTTCACGTGAACAGTATCTACCCGGGTAGATATCACGGGTACATATATTAAAAAAAAGGATAAAATTTAATTGAATTTAACATTTTTTTGTTAATGGAAGTTGTTTGAAAAAACGATTAAAAATTAGAATTTTAGTCGTACTAAAAATCTTTAAAATTAAATATCTCGAGAAAAAAAATTACAGCCTCTTTGCAAATTTGATATATTTTAGAGTAAGGATAGAACTATTTTCAAGAAAAAAAATAATTAAATTCCAATTTATCTTCGACCCTAGCGCCATCTTTAACCTTCACGTGAACAGTATCTACCCGGGTAGATATCACGGTTTTTGTAATTCAATAACTTTATGAGTTTTTAACCAATCATCATGCCTGTTCAGCTAAGTAACTAATTTTTAAATTGATTTCGCAAAATCTGAGAAAAAAATATAGGTAGTATAGGTAGATATTTTTTCCTTGGGTTTTATATGAACATTTTTACTGGTCAATGTGAAAAACAAGTAACTTTATTTTTAAATATATGCTTTTAGTGCATGCTTACACAAAAGCAAAATAATATTATGATATTAATACACGTGTTTGATATTATTACACGTTTGTTGATATTATGTAAGTTGATATTACGTAAGAAAACAACATCTACCCGGGTAAATATTTTTTTTCCTTTTTTCTTATATGAAAATTTTTACTGGTCAATGTGAAAAACAAGTAACTTTATTTTTAAATATATGCTTTTATTGTATGCTTACACAAAAGTAAAATAAATACACAGTTACGTTTGTTGATATTATGATTTATGTAATATCTACCGGGGTAGATATTGTTCATATCAGTCGCTAAAAATTTCCGTTCACGCGAAGGTTAAATAAGTTTTTTTAATATTTTTATTTAAAATTAATTACAAAAATTATTAATTAATTTTTTTTTCAAACGGCTAACTTATCATCTATCAAACAAAAAAAGTTTGCTGAAATCGGTATAACCGTTCTTGAGCAATTTAATTTCAAAGTTACATCGAATTGGCAGAATTTTCATTTTTCATGCATGTTGGGGTGCCGCCTATGCTCGAACCATGCACTTTAAAAAAATTGTAAAATAAGTTGTATTTTTTTGTTTGGTGGTTCAGGTGTTTCTAAGCTTACCTGTGACGACTGCAGTAAATTTTATATAGGCCAGACGGGGAGGTCCCTCAAAAAAAGATTTATCGAGCACACCAATGAAATTAACAGAAGCGATCCAAAATGCAGATATGCCCAACATTTGAAAATAGAAAAACACAAATACACCAATATCAACACAAATTTAACCATATTACACAAAAAAGAAAAGGACAGCATCTAGATAGATTGGAAGAAATAGAAATATATAAACATAAAAACAATAACAACATTTTAAATGATAAAATCAACACTAAAACTAACAAAATATATGACATAATAATAAAAAACAGCAGTTGAAATAGTATATAAGTAATAGTTTAAGCAAAAATTGTAATAATAATTTAAGAACTGAGGATGACGTAAGTCGAAATCGATATTCTGTAAAATAAAAAATAAAAAATAAAATCAAATTGTTACTATAAGAAAGTTTATATTATTATTAATAAAATAAAATTAAAAATAAACAGTAAAAAGTATATTTTTAAATACTGCATTTTAATTCTAAAATTAACTTCCGCATACAGTTTGTTTACATATTTTTTCTGTGCACATTTCAATGTTATATTTTTCTATTAAATAATTTCAGTACAACTTAAATAAAACCATTTATTAATTCGACAAATACAAGTTTATATTATAAATAGTGTATACCAAATTATTTAATTCATTGCGTTGTCTATTTCACTAAATATTAATGAAATACATTTTATATATTATAATAATTCAATAATATTTAATAATAATATAATATAATATTATGTTATTTTATTTTAATATTATATTATAATATTTTATAATTACATATTAATACATGAATATTTTACTTTAATATTTTTGGATATTTTAATACAACAAAATATCCACATCTCTATTCTTCTAAACCAACGAAATTGTTCATGTGAAATTCATTTCCCAATTTGAACTTACCAAAAGTTGATCTCTTGTTTCATTAAAATAAAAACAAACAAAAATAAGTGGAGGCAACATTTTTAGTGAAGTTATGGACCAACAATTAATATGCACATTTAAACGTTATACTACTACTACTCTATACAGTTTATAACAAACTTACAAAAATTCATACAAATTTATGGTAACTGTTTTTTCCCACCGACATGTTTTAGTTGTCGATTACAATGAGCGGCAATTATTCAGTAATTTTTAAATTTGTTGAATGAATTATTCATTTTATAGCCATAAACCAACCAAAATATATTTCAAAAATGGCAAAATAACAGAACCTACAGACAAAACAAAATCTAAATCTGGAAGTCCAGATAAATTATTTCGCTTTCCTGATATATGTTTCTTTTTGTGTTTTATTATTGATCAATCGTGACCATAAACTATTCATATAACTATTATGGTTTATTTATATATATTTTAATTCATATCCAAAAACAATTTACATCCTGTCTTCATTTAACCGTTAAGTAAAATTTATAATGTCTAGTTTTTGTGATGTAATAACATTAAAACTTTAAACAATTGCATTCTAATTTATTATTTAATTTTTTCCAATAGTTATTGTTTTCTATGGTAACAAATTTCCGACATTTACTATGTTTATACTTAATAGCGTGGAAATAGTTGTTTTACAATTATTATAAGAAATTGTGAATAAAGTTGATCTAATTGATAGGTTAAACTTTAAAGTAACATACACACACTCTATCTATCGCTCAACGAACTAAGAAAATCTTGTGAATGAATTTAAATGTTTTGCTATATTACGTTAACAATTTTTCTCAAATATTCTCGTTAGTTAGAATTGTTACCAATTTTGAAAGCTATGTTGATTTTTATCGAGGTTATCTTCCAAACTGTGATTGCAAATTGCGATTTCGTGTTAATTAATTTTAAAATTCTAAAATGGAATGTTTTGAGACTAGATGTTCTTCTAGGTCAAATATGGCCGGACATATATTATTTTATAACTGAAGTAAAGTTTTTGCAACGTTTACGTGATTTTCTTG
This sequence comes from Diogma glabrata, assembly GCA_963693315.1. NCBI lineage: Eukaryota > Metazoa > Arthropoda > Insecta > Diptera > Cylindrotomidae > Diogma > Diogma glabrata. The sequence continues at coordinate 319,570,907 of OY856187.1, read as the reverse complement.
TTTTTGCCATATTAAAATTATTAGGCAACAAAAAGTTAGGTGTCGAAATATGAATGGTAAAAAAGAACAGTTCACAGTATGAAATCTAAAAAAAACTACAATATGCTGTCGTTGGTCTAGTAAAACGTATGTCGTTTTTTATCAATACTAATTGACTTGAGGACAAGCTACGATTTTACATTAAAACCATCAATTAATGGTTCGGTTTTTGGTTTTTCTTAATGTAGAATTTTGGTTTTCGTATTAGTTTAAAATTTAAATATCTATATATAAATATCCCAGGTAACAATTGCGCCTAAATTTTTTAAATTATTCCAACTAAACTTGAAAAAGCATTGTGTAAGACCATATTATTCAAGCTTTACCTAAAAAAAGCTTGTAAAAGACTAGATTCACTAAGTTTCTTATTTAATTTCTTAAGTAAAGCTTAATTCAATAATAAATATTTAGGGCATATTCAAGCAAATGTTACTCAAGTATAATACCTTTTATAAGGTTTTATTCACATATAACTTTTAAGGTAGTATTCAAGATGTTTTTACTCAAGAATTCTATCCCTTATATAAATCTTTATTAAAGTACAACTTTTAGGAAGAATCCAAGAAGATTCTTACCCAAGGATAGTTCCTTGTATACGACTTTATTTATGTATAACAATTTTAGTAGTATTCAACAAAATTGTTACTCAAGTAATATTTGGCTAATATTTGGCTGTTTTCAATGAATATCAAAATATTTACAACAAATCGAACTGTCAATATTTTTGACAGTTCGTTGTTTAATTCACGATTGTGTGTTTTTTATTAAATCACTTATCGATGTGTTTAAAAAGTTAACAAACCTTTAAGAACTTTAACAAACTATTATTGATTAATACAAAAGATTATTTCAAAATGGTAGAGATATTTTCGTCAATGGAAATTTGCAATTGCAAACCATTGCAATTGCAAACCTTTTCCGCAACCATTTAATCAAACGTTTCTGATGATGGTTTATATATTGATTGAGATTTGCCATTTCTGATGATGGTTTATATAATGATTTGAGTTGGTCAACAAATAAATAAACTGATGACAATTCAACTCACTAAATAAAGTTTCGATAAGGTCCAATAAAAACGCTTCATTTACTATTTTTTAACAAATCAAAACGAATTGTTTCGATTATTTTTCTCTGTTGAAGGAACAGAGAATATTTTCGAATATTTTCCGCCTACTTAATATATTAATTTAAAACAAAAATTCACATACAAAATTATGTGAAAATGCAATTTGCAAATAGTAAAAATGTCCGTTTTCATTCATAAATGATTGCATGTTTATGTTTATTTGTCAAAAATAAATAACAAATTTATAACATTTATGCGCCTACTAAGATGAAATAATATTTTATTATGTATGATTATGTTGTATGAAATAATGTTACTATTTCTGTTCGTTAAATTGTCTGCTAAATACAACTCGTCACCAAATTATTAGTAGATTATTTTTCAACATTACCGTTCATGCCATTTGAGGTTAAAAATTTCTCAAATGACATTCGTAATAATGGTTATGAAAAATAATCGACTATTATTTGACGAATCGTGATATTATATATGATAATTTGTCATACAATTCCTTTTTGTATTAAATGTATGTAATCGCCATATTATGCGCAATTTGCTTGGGAGAAAATTATATAAAAACTTGCAACAGATTGCAACTGACTTATGGAAAATATAACATAGCACGTTTATTTAATATGATCATTTAACATTTATTTATTAACCAGCCAAATTGTGCAACTGAAAGTAATGCCAATCACAGCATACTACACCCCTTACGAAGCTTGAGTAATGCTTTTATTCTGTATTGAGTAGCGTTTTATTCCTGTCGTGGAAATTGATTTAATGAACGAGTGCGTAAGGGTAAACGATGAGGAAGACGTTATAGGGTCTGTGTTCGATTCCTGCCAGGCACGTTTTTATTTATGAATTTTATTTTCCTTTTTTTTATTTTATTTTTATTCTTTAATCATTTTTAATCGTTCAATTGAATGGAAACACATGCGTAGATATCGTATATGAATACGCAAAATTATTTTCATTTCGAGATTGTCCTCAATCATAACCAATATTATTTTTAACAAAAACCCATATTTTCTCATTTTAGGAAACCATTAGTACAATTTTATATGCATCAATCAAAATGTTTGAATAAAAATTAATTCATAGTCGTGGTAGTGGTCCGAAACTTGAAATGTGTACAAATAATTTATTAAACAATAGTGATTAAGTTTCAATTTTCTTTATGACAGCTGCTAAATAGAGAAGTGGATAGCGTACGGTCCTGGAGAATCAAAGGTTATTAGTTCGATCTCTGCTACAGGCGTTTGCGCCTGAAGATGCGAAATGTGTAAAATAAATTGTAATTTCCGATAAAAGATTAACTCAATAGCAGCAATATACAAAAAAAGGAGTTTAATGCGCCAACTAACCAAAACAACTAAAGGAAACAATCACCAATTTTTTTTTCAGTGGCATCGCTTCTTGAATTCCTTTGAGAAAAGATTTACTCAAGCACCTTATTCAAGTAACATTTTGACAGTATTTGAATAAGCCTTGAACAACAACTTTTGTACAACTTTATTCAAACACTTATATAAAACATGTATAAAGCATTATATATGTCTTCTTGAATAAAGAATATTTTTTCATACGCCTTTTCTCCTTAAGTAGAGCTTGTATAAAACTTTTCTCATGCATAGTTCAAGAATTTTAAATTTCCCCTACCATTTTAAATCCCTCTTTAAAAGCTTTACTCAATGATTTTGATTACCTAGGTTAAATTGTTACCTGGGATGTAAGCACTTTTTTTGTGGTACAATTTCAAAATATTTGCCCCAACAAAAGTGTAGCAATATGTATATCGTTGGAAAGTTCTTGAGGAGTAGATGTGCCGAAAAATATTACATTATAATTTTGACGATTTTTTGAGAAAAAAGGGGAAAAATGTCATAGGAGTGTTTTTTGAGTTTTTTGTTCGGTTATTTTGTTTTTTTTTTAATTTATTTGTTTCATAATTTAAAATCAAATATATCAATTAATCAAATTCTGAAATATTGTGTTGCAGCTATTTTATTGGGAGGTCTATTTACAATTTCCATTGACATTGGCCGAATTTCGGCCACTCGGCGATTCCTAGTTAATATTAAACGTTTGCTTGCCTTTACTACTTCGGTTTTGAAAAAACCTAAATATTACATTCATGAGTCAACGTTTTAGGACCTACTGATGCTAAAAAAGCAACAAAAAATATATGTTTATCTGCCGTCCGGCCGTCACACCCGAGGAAATCTAGAAAACGGCTTGAGGGACTTCAAAAATTTTAAGTTATTAAGAGTAGGAACATTGAATTTGGAGAAATCTTGATGGTCGGGATTGGTATGTGAGACCAAAATCTAGATTATTGCATTATAAGTTTGTCAAAAAAATGTTGTCAAGTCTGTCAAAAGAATGATTTTCATTTTTTTTACACAATTTTTTGGGAAAAAATGAAATTAATTATTTGTATGACATGAAATTTTATTATTATTTTTGAGAATTACGGCACTAAAAATTTGTCAAAAAAATGTTGTCAAGTGTGTCAAAAGAATGATTTTCATATATTTTTTGGAAAAAAATAAAATTAATTATTTGTATGAAATGTAAAATGTAATTGAACATAAAATTATTATTATTGAGAATTTTATTGCATTATAAGTTTGTCAAAAATATATTGTCAAGTGTGTCAAAAAAATGATTTGCAATGAATTTTGAAAACAAAATAGAATTTTTGAATATGTGAAATTTGAATTTCATATAAATTTTTAGAATTTTGAAAAAAGTTTCAATATTTGATTTTGTAAGAATTTTTTGAATATTTTTAGAATTTTGAAAAATTTTAAATTTTTGATTTTATTATAATTTTTGGAATTTTGAAAAAAGTTTCATTTTTTGATATTGTTATAAGTTTTGCAATATTTTTTGAATTTTGGAAGAAGTTTGAATTATTGATTTTATTTAATTTTTACAATATTTTTGGAATTTTGAAAGTAATATGAATTTTTGATTTTGTAATATTTTCTCAAAACGCTAAATGGAGAGGTTTTTGAGTAGTTTGCTGATTGTATCTCTTTTCACTAAGTTATGTTAATTTATGATCTGTTATAATTTTGCGGCAACGTATTAATGTGTTAGTTTTTTAATAAATTTCCAAACAGAGATTGAAAAAATACATGTACTTTATTTAACAAAGAGTTTTATGTTTGATATACATCGCTGACCAAAACTAAAAACAATGTCCTCATAAAAGTTTTATGTCGAAAACTATATCAAAATCTTTAACCAAAACCGAAGTCTTGATATCTCAGAGCCTTGAGATTTCAGCCCCTCCATATTTTATTTTTATTTTGATTTAATCTCGAAGACAACGACAAAAACATATTCTTTTTTCGTGAAAAGATGAGATTTTGGTATAATTTTTTGAGTGATTTGTTATAACTGTTTTCTAATAAAATGTATTGTGTAATAGGCATTATAATATGTATTGTCACAACAACACATAAAAACCTTGCACACCTAGGTCCCATAACAACATGCGTTGCTATAGGTTTGATGGACGCAAATAGTATAGATGACTATATATGGCATATGCCAATTATTCATGATGGAGAAAATAAAAACTAAATAAGTGGTAAAATGTAATTTTTTTATAAAATTGAATTGCTAATAATCCAGCTAGTGGCATATTTCTTAATCATGTGACACACTGTCTTCCTCAACGAAATATATTTATTTGTTTGTTTTATTTATTGGGTTCTCAGAAGCTAAATAAAACAAATTAAAGACAATCAAAATTCAACCCTAAGATTACTAATTTATAAATGTTTAATCCTATAAAACTCAAGTCAATTGGTACGCGCTTTAATTATTAGAACCAATAAAACTGTTCGTAAAAACCAATAAAATTGTTCGTAATTTTTATAAACAGTGAATATTGAGCCAGGATTTACGAATGTTTTCATAATATTAATAAATAGTCCATTGAACCAACGAATGCCGTGGCTCATTTCCCGAGAATGCCGCTGAAATTTTGACATTTTAGCTGAAATATTTTGGTTTTTTGCCTTCCACTTGAATACAATTTCGCCCATTCTTTTTTACCGATATAATCGAAATTTTTCTGACATCTATCGTTAAAAATGTATACTTCCCATATTTAAATGCAAATTATATATTAATTTTTATTTATTTTAAAACACAACCCAAATTAAAATAATTTTAAGTTCTCAACAATTTATTTAACAAAGTATTTTTCATATTATATATTTTTCATATATATATAAATATGTCAAAAAACAAAATAACTGTCATTTCATTTCAGCGGCAACTGACAAGCGGCACAAAAAATAGTAGTTTATCAATTACATACTATTAATAAAACCACCAGTTTTTTGGAATTTTTCCGAGCTCTGCATTTCTAAGCTGTTTAAAACACAAACGTAGCTAATGCTAAAAATTTACACAAGTAGTTATTTTCATTCTGTGACAGTTTTACTATATAAAAAGTTCTATAGACATCTCATGATTTCTATTTTTTTATTTGGAAAAAAACACTTCCGCAGAAAGCGGAATTATAATACCGATACCAACCAAGAATTATTATACCAATAAAGCTCATCGAAGGACTAATTTACATCAACATCCTAAGTCAGGAGTGTAGTCACTATATTGATTATTGCCAATCAATCCGAAACTATTATCTGGTACATTTCCATGTTTAGATATTTCCATATTTGAACCGTTTTTTTTAAAGTGGTATAAGTCCATTTTAGAAAGAATTTGATCGCCTCTTTCTATATATATAATCATACCTTCAATAGAGCCCGATTTGGGGTGGAGCGTGGGTGGAGAAATGGTATTTTATTTGTTTATATCAATAGAAATTTGTGAATAACTTTTGTTAATTTTATTTTTTTTTAAACTAGCATCTTTTAACTTTAAAATAAAACAAAACAGAAGTTTCGATCTTTAATAGAACCGAAGTTATGAATTTTTGAAAATAACTCATCAAGAAAATTAGAACCGCTATATTTTCCAAAAGAAAAAAAAAATCCTCGAGTTTTTAAGGGTAAAAAACGGTTTATCTCGATTTCCGGCAAAACTAAAAGTCCTATGGAAAAAAAATTAATGGCAAAGTTGTAGGTAATAAAAAGATCTAAAACTTTTTCATTAACACTCTTTTCACATAACCTCAAAATTTATGTGAAAAATTCAAAAAACCAAGTTTTTGGTTTTTTATTTTTATCTTTTACAAAAAAAATTTTTTTCTACTTCAAGCTACAAAAATGTCATTTTAATATATAGTAAAACCTATGTGAAAGGGAAACTTTTCTAAGTAGTAACTGAAAATGTTTTCAGTCACTAGGACTGAAAGTAAATAAGTTTCAGTGGTCGCCTACAGGTGGTGGTTATTTAAAGAATTGAATATTTGAGATTGAATTTCCGATAATTAACTGTCAGATATAAAATATATTCTCTGAGTTCTTTCCGCCAAAAAAAAAATAAAAAATAATTTATTAAATAAATAAATAAATTTTATTAAAAAATTTATTTATATTTGTTTTTAATTGAAACTTTAAATACAATTTTTTGAATTTATACTTTAAACGATGACTTCCAGTCGGTAAAAAAAATATCTGTAATATCTGTAAAAGTTTTTAGAGAAAATATATGAATTATTTTCATTATTCATATTGTCAAATTCATCTACTAAAAACTTACAAACCGACATATCTAAATTTGACTGTGTAAAAAATAAACAAGATCACATTTTTTCCAGTGTAAAATAATGAATTATAAGGGTGCTATACACCTGAGCTAATACTAGTTTCCCACCGTAGCAATTTGCTAGCTAGTATAGTTTAATAAAGTATAATAGCAACGGTGTGAAAGCAAACTATCACAACAATTATTTTAAATTTGCTATTTTCATTTGCTAGCTAGTAAATATAATACTTATCAAATAAAGTATAATATCGACGGTGTGAAACGTAATTATTATTTTACAGGTAAAATGTCATTTTATGGAATTTGTAAACAGTGTGTTGTTTTGCGATTTTTAGCTTCTAAGATTCATTTCTGATACTTAATAAATTAAAGTGTATGTATTAATTGTTGATTATGATATGGATATGTTTAGGATAGCATTATAAAGGAATAGGAAATGAAAAACGTAGTCAACGTAGACGTTAGGTTTTCGTGAGAGAATTATTTAAAAAAGACGTTATAGAATAAAACTTATATTTATTTAAAATTAAAGCTTATATTTTATGCTGTTCAAAAACAATGACAGGGCTGGTCTAAATCTAGTTTGATTTTCTCTGGGTTGTAAATTTCATTTTAAAAACTATAACGCTAATATCAAATATAAAATTGATAGTACGGTATTTTGATATATCAATTTTATTCTAGTGTCAAGTTAGGTTTGGTTTCCCACCGAAACATTATCTTAATATAATATGAACGGTGAGAAATCAAACTAATATCAAATATTTGCTATACTACATAGTAAATTTCTGCGGTGGGAAACTAGTATAAACTACGCGAAATATACGAACTATGTTTTTAAAAATGTAATGTTTTAAATTTTAATGCGAATAAAGCTTTTTAAAAAAATGTAATGTTTCCGTTTTCATTTTCTTTTTTAAATGTTTTGATTCCGTAATGTTTTTTTTCTGTAATTACGTTACATACTTTATTTTTTTAAAACATAGTTCGCATATTTCGCATAGTTTAGCTCAGGTGTATAGCACGCCTTATTGTTTTCGCCTATTATTATTCCATCTGTAGGCGAACACAATAATAACATTATTTTACACTGGTAAAAATGCGATCTTGTTTATTTTTTACACAGTCAAATTTAGATATGTCGTTTTGTAAGTTTTTAGTAGATGAATTTGTAAATATTATCATTTATATTTACAAGCGTAGAAAAAATAGCGTTTTCTACGCGTGGTAAAAACGTTTTTGTGTTCCTGAACTTATTCCACTCGACGCTATCGCGTCTCGTGGACAAACCGTTCAGTCACGCAAAAAGAGACGTTTTCACCACTTGTATAAAAATCTACTATTTTTACGAAATTTGGTGAAAACTTACCTTTTTATGTCCCAAATACGCTGTAATTTATTTGGTTTGAAATACTTATTTTTTCACCTTATTTTGAATTAATATCGAAAAAGCACCCTAATTTTCAAACGAAAATTCACCCGTCAAAATATCAGATTTTTTCAAAAAGTTGGTATGCTTTCTGTTCGTTGAAATCTCTACTTTCCGATGGAAAAAAAATATATTACCATAGTAAATCTTCTCAGAAAATGCAAAAAATGAGTTGAATTTTCGATTCAAAAAACCAAGTTTTTGGTTTTTTATTTTTATCTTTTACAAAAATTTTTTTTTACGAAATTTGGTGAAAACTTACCTTTTTATGTCCCAAATACGCTGTTGTAATTTATTTGATTTGAAATATTTTTTTTTTCACCCTATTTTGAATTAATATCGAAAAAGCACCCTAATTTTCAATCGAAAATTCAATCACATAGTTCACTATAGGTGTTTTACACACTCAGCCACAGAGGTTATGTCATTATGAGTGTCAGTTTAATCCCAAACACAATAATTTCGAATTGCAAAATTCAAATCATTCCAATTGTAAATTGAGCTTCATCACTAACAAAATCTCTTCGAATTATTTTTTATGTTTGTCCTCTTTAACTTTTATTATTGCAAACATCAAAATCAACGTCGAAATTAATTCTCAACCTCAAAATATGTATATGGTTAATCTTCGATTTTTTTATCTAACCAATCAAAGCAACTTAATTGTTTTTCTAAATCTTTTTATAATATTATTAGTATAATGGTTTCATATCAATTAAATATAGAGCATTTTTTGTTGTTAATTTGCATATTTTTCTTAAGATGTTCCCACACTTTCGTAGATAAAAAAACGTTTTGTAACAAAACGACGTTGTATTATGAGAAATCAAAAATATTTATTTTTTACTAAAACACAAAATATTTCATAATGAAATTATTATTTAATTTCAACAACAACAGCAACAAAAAATAAATAGATTAGTTCAAATAAAATAAGTTAATAACAATAAATATATAAAAAAAAAATAATATTACCACATAATATATCGGAATAAGTTTGATTTATTTATTTTTTTTATTTACAGCTGCCGAAAGGAGCGCTATCTTGGTTTTTCCTTTTCACGAGTTTTCTATTATTTATAAAATGTGGTTCAACAGAGGAACCAAGAGTTGTCTGTTATTATACAAACTGGAGTGTATATCGGCCGGGTACAGCTAAATTTAATCCACAAAACATAAACCCATATTTATGTACACATTTAATTTATGCGTTTGGTGGTTTCACCAAAGATAATACATTAAAGCCATTTGATAAATATCAAGATATTGAACAAGGCGGTTATGCTAAATTCACAGGATTAAAAACATATAATAAAGAATTGAAAACAATGTTGGCGATTGGTGGTTGGAATGAAGGTTCATCGAGATTTTCGCCATTGGTCGCAAATGCTGATCGAAGAAAAATGTTTGTGAAAAATGCAATAAAATTTTTAAGACAAAATCATTTTGATGGATTAGATTTAGATTGGGAATATCCAGCGGTTAGAGATGGTGGTAAAGCAAGAGATCGTGATAATTATGCACAATTTGTACAAGAATTAAGAGAAGAATTTGATCGTGAATCATCGAAAACTGGAAGACCGAGGTAAGATACGTTTTATTATTTTTGCTTTGTAGAATTCGAAGTTTTAATCTTTTGCGAAAACGATTTTTGGTCCTCAGAATTTAAACTCTAAAAGAGAATAGGAATGAAAAATTAATCATTTTAAATTAAATTAAACTTTTCCAAATTTGATCTAACCAACTAATAAAAAATTTTTTGATTTAAAATATGAAACATGTCTATGTTCACCATAGCAAACATTTAGATTTTGTTTGTGGTTATAGTAGAAAGCTGGTATAGTAGCTCCAGAGTTTGTTCTAAAAACACATTAAACCGATTTTTTACCAAAGCACAAAATGCGCATCATGTCGAAAATGAAAACAAATTATGAATATCCGGTATAGTCTGTTATTATAGTATTTTTTTCTTTCATTAAATTTTTAATAATTATTAAAACTGCTCTGTGCTTAACGAACGAACGAACTTAACAAATTTATAACCATTTCAATAATTTCCTGTTCTAAATATCAGTAATAGATAGCAGTTAAAACAATGTCAGATTTATATGAGTTTAAAATCTAAACACTATTTCTATCTACTTTTTTAAAACCTCGATGGATTTCTATAGTCATGCTATCAATATCAAGGATCATACCAAACTAAGTTCAGAACGAGCCTTGATAATGATAGGAGAGCTATTAGATATTAGGTTTAAATAAAATATAAATGGAACGATTCACGTCAAGTGACCACGCACCCCTCTATCCATACTTGGTTCAGGTATTTTAGAACTAATATTAGCGCATATTAGTTTATTACTTCTAGTTTCATATGTCGTGTGGCCTTTTATAAAAATGGATGATGGCAGACCAATATGGTGGTTACAAGTTTTCAATCTCACCTTTAGATAGCAATTTCAGTTTACACGTTATTTGCTGTATTTTTGAAAACTGAGTATGAATTTGACTATTGTGCTGATTAAAAATGCTACACTCGAAACCTCAATAATTTAATTTCTTTCTTAAAAAATCAGCTTAAATTGTAGACTATTTACAAAACAGATAATAAGCATAAAATATTTAAATAGTGGAATCACTATCAGGAAAGTTAGACGAGTTGCGTGCAATGCGATTTTTAATTTCCGATTAGCTTCAGTCTATAAATTCGAATATGCCTTTCTTCAGCTCAGTACAAATGCTTTAGTGTACGCAAAAGGTGCACAAGAAGACGGATTCAAATGAGCAAAGAATAAGAATCCTCACGATCCAAAAGTCGGAGGAACCAAGACTCACACACACACACACACACACACACACACACACACACACACACACACACACACACACACACACACACACACACACACACACACACACACACACACACACACACACACACACACACACACACACACACACACACACACACACACACACACACACACACATACACACACACACACACACACACACACACACGCACACACACACACACACACACACACACAAACACACACACACACGCACACACACACACACACACACACTTCAACTACGACTACTCCATTTAAAAATTAAAATCTTTTTCTCACCCCATTATTGGCCGTTTATCCAACTCTTCATGTCTCAGTAATTTAGCCAACATAATGAATAAACTATAAATTAATATAATATAACCAATCGTTGCGCCAATGGTCCCGACGATTGTTGAATATGAATAATAATGCATTGCAATAATCAAAAGATGCGCCAATTGTCTCGGGGAATGTTGAATATAAATACGTATACAATACCATAATCAAAAATTGCGTCAATGGTGATTGTTAAATATGAATAATAATATCACCGTTGTACGAATCGTCTTATGCTCAGTAAAAGAATTATTAAAACTGATGCAAAACTTTTCCTTCTATTAGATGATACAAAAGAAATTCAAGCGTAGAAATAAAAATTGAAGTAGTAAGAATTGAAAAATTTCGTAACCCTTTATTTCATGATTATTCCATTGTCAAAGCACAAACCATAAAAACCAGTAACAAGATGATTAGCTTTGATTCTATTCCATCACTTAAAATTCAACTATCGACAAATTTCATTAAACTATGAATTAACCTATATGATTGACATCTATTGCCCCTCCAAATTTTTTATGTATTGTCAAAAATATGGTAGTTTCTTCTTAATTTTTGATTTTTGATACTACTACTTAAAGTGTTATTTTAATAAAAAATTTTTTAATTAAAAGAAATCGGAAATCATTCTCTGAAGAAGGTCGCTTAGAGACAGAAAATATATTAAGAAAAATAAAAAATATTATTAAAGTGTATAAGAACCTTTTAATAAAAAAAAATTTCATTAGTTTCATCTATTTCACATTATTGATACACCACAAATAATAAAAGCGATTATGTATCTTAGAGATTGGATTAATAATTTTAAATAAAAACGAACAAATAAATAAATTTTTCTTTTATATATAAAAAATTTTTTATACTAGAACAATTGTTATAAATTTATTGAATTAATTAAGTTTAAATCTTCGAGTTAATTCACGGAACTCAACATCTTGTGCAGTCGTACAAGTATATATGTCAAAAACTCAACGAAAGACAACAAAAAAATTGAAAGAAATAGAACCACTGAATATATCATTCCGCACAAGATAAGAATTACGTCAACTGCGTAGAATCGGTAAATACCCTTTAAACGCTGATAACATTATTACAGGAAAAACTGCTTCGTAGCACGAGCATGTACTCAGAATCGTTTGACCCTCTCATATGCCGTCCTAAACTAGAAAAAACTGTTTTTCGTGCTCCATGCTGAGAAAACTTGGTTAAACCTAAAATACACAAGTGTTAATCCCCACAATATCGGTCAAGAACTGTATATTCTTTATGATCAAACTAAACATATAGGTCCGAAAAATCGTTAGCTTGTTCCCAGATCATTGTTTCAGAGCTCTATTAGTTCCAGGAGAAACATTGAGATTCTTGAGAATTCGCGTGTGGCATTTTTAATCAGTACAATTGTCAAAGTTATATTTAGCTGTCAACAAATTGTTAAATTATGCTCATTCCAAAATTTTATTGCAACTTATAAATATAAGTAAACATATAATAAAACTGCTTTGTTAGAGTGAGGATGACAACTTGCAGGCCGTGCAGGATGACGACCATACGGCTCCATCTCCATAAATTTTTTAAAAAGGCCACACGCTATCTGAAACAAATAGAAAAAGGCTACAATTTGCGCTAATGTGAGTTCCAAAATAATCAACCTTAATCAATTTGAACAGATGGTGGTGTGCAGTCGATGTAGATTGACCCATAAACATAAAAAATAGTGTCTCAACTAAGTGGATTGCGAGCCTATATTTTCTTAATCGCTGCCAATTTAAAAAGGATGAAGTAAAACTCATTAACGTTAGTTGCGGTCGTCTTTGGTAAGATTGGACATGCCCAACATAATTGGAATTGAAAATCATCTTCCTTCACGTCAAAAATTAAATATATAAGGGGGCAAAAAATTTTTTCATATAGAAACGTTGACCCTCAATAAGTGTCCTCACCTGCATTATTTTTCGATTTAATCGATTAGTTTTGCATTGATAGAGGGCCGAAGAACTTAAAACTTTGACCAGGATAGGAATTTTGCTTAAAACTTTGACCAGGATAGGCGTCGCATCAGGGTCCTCCGAGTTCGAGACCAGCTTGCTAGGTCACTTAATATACTAAAACCTTATGCTCCTAGATCTCAATACTGACATGCTGCGACTTTATTGTTTCAGTTGACAGTTATTTATGCACCAAAAGCGCTTATGAAAAATAATTAGAGACGTAAAGTATATATTTGAGTACATTAGCAAGAAGCTATTTTAACAACCGAGCTATTGTTGCATATGTAATTTAGTATACCAAGTGGATTTAATAGTCATATAATGTAAAAGTCATATAACCAAGTGCCCAGCCAAATAATTTCAAAACACAACATTTTCATATAAATATTTCAAACAAATTTATTGTTTCAATTATCAAAAATGATTTGGTTTGACAAAATTAGTCATCCATTTTTTATTTTTCATTCAATTTTATTTTTGTTTCTATACTGCTATATTTTTTTTACAAAAAAATAGTAGTTTATAGTGTCAGTGTTTAATGATATATTTTATTTTTCGAGCAAAAGTTTACAACATTTGCGAGAGAATAAAATTCATTAAACACGAACCCCATACAATATTTTATCCTTCCTAGTTCCGACAGAGTAACATATGTATAATTTAAATGGAATTACTTTAAACTTAATTGATGAAATAAAAAAATAAAACGAATAGAAGAAACAACAAAGAATTATTTTATATTTTTGTACCATTAATTCCACACAGTTAAATAAATTTTATTCAATTTTAAAACCTATTTGATTGTTTGGTACTTTAAAAATGAAATGATCTACAATGAAAGACATCAAATTTTATAATTTATACTAATGAGCAACCAAAACACAATCATATAAAAAACTAATTTTTTCCACATTGGAAATTTAATTCAAATTATAGAAGCCTCCGCCTTTTTTATTACTCGAAAAAAGAACCTGCCCATTAGTTTGAATTTATTGTTTTTATATATGTAATTTTAAATGAGAGCGAAAATTGTGCTATAAAAACAATCAAAATATTTATAAAATACACTCAAAAAAATTTATTTCAGTGTTCAAACAATCAAATAAATTGTTTTATCCATTTGACGGTATTAAATGGTATGCATTATAGCATACATTCTTACATTCATGAATAATGAAGATTTTATTGTGTTGCGCCATTATCTTTGAATCAGCGCAACAAAATAATGAAATTTTGTTTGTCTGTATATGAACATAGTATAAACAAAAATTTTTTAAAAAACCGCGTACTCTGATTTAAAATTATAACGAAAACTAAATACTTATTTTAGATTGTTTTGATATTTGTTGCTTAAAAAACATTACACATAAATATAAACATTAAGAACAAACTCAAAAAAATTAATTAAAACGATTAAAAGAGAAATAAACACTACTTTTTCCTAAAAGCATTCATAATTAAAAACCCATGTCCCGCGTTTCATCAAAATCGAATCCCTAGACTGAAAGAAATTTAAAATAAATATTTGAAACCTCTGCTCCCTTCCACGTTGTTTGTATACTATATGCAACCGCACTTAAAAGCAAAATGTTGAGCAACAGTTTTTGCATTTGCGTTGCACACATCCTCCGACAGGCAGAGAGACAGACATTTATTTCTTATTTTGTCTCTTTCAGACCGAAATAGTATTAGTTGAAATGAAACTCAATAATTTGAGGTAAAATTTGTGATTACAATGTGAACAATATAAAATTAAGATGCCATCTCGATTTGGTGTTGCTTTAGCTTTGTGTAGTAGACATGCAAATTTCATTTTCCGATTGGATACTTTTACCACCTCAAATAGCAAATTCGTATCGATCCCAAATCTTGATCTTGAAAACTGGACAAGCAAAATTTGTTATCGGTAGAAAAATGTATGTGTGTGATTGATTACATTTGTAAATGATGCGTCTATTTTTTCGCCATATCTTTTATGCAAAAAAAATCAAAAATCAAAAAATTTAAATATTTAACTTACATAAAAAATGTTAATTTTCCATTATTTTCTTAGCATTATAAAAAAACTAACTTAAATATCAGTGAACCGATATGAAACAAGGCAACAAAAAATAAATATTATATTAGTACAAACTACAAATATGTACCTAATAATTTTTTTAAATCATTAAAATTCAAGAGAGATGTCATTTAAAAGAATACAGAATTTAGATAACATCACACTTTTTCATGTATTAATGTATATGTATTATGTATATGTATTAATGTACATGTATAATGGATGATGATATCTATAATATATATATATATATATATATATATATATATATATATATATATATATATATATATATATATATATATATATATATATATATATATATATATATATATATATATACAGGGTGTCCACAGAAAAAGTTTCACCCCCAAAAATTTTTTTCTGGCTCATTTCTCAGAAATATGATGTATGAGAATATTAGTTTAAATTTTATGCTCTTGAATATGACATCAACAAAATTGTCTAAATAATTTCCCATACGGGAAATTTCGAGGGAAATTTTATTTTTTCAAATGGGAACATCCTATTTTCTATCAAAATTTAAAACGTTCATAAAATTTCCTAAGCGACGATATATCACACTGGAGTTTTCGTCAATGATTTTTCAAGTTATGAACGTTTGAAAAATCACCAGTATTCATCTACTTTTCTTTCCACAAAGTTAATTTAAAAAATCACGATAGTTAAATTTCAATTTAATTTATTCCATGTAACATATTTATTAATTTTACGTACATTAATAACATTAAGTAAAAACATTACGATAATTCATTTTTTATTGAATATTAAACAAAAAAACATTTTTACAAGAGATGTTCGAAATGATCTCCATTATTCTCAACACAAAAGTTGATTCTTCTTAAAAATTCAAAATTCACGGCTTCTAATGTTTCTGTTGTAATATTATTACAAATTTCACGAATGTCACGTTTCATATTTTCTTTTGTAGTTATTGCATAGTTGACACACAATTTATTTTTAATGTAACCCCAAAGAAAATAATCCAATGGAGTCAGATCTGGTGACCGTGCAGGCCAGGGATGTCTCGTACGATTGCTAATAATTCTGAGACCGAATTTGTTTCGCAAAACATCCAGCGAGTGTCTTGATGTGTGTGCTGGGGCACCATCTTGTTGAAACCAAATATTTCTTCTCGTTTTCAATGAAATTAATATACCTATCGGAGTTTAAGTTTCCTTCCAAGAAATATGGCCCAATAATTTTGTTATTTACAATTCCACACCACACATTGCACGACCAAATATGTTGATTCATTCGTTGTTTTTTCCAATGCGGGTTTGCAAAAATGTATTGATGTTCATTTTTTCTATTTCCAATAATTTTGTTAGAAAAACAGCATTCATCAGTAAACAAAATATTACGATGAAAGTTGGGGTTTTCTGCAACTTTTTCCTGAATCCACATGCAAAATTCGTTTCTACGCGGCAAATCAACATCACTGAGTTCTTGTACCAGATTCATGTGATATGGATGCATTTTGTATTTTTTTAAAATTTTGTGTACATAACTCTTTGAAAAGTTTGAAATTCTTGCTAGTTTTCGTACACTTAAAGAAGGATTTTCAATAAAATATTGCAAAATATCCAAATGTTCTTCTTCGTTTTGTGCATTTCGTTGCGGAGGTTCATCTCTAGCAGCTATTGCGAACAATCGGGGTAAAAATTGTCGACTTGGGCAATATCGGTTGGGAAAACGAATATGATATTCTCGGATGGTTGCGACCGCATTTCGTCCACATTCTCCGTATAAAATGAGGAGATCATGTATTTCTTCGCGTGAAAAACGCGTCATATTTCAAATTTAAAATAAAATACACAATAAAACTTTTAAACTAAAATAACTTTAAAATAACTTTTAAATAACTTTTTTTTTAATAAGACACTTTTAAAATAAAATAACCACACCACTATGACCACGTTAATGAGTAGAATAATGAAAAATTCGTTTAATTGAATATTTTTAACAAATCATGGCCAACTTTGATGTAAACTGAAATTTAATTTCCGTAATTACTTCGGTCTGAAAGACCTAAGTATTACATTCATGAGCTCAAAGTGAAATTCTTACCCCCACTTTTTTTGGCATTTCTCGACGTTTTAGGACCTACTGATTCTAAAAAAGCAAAAAAAAAAATGTGTGTCTGTCTGTCGGCCGTCCGGCCGTCACAACCGACGAAATCTAGAAAACCGCTGGACGGATTTCAAAATTTTTTTTTTTCTAAAAATAGGTTTACTCAATGGGAAGAGCCGAAAGGACGATGTGTTCGATAACTGTACCGGAAGTGTGTCAAAAAAATCGTCAAGTGTGTCAAAACATGGAAATTTGCATATTTTTTGCTTAAAAATCGATCATTTTAAGTGATTGCGAGTAGAAACATTAAATTTGGAGAAATCTTGATGGTCGGGATTGGTATGTGAGACCAAAATCTAGATTACTGCATTATAAGTTTGTCAAAAAAATGTTGTCAAGTGTGTCAAAAGAAAGATTTTTATTTATTTTCTTACCCAATTTTTTGGAAAAAAATTAAATTAAAATTTTGTTCGAAATGAAATTTTATTTTATTATTGCGAACTATTGCATTATAAGTTTGTCAAAAAAATGTTGTCAAGTGTGTCAAAAAAAGATTTTTATTTAATTTTTTACCCAATTTTTTGGAAAAAATTAAATTAAAATTTTGTTTGAAATGAAATTTTATTATTATTATTGAGAACTATGGTATTATAAGTTTGTCAAAAAAATGTTGTCAAGTGTGTCAAAAGAAAGATTTTTATTTATTTTTTTACCCAAGTTTTTGGAAAAAAATTAATTTAATAATTTGTATAACATGAAAATATATTATTATTATAAAGAATTATGGCATTATAAGTTTGTCAAAAAAATAATGTCAAGCGTGTCAAAAAATGATTTCATTGATTTTTTTAGCCAATTTTTTAGGGAAAAAATGTAGCTGTTTTTATGACGTAAATGTAGTTGAAAATGAATTTGGACATGGAAATTTTTTAATATGTTATAGTTTTTAAATTTTTTTTGGAATTTTGAAAAAAGGTTGTATTTTTGATTTTGTAATAATTTTTGCAATAATTTTAGAATTTTGGAAAAAGTTTTAATTTTTGATTTTGTAAGAATTTTTGGAATATTTTTGGAATTTTGAAAAAAGTTTCAATTTTTGATTTTGTAATAATTTTTGGAATATTTTTAGAATGTTGAAAAAAGTTTGATTTTATTATAATTTTTACAATATTTTTGGAATTTTGAAAGAAATATGAATTTGTGATTTTGTAATATTTTCTCGAATCGCTAAATTGAAGGTTTTTGAATAGTTTGCTGAAAATATAATTAAAAATAAAATTGGACATGGACATTTTTGAATTTGTTATAGTTTTTGAATATTTTTGGAATTTTGAAAAAGTTTCAATTTTTGATTTTGTAAGAATTTTTGGAATATTTTTAGAATTTTGAAAAATTTTAAATTTTTGATTTAATTTTAATTTTTATAATTTTGGAAAAAGTTTCAATTTTTGATATTGTTATAATTTTTGTAATATTTTTAGAGTTTTGGAAAAAGTTTGAATTTTTAAGAATTTTTGGATTATTATTAGAATTTAGAAAAAGTTTAAATATTTGATTTTATTCTAATTTTTGGAATATTTTTGGAATTTTGAAAAAAGTTTCAATTTTTGATTTTGTATAATTTTTGCAATATTTTCAGAATTTTTGAAAAAAGTTTAATCTTTGATTTTGTAATAATTTTTGGAATATTTTTAGAATTTTGAAAAAAGTTTGATTTTATTTAATTTTTACAATATTTTTGGAATTTCGAAAGAAATATGAATTTGTGATTTTGTAATATTTTCTCGAAACGCTAAATGGAGAGGTTTTTGAGTAGTTTGCTGATTGTATCATCTTTTTACTAAATTTTGCTAATTTATGATCTTTTATAATTTTCCGGCATCGTATTGATGTTTCGTGTTAGTTTTGTAATAAATTTCTAAACAGAGATTAAAAAAAATACTTGGACTTTAACAAAGAGTTATGTTTGATATACATCGCTGCCCAAAACTAAAAACCATGTCCTCATAAAAGTTTTTTGCCGAAAACTATATCAAAAACCTTAACCCAGACCGAAGTCTTGATATCTCAGAGCTGTGAGATTTCAGCCCCTCCATATTTTTTAAAATTAACTTTGTTTAAATTAACATGAAAAATAAATTGGGTGTCAACTATGCAATAAATCAGGGTTGTTAATATACACGTATAAAACGTTTTATACGTTACACGTATAATACGTAACGTATAAAACGTATAAAACGTATATAACGTATAAAACGTATAATATGATTTTGTTTTTGAAATTCATTCATAAAAAATAAAAAATGCTTCTTACTTCAGATATTAATTATATTTTTAGTAAAAATATATATATTTCAGTAAAAATATAATTACGTAGTTATAAATTATTTATATATTTTATAATTTATAACAAAAACTATTTAAATTCTAGATGTTATTTGAATGTAAATTTTTATACTTTATACGAAAGACTATGTTACTGTACAATAAACTGGTTAATAATCTTTAATTCACTAGATTTGAATATTGAAAATTTTGAATTATATATTAGAGATTTTTTTGAGCACATCAACTCAAGCAATTAAATTACACTAGTTTACAAGAAAAATCTCCCGAAATAAAACCCAATTATTCTTATAGATTTAGACCTCCTGAACACGAATATCATATTCATTTTTTTTGTTAGCTCTTGTTTTTGAGATATTCACGAAAAACCAAATTTTTTGGTGATCAAAAATGTTGTTTTGGTTTTTGGGTCTCATATTTTACAAAACAAACAAATTAAGCATATTAATAAAACAAATGCATAGTAAATATGTCAACAAACATTTTGAGTTATATTTTGTAAAAATCCAATAAGGATCCTGGAAGTTACAGTCGAAAAAAGTTGAAAAAACACGAAAAATTCACGTTTTTTTTAAATTTTTCCATTTTCAACACCATAAATTTTGAACAAATAAAGACACCAATTTTTTTTAATTTCTTGGAGCCTATAGTAGCTTCAATTTTCTTTCTTTTAAGTTAAAAGATACGAATATTGGTGCAGTTTGCACCAAGTTATTCAAGTTTTTCCAAAAAAAGTCAAAACTCAAAATTTGCAAAAAATTGTTTTTTACTTAAGTTATTGTGCCATAAATGTTCAGTCGTTCTCAAACATCAGTAAAGAATTATTTAAAAATAGTAAAGTATAATTTCCATTTTTGTTTTCGAAGTTGGGAATTGGATCGATATGAGACGTATATAGAAAAATATAAACAAAAGATAATGGATTGTGAGGAGAGGCAAAACATCATAACATCAGAACTATTTAAGTTAATTCAAGCACCATAAAGTTAAGCCCCTATATACGTCTATTAATACCTGTGAGGTTTGTTTCTTTTCTGTTTTTGGTTTTTTGATAATGCAAATTTTTTTCTATCACCGCCCACCTTGTGTTACTCCTTACGTTTATGATCATTTTAAGTTTAATTTAAGAAAGCAATTACTTCTCCTTTTTAATAGATTTTCGGTTTTGCCAACTTTTGTTTAATTAGTTTAATTTCTTTTTAAGTAGATAGTTGTCGTATGATTAGTTACAAATATAATGTCTCTGAGGATAAATTTAATTCCAAGCATTCAAGTGAAAATATTAATTAAAAACGAAAAAATATTACAAATAGAAATTTTAAATAGTCAATTGTTTTTAAAAATCAATAAATCAATAGTGATAGGCAGCTATAAGCAGAACAACGTAAATTGTTAGTAAAGTGTAAGGTCAAGTTTATTTAAATGGCGTCGTCAAGAAGTTTCAAGTGTAAAAATAGCCCAAATTCATTTTGTTTTATTTGTGGAAGTAACATAATACATAGTACTGCTAAAAGAATCACCCCATTTATAAGAACTGCCTATCTTCATTACAAACTGATATTTTCCAACTCCTAAAATAAATCCGAGGTGGGAGGAGCTAGATCATGTCAAAAAACTTCACTAAA
This sequence comes from Diogma glabrata, assembly GCA_963693315.1. Classification (NCBI taxonomy): domain Eukaryota; kingdom Metazoa; phylum Arthropoda; class Insecta; order Diptera; family Cylindrotomidae; genus Diogma; species Diogma glabrata. The sequence goes on along the minus strand of OY856187.1, from coordinate 319,549,382 downwards.
AAATCTCAATTTTGAGAAAAACCATATAAAATTAAATACATCTTTTGTCCAAAAACAACATTTCATAATCAACTAACTGATATTTGTCAACTCCTAAAATAAGTTCGAGGTGTGAGGAGCTAGATCATGTTAAAAAACTTCACAAAAAAAATCTCAATTTCGAGAAAAATCATATAAAAATAAAATAAAACTTTTGTAAAAAAAAGACATTTCATAAACAACTAACTGATATTTGCCAACTCCTAAAATAAGTCCGAGGTGGAAGGAGCTAGATCATGTCAAAAAATTTCGCCAAAAAAATCTGAATTTCGAGAAAAATCATATAAAAATAAAATACAACTTTTGTAAAAAAAAGACATTCATAATCAACTAACTGATATTTTCCAACTCCTAAAATAATCCCGAAGTAGAAGGAGTTAGATCTAATACAAAAACAACCTATATATAAATCAATTATGTTGCAGAGTTTAAATTATTCTTATAGTTAAATTTTTTTTCCAAATTTTGAGTTTTGACTTTCTTTGGGAAAACTTGAATAACTTGGTGCAAACTGCACCAATATTCGTATCTTTTAACTTAAAAGAAAGAAAATTAAAGCTTCTATAGGCTCCAAGAAATTAAAAAAATTGGTGTCTTTATTTGTTCAAAATTTATGGTGTTAAAAATGGAAAAATTTAAAAAAAACGTGAATTTTTCGTATTTTTTCAACTTTTTTCGACTGTAACTTCCAGAATCCTTAACGGATTTTTACAAAATATAACTCAAAATGTTTGTTGGCATATTTACTATGCATTTGTTTTATTAATATATTTAATTTGTTTGTTTTATAAAATATGAGATCCAAAAACCGAAACAACATTTTTGATCACTGAAAAAATTGGTTTTTCGTAAATATCTCAAAAACAAGAGCTAACCAAAAAAAATGAATATTATTCGTGTTTAGAAGGTCCAAATCCATAAGAAAAGTTGGGTTTTATTCAGGGAGACAAAAAAAGTTCAAAATTTGTAAACTAGTGTTATTTTTGAATTTTTCAACACGTAGGCATACTATATGATTTTCTTTCATTTTGATTCCAACATCTACTTAATGGGAAACATTTCGGATTAGAAACATTTGGCTCATGAACTTAATTATTTGGCATCATGAAATGTTATTGAATATATAAAATATGGTTCAATTCAACTTCAGCTCCTCCCATCTAATAAGAACAGCTGGGAAATATTATGTTGTTGGAAGCCGAATAAATGTCGTTTCTTTCATAGCAGTTAGGAAAATTATTAGAGATTATTAGAGAGATGTTTTTAAAAAAATTTGTTGTGTGAATCCGGGTTGCACCACTTCCAATTAATGGACACAGTTTGAAAATAACAGGCTCTTGCAGATCAAATCTTCTTTTTATACAAAAGTTGTAATAGTTAAAATATAAAATATTTCTTTGGTTTTCATTTATTTTTATTTTTAATACAAGGGGAACGCAAGAGAATACAAGACAGTATACAGTTAATATATGTATTTACGTCAAACGAAAAAGTTTAGTGAGAATAGTAAATTCAATTTTGGTCATTGATGAATAATAGGTATGGTTAAGGAAATGTCAACTTATTGCAGACTAAATTTCTTTTGAAAATAAATAATTATATTTTGAAAAGAAGCATTTACGTTAAATGTGGAAGTTTTCTGAACTCGTAGGAATAGTTGGGTAAGAAATTATCATGACGACGCTATATTTTCTAAAGCAGCTGTTCCTATTAGTCCCGAAATCTAGGCTTTATAAATATTAAATATCACGAGTACGATGAATAATACGACCGCGATAATGTTATATAAATGTATTTTTATTTATTAAGGATTTTACTTTTATACGGTATAAAACGTAAATAATTGTGTGTTTTATACTGTACGTTTTATACGTTTTATACGTACGTATAATACGTGTTTTATACGTTACCGTATTATACGTTAACAACCCTGCAATAACTACAAAAGAAAATATGAAACGTGACATTCGTGAAATTTGTAATAATATTACAACAGAAACATTAGAAGCCGTGAATTTTGAATTTTTAAGAAGAATCAACTTTTGTGTTGAGAATAACGGAGATCATTTCGAACATCTCTTGTAAAAATGTTTTTTTGTTTAATATTCAATAAAAAATAAATTATCGTAATGTTTTTACTTAATGTTATTAGTGTACTTAAAATTAATAAATATGTTACATGTTATCGTAATGTTTTACTTAATGTTATTAGTGTACTTAAAATTAATAAATATGTTACATGGAATAAATTAAATTGAAATTTAACTATCGTGATTTTTAAATTAACTTTGTGGAAAGAAAAGTAGATGAATACTGGTGATTTTTCAAACGCTCATAACTTGGAAAATTATTAACGAAAACACAAGTGTGATATATCGTCGCTTAGGAAATTTTATGAACGTTTTAAATTTTGATAGAAAATAGGATGTTCCCATTCGAAAAAATAAAATTTCCCTCGAAACTTCCCATATGGGAAATTATTTAAACAATTTTGTTGATGTCATATTCAAGAGCATAAAATTTACACTAATATTCTCATACATCGTATTTCTGAGAAATGAGCCAGAAAAAATTTTTGGGGGTGAAACTTTTTCTGTGGACACCCTGTATATATATATATATATATATATATATATATATATATATATATATATATATATATATTTTTTTTTTTTTTTTTTTTCCTTTATCTCCATTTAGGAGCATAGGGCGTCTACTAGACTGGACCATCTAACTCTGTTGGGGCAATCGCTTTCAGTTCACCCCATGTCTTGCCAATTTGTTTTGCTTCAGCTAGCACCGTTTTCTTCCATGTCATGGGTGGTCTTCCAACTCTCCTTTTACCTTGTGGATTCCACTCTAGGGACATCCTTGTTATATCTTCGACTGATTTTCTCAGTGTATGTCCTATCCATCTCCATTTTCTTTGTTTTATCTCGGTCTCAATGTCTAACTGCACTGTCTGCCTTAGAAGTTCCTGGTTACTGATGGTGTTTGGCCAGAAGCATTTGATCAATCTTCTCAGGCATTTGTTCACAAACACCTGTAGTTTATTTGTGATCTTTCTTGTTTGTTTCCACGTTTCACACCCATACAGCAGTACTGACTTGACACATGCATTGAACATTCGTAGCTTTGTCTTTCTTGACAGGACGGATGCATTCCAGATCTTGTGAAGCATATTGAACGTATTTCTGGCTTTGTTAATACGCTGACTGATATCTTCTTCAGTCCCACCTGTTTTTGCTACAGTACAACCAAGGTACACAAATTTGTCAACTTCGTCCACTTGTGCATTGTTGATGGTAATTGGTGTTATCGTTTTGGTGTTCAATCTCATAGCCTTTGTTTTTCTGATATTAATGTTGAGACCGACTTCATGTGCAAGGGTTGATAGCTTCTGTATTTTCTGCTGCATGTCCGTATGTGTGTGTGTAAGTAGACAGATGTCATCTGCGTAGTCTAGATCATTGAGCCATCTTGTTGTATTCCATTGGATTCCATTTGGACTTGCATCATCGAGCTTTCTCATGATACTATCTAGTACTATTAGGAATAGTAGCGGAGATAGTACACAGCCTTGTCTCACTCCTCGGTGGTTGTAGTATTCATCACTTTGCTGTCCTTTGTATTGTATTCTGTTTGCAGCATCCCGATACATTTCTTTGATTAGATCAACTATTTCTTTCGGGATGCCCATTTCACAAAGTGTCTTCCATATCACGCTTCTGTTGATTGAGTCGAAGGCGCGTTCGAAGTCCACGAAGAGGAAATACAATGGTGAATTCCATTCATTTGATTGCTCAATGATGATACGGATTGTGTTGATATGATCGGTACAGCTTCTTCCTGGTCTAAAGCCGGCTTGTTCATTTCTTAGTTTCGTGTTAATTGCTGGAGATATTCTTTCGAGAATGATCATCGCTAGTATTTTCATTATTGTGTTGAGCAGAGATATACCTCTCCAATTTTTGCATTCTCTTAGATCACCTTTCTTTGGGATTGTTATGGTTAAACCTTCTTTCCATTTGGTTGGTATTTTACCTTCGCTCCATACATCAGCTAATAGCGGTGTTAGAGCTTCTGCTGTTGTGTTTACATCTGCTTTGAGTAATTCTGCTGATATATTATCTGTACCAGCAGATTTGTTATTCTTGAGTTTCTGTATGGCATCTCTAACTTCCCGTTCCGTTGGTGGATGGGTGCTGATAGTTTCGTTATAGTTGTCATCCGGAGACTGCAAATTATCTTCATGTTGGTGGCAATTGTCTTCGAAGTATTCTTTCCATCTATTTAGCTGTTGTTCATGTGTTGTGAGGGTTTGACCAGATTCATCCTTTATTGGTGGAGTGTTTGTATATTTGTTGGTGACCTTTGTCACGCATTTGTGTAGTGTGCGCATATTTCTATTAGCTGCTGCTGTTTCCGCAGTCTTGAGAATGCTTTCTGTATATCTTCTGCGATCATTCCTTGCCATCTTTTTAACTTGTTTTGCTGTACTTTCATATTTGTTGCGGATCTCGGTTGTGCTCTGGTGACACAACTGCAACTTGAGCTGTCGATGCTCTTCAATTTTCTTCCATGTATCATCGCTAATCCATGGTTTCCGTGATTTGTCTTGGTATCCTAGCACATCTGTAGCAGTTTTGACGTAAGCTTCTTTAACTTGTTCCCATTTTTCATCAATGCTGGTGGTTTCGTTGTTTGGTAGATTGAGCTGGAGCGACTCTTTGAAGATGTTATTTGTATTTTTGTCGCTCAATCTGTTGATGTTGAATTTCCTCTGACATGGCTTGTTGCGTTTTACAGCGGCTGGTTTAATTTTGAATGTTGCAATTACCAGTTGGTGGTCGCTGTGTACGTCTGCTCCTCGCTTTGCTCTGACGTCTTGTAGTGAGGATAGAAACTTCTTATTCACCAGTACGTGATCAATTTGATTCTTGGTTCTTCCATTTGGTGATGTCCAAGTGTATTTATGTATGTTCTTGTGTGGGAACTTGCTGCCTCCTATGAATAGTTGATTTGTGACACAACAATCTAGTGCATGTTTGCCCATGACTGATTCCATTCCAGTGTTGTCGGTTTCAATTTTGGCATTGAAATCACCTTGTATTATTTTGATGTCATTTCGGTGTGCACTAGCCAGCGTTGCTTGGAGCTGTTCGTAGAATTCATCTTTTGTCGCATCATCAGCTTCTTCGGTAGGTGCATAGCACTGTATGATCGTTGTATTTCTAATTTTCGATTGGAATCTTGCTGTTATTATTCTGCTACTGATTGGTTTCCATTCGAGAAGTGCTTTCTTTGCGTTAGGTGTTGTTAATATTGCTACGCCTTGTTCATGTGTGTTGGATTTACCAGAGAACATCATGTAATTTCCTGCAGTTGTTGTTAACTCTCCGCTGTTTTTCCATCTTACTTCACTCAGTCCTAGTATCTCGATGTTATATTCTTTCATTACTTTCTCAACTTGTGCTAACCGCGATGTTTCTATCAGAGTTCTGACATTCCAGTTTCCTACTCGTGTCCGGGTACGATAGCTAAGGGTCGATATTTGATTATTCCGGTTGGTTTTGCTTTGTTTGTTTCTAGTATTCGTTTCTTTAATCATTTGAATTTCGGATTCACCTTTCGGATTAACGGGTGATTGGGCCATCGAATCCTAGCCAGTTTCCAGGGCTGCTGGATAAGGTATACTGGCATACCGTGGGCGAGATATTCTTGCTTCAATGTGATTCAATCAAGTATATATATATATATATATATATATATATATATATATATATATATATATATATATATATATATATATATATATATATATATATATATATATATATATATATATATATATATATATATATATATATATATATATATATATATATATATATATATATATATATGTGTGTATATATATATATATATATATATATATATATATATATATATATATATATATATATATATATATATATATATATATATATATATATATATATATAGATATATATATATATATACATATATATATATATATATATATATATATATATATATATATATATATATATATATATATATATATATATATATATATATATATATATATATATATATATATATATATATATATATATATATATATATATATATATATATATATATATATTTCAAATTTATGATTAAAAAAATCAATATTTATTATCTATTCGACTTTTTTCAATATTTTTTTATTAGTTTATTTGTTTTATCTGAAGTTTTTTATAGTCGAATTTTAAGATTTTTCAAAATTAAACAATTATTTTTATTTTCAAAAATCACCTATATTTCGATTGTTAATGACAATCATCATCAGGGTAAAGTTTACTAGAAAAACAGAACATAATATAATACACAATAATATAAAAAATTTTAAAATCAAAAAACTTACAAAATATCAAAAATTAAATTATTTTAAACAATCAAAAAACACTTTTCAAATCAAAAACTTATGTACAATTAATTCAAAAAACAATGAAAAGGAAAAAATGAACAGAAAAAATGATTACTAGAAAAAAAAAATAATTTTTCTGTACCCTTTCTAGACTTGTTGGTAACAAGAGAAAGTCAAAAACTAACAACAGATTGGTATTTTAAACCAACTTCAGCCGGTAGAATACTAAATTATAATTCCAACCATCCATTTTCTATGAAGAAAAATATTGCGGTTAACTTTTTCAAAAGGATACTTATGTTAAGTGATAAAAAACATCATTCAAAAAATATTAAAATTGTCAGAAACATATTAGAAACTAATAATTATCCAGATTTTGTTATTAAACATGCAATTAAGAAAGTTAAACATGAAAATAATTTGCTGACAACAGAAAATATAGTAGAAAAAGAACAAATTGAAACAACACAACATTATTTTAGTTTAAAATATATATGCAATTTATCAGAAAAAATAAAATCAATAGCCAAACAGTTCAACATTCAAATATCTTTTAAACCTATAAATAAATTACAAAAAATTTACACAAAACTTAAGGATCCAATTAATATATGGGATAAATCTAACCTAGTATATAAAATTAAATGTAAATCACCTTGTAATGGATGCTATATTGGTCAAACTAGCAAGAAATTAAGAACAAGATCCAAACAACATCTTACTGACTATCAGAATATGATAATAGAACATTGTCAAAACCCAAATATTAAAAAGCAAAATAAACGAAAAACTTTAAATTTAAAACATTTAAAATATACTGATAGGAAGACATATACAAATCATGGTCAGACTGCATTAGTAACACATGGGCTTGAAAAGTTTAAAGAGGGTGATAATGATCATTTTAATTTTGAAGATATAGAAATTTTATTTACCGAACATAATAAAGAAAAAAGAGAATTTATAGAATCTACAGAAATTCTGAAACACAAGACAAGCATTAATATAAGAACTGATTTGAGGAAGGTCAGCGATGTCTATTTTCCAGTTTTGAAAAAACATTTTGCTAAACAACTCGCAAACTAAAAAACATATTAGCTTTTTCTTTTATTCATTTTCTATTGAAAAAATTTTTTTTTCTAGTAATCATTTTTTCTGTTTTTTCCTTTTCATTGTTTTTTGAATTAATTGTACATAAGTTTTTGATTTGAAAAGTGTTTTTTGATTGTTTAAAATAATTTAATTTTTGATATTTTGTAAGTTTTTTGATTTTCAAATTTTTTATATTATTGTGTATTATATTATGTTCTGTTTTTCTAGGAAACTTTACCCTGATGATGATTGTCATTAACAATCGAAATATAGGTGATTTTTGAAAATAAAAATAATGGTTTAATTTTGAAAAATCTTAAAATTCGACTATAAAAAACTTCAGATAAAACAAATAAACTAATAAAAATAAACTAATAAAAATATATATATATATATATATATATATATATATATATATATATATATATATATATATATATATATATATATATATATATATATATATATATATATATATATATATATATATATATATATATATATATTTTATGAAACTGTTTAAAAAACTGAAGTGTTATAGTCAATATATTTCAAGTTAATTTGGTTATTTAAAACCCAATTTTTTGGAAAAAAAAATAAAATTGTTTGTTTGAAATGAAATTACTTCGGTTTTATTATTATTATTGAGAATTATGGCATTATAAGTTTGTCAAAAAAATGTTGTCAAGTGTGCCAAAAGAAAGTTTTTTATTTATTTTTTTACCCAACTTTTTGGAAAAAAATAAAATTGTTTGTTTGAAATGAAATTTTATTATTATTATTGAGAATTATGGCATTATAAATTTGACAAAACAATGTTGTCAAGCGTGTCAAAAGAAAGATTTTTATTTATTTTTTTACCCAATTTTTTGGAAAAATAAAATTGTTTGTTTGAAATGAAATTTTATTATTATTATTGAGAATTATGGCATTATAAGTTTGTCAAAAAAATGTTGTCAAGTGTGTCAAAAATTGATTTTATTTATTTTTTAGCCAATTTTTTGGAAAAAAAAATGTAGCTGTTTTTATGACGTAAATGTAAATGAAAATGAAATTGGACATGGAAATTTTTGATTTTGTAATAATTTTTGCAATATTTTTAGAATTTCGGAAAAAGTTTTAATATTTGATTTTGTAAGAATTTTTGGAATATTTTAAGAATGTTGAAAAATTTTTAATTTTTGATCTCATTATAATTTTTGGAGTTTTGAAAAAATTTTCAATTTTTGATTTTGTAATAATTTTTGCAATATTTTTAGAATTTTGAAAAAGTTTGAATTTTTGGATTATTATTGGAATTTAGAAAAAGTTTAAATATTTGCTTTCATTCTAATTTTTGGAATATTTTTGGATTTTTGAAAAAGTTTGATTTTATTTAATTTAACAATATTTTTGGAATTTTGATTATAATTTACCGGCAACGTATTGACGTTTCGTGTTAGTTTTGTAATAAATTTTTAAAAAAAGATAAAAAATACTTGTACTTTAACAAAGAGTTATGTTTGATATACATCGCTGCCCAAAACTAAAAACCATGTCCTCGTGAAAGTTTTTTTTCTGAAAACTATATCAAAATCCATAACCCAGACCGAAGTCTTGATATCTCAGAGCTGTGAGATTTCAGCCCCTCCATATTTTCCTTTCTTTGAATTCATCGATAGTATTATATAGAAATTTAATACAAAAATTAAAAAAGTCAGACAAGTGCGAATAAAACTCGCTCGCCAAGGGTTCCGTGGATGTAAAGAACACAATATCAAAATAATAACTTTAAAGTTCAATAACTTTAAAGTTTAAGGGTGTCTGGCAGGGGGTTTCCACGATAGTAAGTGTCTGGCAATGGGTGACGTGACTTCTAATACTATCCCGAAGAATATATAAAAAAATTAGCTTTTATACTTTCACGAAACTTTGGAGGCCCTTTTGTAACCTGCTCCCTGCCAAAGCTACTATGATCCAAACTTCATATGTCGCTAATCATTCCTATTTGAGTAGGGGGTATGCGCAGAGAAAGTTTCAGCTTTTATAAAATAACGAAGGTCTGGCCGCCGCGGGCTCTTAGTCTATGATTATTCCAATCCTTTTTGGAATATTTGTTGAGGCTTTATTTATTTATTGAAAAATCAACTTTATTTTAATTCGAATTTTATTTCTAATTAAATACAATTTGATGTTGATTGTTTCGCTGCTATATAAAGACTAACTTTATTTAATATTTAATAAAAAGCTAAAACCAAATTTAATTTGTACATCAAGTTGTTAATGATTAATTTTGAAAACTCTATTTTAAATTGTAACCAAGAAAGAGTATTAGAATTTAATTTTTATTTTATATAATCCAAATATCGAGATTTTATTTCATTAGCAATTTCTCCGAAGATTTAACATATTCCCCGCCTTGAAAGTTTTAATAAACTTCAAATATTCATGGTTGTTCTGGTGCATATCTAATTGGCAGTCGACATATTTTTGATATTCCCCTTTTAAATGTTCCCTGGGACGTTCTGACGCTGACCACTCTGACAAGTCCATCGGTCCCAGGAAACAATTCCAGCACTCGGGCCATTCTCCACTTTAATGGCGGTTGACAATCGTCCTTTAGAAGAACAAGCTCCCCAACCTCAAGACTTGTGTAGCTTTCCCTCCACTTATTTCTTTGTTGGAGCTGGTTTAAATATTCTCCACTCCAACGCATCCAGAAATGTTGATGTAGTTGTCTTTGCAATTTCCATCGTCGAAGAGATGATTGATTTTCGTCAAAGGTTGGCTCACTTATAGAAGTTAGTGGACGTCCAATCAGGAAATGACCAGGTGTCAATGGCTCTAAATCATCTGGATTACTTGACATTGCTGTTATAGGACGAGAATTCAGCACTACTTCGACTTGCTTGATTGCAGTGTTGAGTTCCTCAAATGTTAAAGCAGCATTTCCTAAAATTCGTCTTAAGTGAAACTTTGCTGATTTCACCGCTGCTTCGTATAATCCTCCAAAATTTGGTGAATTTGGCGGAGCGAAACGCCACTCGATGCCATCATTTTTGCACATGTCGGTTATTGCATTTTTATGTTGTTCGGAATTAAACAATTTGTATAACTCGTGAAGAGCTGAGTTAGTTCCCACAAAATTTGTCGCATTATCCGAATAGATTGTAGAACACTTTCCTCTGGTGGCAATAAACCTCTTCAAAGCAGCAAGAAATGCATCGGTCGTTAGTTCAGAGACCAGTTCTAAATGGACTGCCTTTACCGAAAAACATACAAATACAGCTAGATATGCTTTGGTAGGTGTTTTTCCTCGGATTTTATAGTGTATGTGGAAAGGACCACATAAATCAACGCCAACATTTGTAAACGGTGGAGAGTATTGCGTTCTCTCAGCTGGAAGATCCCCCATTTTTTGTTTTAGAATTGTTGGACGTGTTTTGAAACATTGAAGACAATTATGGAAGACTTTCCTGCACAATCTTCGTGCATCAAGTGGCCAATATTGTTCACGTACAGCAGCTAAAAGTGCTTGTGGACCAGCGTGAAGTTGTCTAAAATGAAAATAATAAAGCAGTGTAGTTGTAAAGAAATGTGAAGATGGTAATAAAATTTGATGTTTAGAGTTGTAAGATAATGTAGAATGCTTAAGACGACCGCCAACACGAACTAAATTATTGCTGTCCAAAAATACAGATAAAGAGTTAAGGCGACTTTTTCTTGGTAATGCTTTCCGCAATTCCAAAGCCTTTATTTCTGAATTGAAAGCTATGGATTGTATAATTTTTAATATGTGACGGACAGCATTTTCCAATTCTTCGATTGTAAGTGACCCGCTTTTACGTTTAGATGTCTCAGATTTACTCAATTTAGAATTGTGTATAAACCTCAAAATATATGCAAACAAAATATTTTTCAAAATATTTTTGTATTTTATATTTTGTAAAATATCATCATTCACTTCGTGGATGTGAGCTGTGAATTTTTTCTTTTTTAATTCAGGAATATTATCTGAATTAAATTGGATTGGTAACACTGGCCAAGATGATGAAGGTAGTGACAAAAATGTTGGCCCATTAATCCAAATTTGTGAATCAAGCAATTTTGAGGCTGATATTCCACGGGACACAGCATCTGCAGGGTTTTGTTTCGAATCTACATGATTCCAATTTCTAATATTTGTGTGTTGTTGAATGATGGATACCCTATTTGCAATAAAGGTTTTCCAGTTTGAAGAATGTGAATTTATCCAATGAAGAACAATAGTGGAATCAGTATAGTAATAGATATCAGAAACCTTGAAATTTATGACAGGTAACAAACGTTGAACTAAATCAACCAAAAGATTAGCTCCCATTAACTCTAGACGAGGTAATGTAAGATTTTTAAGAGGCGCTACGCGAGATTTAGCACTTAAAAGATTAACAGTTATATTTTTATCTTTATCTTGAGATCTTACATAAACGACGGCTCCGTATGCCTTCTCACTTGCGTCAGCAAAACCGTGCAATTGAATATCTATTTGCGTTGTGGAACTAAAAATATGACGATTTACAAAAAAATTGTTTAGTGATAGCAAATCATCGCGGTAGTGTTTCCAGTGAGTGTGCATTTGTTGTGGGAGAGCAGCATCCCAATCAATTTTTAATTTCCAAAGTTCTTGCAGAAACAATTTTCCAATTAGTACCGAAGGTGCTGCGAGCCCAAGAGGGTCAAATATTCGAGCGATGTCTGATATTACTAAACGTTTGGAAATTTTTGAAGAAGGAAAACTAACTCGAAAATTAAATTTATCTAAGGTGGGTTGCCAAAGCAAACCTAAAGTTTTTATGAAGTCAAAATCATCGAAGCTTAGGAATGGTTGTTTAGCCGATTCAGGTATGTTTTCTAATAACTTATTATTATTTGAACACCATTTTTGCAACTGCATCCCTGCTTTATCCAAAATCTCAATGATTTCATCAATTTTTTGATGAGCCTCTTTTAAATTGTTGCTACCTGAAAGAATATCATCGACATATGTATCATTTAAAATAACATCGCTTGCAAGTGCATAAGCCTTTCCTTCATCAACCACTAACTGTTTCAAACATCTGGTTGCTAAGAAGGGTGCTGCGGCAGTTCCATAAGTTACCGTTTTCAGTTTAAAAGTTTTCAATTTATCGTTTTTATCGTTTCGCCACAGAATGCATTGAAATTTATTATCTTCATCGTCAACTTTTATTTGCCGATACATTTTGTATATATCCGAACTAAAAACATATTTATGGGAACGAAATCTTATTAAAATTGACCAAAGATCATTTTGGACAACTGGACCTACCATCATAATGTCATTTAAAGACTTTCCTGTGGTGGTTTTCGCCGAAGCATCAAAAACCACTCTCAATTTGGTGGTTGTGCTTTCAGGTTTTATAACGCAGTGATGTGGCATATAATAATTAAGTTGAAACGAGTTGACAACATTTATTTCTTGCATATGTCCAAGACTTTCGTACTCTAACAGAAACTTAGAATATTCTTCCTTCAATTTTACATCCTTGGATAATTTTCGTTCCAATGTAGTAAAACGCCTTAAAGCCATATCATAAGAATTCCCAAGGTTATGAGGATTCGCTCGAAAAGGGAGTTTGACCACATATCTTCCATTAGAATCGCGAATGGTATTCTCCGAAAAATGGCGTTCACAAGCAATTTCTTCGATTGAATATTTATTTAGACTTGCCACTGTTCCTACTTCCTCTATTTTCCAGAACTTTTCTATATCAAGTTCTAGTTTTCTGAAAGTATCAATTGCAGCCACATTACAGGTAACGTTTAGCGTGTTATTTTTCTCTTCAACTACTCTGCCAGAAACTATCCAACCCAATAAAGAATTTTGGAGTGTTGGCAATTTAGCTCCGAGCTTAATTTGACCAACTGACAATAAATCAAAGTACAAATCCGCTCCAATGAGCATGTCGATTTCGTTTGGAGTATTAAAATTTGGATCAGCCAGTTTAATATTTTTAGGTATTGACCAAAATTTTGTATTTATAAATTTCATGGGTTGATAATTCGTAATTTTCGGCAGTACATAAAATTCATTTACCAAAGAGAAATCATTTAAAGAAGATTGAATTTTCGTTTAAATTTTAAAATCACAGTGAGCAGTAGAACCACCAATTCCTAATATTGTGACATGGCATTTGATGCGTTTTAAGCCAAGTTTAGAAGAAATTGCCTCACTGATAAAACTTAATTGGGAAGCAGAATCTAGTAGAGCTCGGCAAATTAAAGGAGTACCGTCTTTATATAAGATTTTTAACACAGACGTAGCCAAAAATACATAATGTTCTGCATGCGTGGAACAATTTAACGCACTAGAACCTTCTGTGATTGTATTTTCAGATTCTTTTATGATCGGAGAAATTGAAAGTTCTGTTACACATGACGTATTAATGTCCTGTTTTAGTGGTACGTCATATGAATGAAGCAAACTATGGTGATTCAAAGAGCATTTCTTACAATGTTCATCTACCGGACAGTTAACTGATGTATGACCAGGTTTTAAACAATTTTCACATAAATGCCTTTTAATTATCTCGTTGAGTCGTTCATCAGAAGGTAAGACCAAAAAATTTGTGCATCTGTAAATAGAGTGCTTAAATTTGCCACAAAAACTACACTTATAATTTTGATTTGCAAGTAGAGAGGTTTGTGGTTTTTTTGAATTTAAAGAAAATTTGGTATTGCCCCTTTGAGTAGACGCGAATCTATTTTCTCTTTTAGTACCTTTAAATTCTAACGAATGGCATCTTCGATTTAGAAAATTAAGAAGCTCTGCTAACGTTGCAAGGCGGTCTGCTGGAGATTCATCGTCCCATTTAGACCGAGTATCTTCATCTAATTTTTGATATATAATATTTATTATAAGATCATCCCAGTAGTTTGTCGGACGTCCTAATGAAGTTAATGCTCGCAAATGGGAGTTGAAAGTATCGATTAGTTCTCACAATCGATCGGAGGATAATCGTTCTATCGGACGAGCATTAAAGAGAGCACGTATATGTTCTTGAGAAATCAAACGTTGATTGTTATAGCGATCTATTAAAAGTTTTAATGCTTCCTTATAATTGTCCGCAGTAAGTTCTAATGATTCAATAGTTCTGGCAGCATTTTTCTCAAGCGCATTTCGCAAATATTGAAAGCGTGAAATATCATTAAGAGCAGTGTTGTTATGTACCAGTACTTTAAAAGATTCATAAAACTCTAACCATTTAGTATAGTCCCCTGAAAACGGTCTAATTTCTATTTTCGGTAACCTTACCATATTTTTGAGTTCTCCGACCTTTATTTCTACTTCTTTTACATTACCCTGACGAGCTTGGTTTTTTAAAATTAATTTAGGTTTCAGGTTAAAATAGTCTTCTTCGAACGTAGCTCGAGCATCACTATTTTTTTCATTTTCATCTAAAATTTCGAGATTACCTTGAAACGCATTCAAATTTTTAAAACATTCTTCTAGACTTGCAAGCCGAATTTCAATTTCTGGTACTGAAGCCAACGCTAATTTTTCGATAACAAATTTTTTTATTCGCTCAAGCTGTTCTAATGCTACAGCTCTCTGAGTTGTTAATTTCTGAATTTTAGCATCAGTCATTACAATTAAAATTATTTAAAAATGTTGAAGTATTAATATTTCAATAACAAAATACAAAAACGTGGAAACGATAATTTAAATATTTAAATTCCAAATATCACAAATCGGAAACCAATAATCTAGATCGTAAAATTTAATTGTTGAAATTTATAAAGAAAAGTTATAAATTTTATTAACCTGTATCTTATTACCGTTAGGCCCGTTTTAATTTTGGTCAACAATAAAGTAATTCTCGTGTTAGTTTTATATTAAGCACAATCACAATATAAAAACAATTTTATCACTTTATAAAAGGAATGCTCAATATTGCATTAACCGATTACTAAACAACTAAACCACTATACCAGATATTTATAAAATTTATAAAAGGTATACTTAACTGCTGGTCCAAAAGTTTAACCTTGACGGCACTTGATGAACTTGTATTGTGCAGTTCAATGTTCCACAATTCTGTACACGTTTTTGAAGTAACAAATGTTGAATTTTGAAGAATTTTGTAGATCTACAGATTTAATTAAATAAAAGCTGTAGACATCCCACTTCTGACACCAATGATTATTCCAATCCTTTTTGGAATATTTGTTGAGGCTCTATTTATTTATTGAAAAATCAACTTTATTTTAATTCGAATTTTATTTCTAATTAAATACAATTTGATGTTGATTGTTTCGCTGCTATATAAAGACTAACTTTATTTAATATTTAATAAAAAGCTAAAACCAAATTTAATTTGTACATCAAGTTGTTAATGATTAATTTTGAAAACTCTATTTTAAATTGTAACCAAGAAAGAGTATTAGAATTTAATTTTTATTTTATATAATCCAAATATCGAGATTTTATTTCATTAGCAATTTCTCCGAAGATTTAACATAGACTTATATTGCCAGACCATAGACATATAAAAATAAATGGTTCATCGTAAATATCAATAGTAAGAGTCAATCTTATCTAAATTGATTGAAATGATATAAAAATATTACTTTAGGTTAAATGTTATCCATAGCTGTTTGTGGTAGCTAAGGAACGGCTCAATTCTGTTAATCAACGACGAAATTTAGGTAAAAGTTCGGTGTAAAAAAATAGTGTAATGTAATTTAGTATAAAAATAAATTTAGTGTAAAAACTAAAAATAGGACTTCATTGACAATAATTCAAAAACTGTGCCATCCAAAATGCTAAAAAAAAGTAATGTTTTTTAATTTTGGTGCTCTTTCAAATGACACCCCACTCATGTGGGTCAAACAACCTTTGTTCACCCTTCCCCACTCCCATCCCCTAAACACACATAAATAAAATCATTTGAGACTTCGCTATATTTTTCGTTAAGGATTTACTAAATTTCCTATCTCCATGAATTTTTTCAAATTTTTCTGTCAATTAACGAAGAAACGTAGGGAGGGGGCCAACTTTTTGTTGCACTTTTTTGACAATAATTCAAAAACTGTGCATCGCAAAATTCTAAAACAAATTGTGATGTTTCTTAATTTTGGTGTTCTTTCAAATGACACCTCACTCATGCGGGTCAAAAAACCTTTTTTTCACCCTTCCCCACTCCTATCCCATAAACACACAGAAATAAAATCACTTGAGGCTTCGCTATATTTTTCGTTAAGGGTTTATTAAATTTCCTAGTTCTATGAATTTTTTCAAATTTTACTGTCAATCAACGAAGAAACGGAGGGGGGGGGGGGGGGCAACTTTTTGTTGCACTTTTTTGACAATAATTCAAAAACTGTGCATCGCAAAATTCTAAAACAAATTGTGATGTTTTTTAATTTTGGTGCTCTTTCAAATGACACCCCACTTGACCGGGTTTTCAATGGTGTTTTACCCCTTCACTTTCCAACCCCCTTAATAAATATAATTATTAGTGTTTGGTACTTTACTATATTTTTCATTAAAAACTTACTAATTTTTCTATTATTCAAAGTACTTTTTAAGATTTTCGATTACTTATGCTCGGAGCTAATCAAGGAAAGAAAACATACAGAAAACGCCATTATTTAGAATTACACAAAAATGGTGGGGTGTTAAATTCCAAAATACATTTTTTAGAAATACTGAAGTGACGCTTTTTCATATGATACCCTACTTGACGCGATAAAAAAATGTATTTTCCCAAAGGCCTGACATCGTAGTCTTGTAAAACAAACGAAAACCATTTTATTTATTTTTCAACCCCTCATCTTGCGTGGATAGGTTAGTTTTATACGCATCCCAAATTTCAGATCCATTGGATTTATAGTATTCGAGATAATCGAAATAGTGTGAAAAACACGTTTTACTCTCACCAATAGGGTTCGTTATAAAAAACGGAACCCTAAAAATGTAATAACGAAGAAAATCGATCGACTTTTAATATCACGGTGAGAAGATTTTGAAATTTAGTTTTATATTTTTCTGAATATGTGTTTTTTATTTAAATCGAGAGTTAATTAATCAAACATGAACAAAACACCAGGGTTGTAAACTTGGCATTCAAATTAATAACGTAACTAACGTTATGTTGTTCTTAGCCATTTGAATTATGTCATTAAATAATAATCTAAATTTAAAAAAAGTGTGCATCTTAAACCTGAATTATTCATTGAAATTGCTGTTCAAAAATTAAACGATTTAAAATATCATTTAAACTGGTTGTTCTTTTGAATTTTTTATGTTTTGAAACAATGTTTTGTTTCTTTAAATTATGACATTTAGATTAATTAGCATTTGAATTTTAATCGCATTGCAACATTATGAGTCTTCCTTCACCTACATTCTCTTTTAAAAATTGTGATCTAATTTGTGAATTCTTTTATCGTTATCTTAATTCAATCTTAACCATGTTTTCTCGTAAAACTTCTTCAAATGTCAGCGTACCAATAATTTGGATAAAACGATTGTCATGATTAGGATTACCTTTTGATTAACAAAACGTAAGAATTTATTACTGTATGTTAAGCCAAATTCATTTAACATGCGAAATGTGATGTAAATTAAAAACTGGATTAGTTGTTAGCAATAGAAATTTAATTCAAATATTTTTTGCTTCAGAATTGAAGATAATATTTAAGAGGATTTCGGGTTTATTAGACAACATTCGCGACTCACATTCCAGAATATACTATAGAGCAGTGATTGCAAATTAAACGATCAAGAAAAACAAAATTCAAATATATTTTTTTTGCTTAAAAAAAAACAAAATTGCGTTTACTAACAAACAAATGCTAAAGAAGATAGGTAAGGCTACGAACAGAGTGGAAGCTGTAAGCGGTGCTGTGCGCAAAACGGTGCAGGATATTTTTTTAATGCCGGAATTATGCCAAATTTTATTCTCTTCATTTACTAATATCAGCTATATGTGTATGTTTTTTCCATAATAATAGTATGTATTATTGTATTGTTTTCTAACCTATAGCCTAATGAACATTATGAACCATATGAACCATATGAACCCACTTAACTTAACTATAAAAAAATTATCATTATTCAATTGGTATGATTCCAATTGGTCAAATGGTTTTGATTTTATTAAAATTATTTTCAAATTATAATCACAATAGCTTTGATACGTTTTGTTCAAAAATCAAATTTTAAGTTAAATTCTCTTATTTCTTTTAGTTGAATTTGGTTGATTGCATGGGATGTTTTTTATATCATCAGGGTTTTTTTTAATCAGAAATTTGATTTATCAATTAAAACAATAAAGATTTATTGTAAGGAAATTATAAGGAAATGTATTTATTTTATATAATACACAATTCTTTGTCAGAGAATAAAGTAGTACGTAATCAATTCGTGTGTACAATGAATTTTATTCTCACGCAAATTTAAAATTTTCGCTCGTGCCTCGCTCAAATTTTAAACTTTTGCTTGAGAATAAACTATTTCATTACATACTTATTGATTAAATTACTATTAATCTATCAGTGTGTAATGAAATGGTTTATTCTCAAGCAAAAGTTTAAAATTTGAGCGAGGCACGAGCGAAAAAATATGGAGGGGCTGAAATCTCAAGCTCTGAGATATCAAGACTTCTTTCTATGGATTAAGGATTTTGATATAGTTTTCGGCAAAAAACTTTTATGAGGACATGGTTTTTAGTTTTGGGCAGCGATGTATATCAAACATAACTTTTTGTTAAAGTACATGTATTTTTTATCTCTGTTTAGATATGTATTACAAAACTGACACAAAACATCAATACGTTGTTGGAAAATTATAACAGATCATAAATACACATAATTTAGTGAAAACATTATACAATCAGCTAAAAACTCTCCATTTAGCATTTCGAGAAAATATTTCAAAATCACAAATTCATATTTCTTTCGAAATTCCAGAAATATTGTAAAATTAAATAAAATCAAAAATTGAAACTTTTTTCAAACAAAATTCTAAAAATATTTCAAAAATTATTACAAAATCAAAGATTAAAACTTTTTTCGAAAATTCTAAAAATATTACAAAAATTATTACAAAATCAAAAATTAAAACTCTTTCCAAAATTATAGAAATTATAATAAAAAAAAAATTTTAAATTTTTCAAAATTCTAAAAATATTCCAAAAATTATTACAAAATCAAAAATTGACTATTTTCAAAATTCTAAAAATGCATATAAAATTCAAAAATTCTATTTTTTTTTTTCAAAATTCTAAAAATATACCAAAAATTAGAATAAAACCAAATATTTAAACTTTTTCTAAATTCTAATAATACTCCAAATATTCTTAAAAATTCAAAAATTCAAACTTCTAAACATATTGCAAAAATATTGCAGAAATATTTCAAAATTCTAAAAATATTGCAAAAATTATAACATAATTAAAAATTTGAAACTTTTTCCAAAATTCTAAAAATATTGCAAAATTTATTATAAAATAAAAAATACAATTTTTTTTCAAAATTCCAAAAATATTTCAAAAACTATAACAAATTCAAAAATGTCCATGTCCAAATTCATGTCCAAATATTTCAAAAACTATAACAAATTCAAAAATGTCCATGTCCCATTCAATTACATTTACGTCATAAAAACAGCTACATTTTTTTTTTCCAAAAAATTGGCTAAAAAAATAAATGAAATCATTTTTTGACACACTGGACATTATTTTTTTGACAAACTTATAATGCCATAATTCTCTATAATATTAATAAAATTTCATGTCATACAAACTATTAATTTCATTTTTTTCCAAAAAATTGGGTAAAAAAACAAATAAAAATCTTTTTTTTGACACACTTGACAACATTTTTTTGATAAACTTATAATGCAATAATCTAGTTTTTAATTTCACATACTAATTCCGACCATCCAGATTCTCCACATTCTTTGTTCCTACTCATTATCACTTTAAATGAACGTTTTTAAGCAAAAAATATGCATATTTCCTTGTTTTTGACACACTTGACGATTTTTTTGACACACTTCCGGTACAGTTATCGAACACTCGTCCTTGCAGCTCTTCCCATTGAGGGTACCTATTTTTAGAATTCAAAATTTTTCAAATCCCTTCAGCCGTTTTCTAGATTTCGTCGGTTGTGACGGACGGCCGGCCGGCAGACAGACCACACATTTTTTTTTTGCTTTTTTAGAATCAGTAGATCCTAAAACGTCGAGAAATGCCAAAAAAGTGGGGGTAAGAATTTCACTTTTAGCTCATGAATGTGATACTTAGATCTTTCAGACCAAAGTAATTTGATTTTTGAACAAAACGTATCAAAGCTATTGTGATTATAATTTGAAAATAATTTTAATAAAATCAAAACAATTTGACCAATTGGAATCATACCAATTGAATAATGATAATTTTACTTCACCACAATTTTAAATTGTGTGAAGTAATGCAATATATCGTGAAAAAAAAATCTTACATACCCCAAATTTTGTTTTTCCTTTGTTTTGGACCCATCCTCTATCTAAATAGCCAATAAAATTTTGGTGTACGTCTGTATGTAAGTGGGTGGGTGTGTGGGTGTGCGTGTGTGTGGGGTGACCTTTCTGCATAGGATGTTGATGAAAATTTGGCAAATGATACAGGTTCACTTGAAAATAGAAATCTGCAATTCATTTCAAATTTGGATAAAATGGCGCGGGTCTCCCGAACACCTCTAAGTTTTAAATCTTGAATAACTTCTGATCCCGGACTATGATCTTATTGAAACTTAGTATATAAGGTTTGAGTACAGTTTCCAATATTTCTGCATACCAACTACCGGTTTGTCACTTCCGGCTAAAAGGTTTTTTTTCCAGGTGTTTATCCTTACTGTAGCCTACAATTTACCGATCGATTTTAATGAAACGTTGGTAAAAGCTTTTAAATAACACGAAAAAGATTTTATCAGCTTTTGGAGTACATTGGATAAAGGGTTTGGGGGTCCACCATACAACGGGTGGTTTTTCCCACAATGTTTTTATGTTTGTTGGGAGCATAAAAAATTCATTCGTTAATGAATTTTGATGACAGTTGAAAAAAAATGCAAACGTATATGACAAGGAACTGATTAGTTTTTGAGCGAAAGTGAACAAAATGGTGGGGGGTCCCTGGAGCACCTGTTTTTTTTGCAAGCTCTATAACATCTTGTACCTGATAATTGAATTGGATGAAACTTGGTACATGAGTATTTAGTACGGTTCACAATAGTTCTGCATCCCAACTTCCGGTTTTTCACTTCCGGGGAAAAAAATTTGTTTGTACTTTTTGAAGTTTTTTCAGTGTGTTTATGCCACACTACTGCCTACAATAATGAAGTGATTATGATGAAACTTATGCAAAAGGTTCCAATTAGTGTGAGAAGATAATTATAATCTTTTGAGACACATTGATCAAAGTGGCGGGGGGTCTACCATACAAATGCTGACTTTTCACACTTTGTTTTTAAAGTTTGTTGGGAGCATACAGACTTCGTTCATTAATTTATTTTAATGACACTTTGAAAAAAGATGGAGACTTAAATGACAAAGAACTGATTAGTTTTTGGATAATATTGGAATAAGTGGTGGGGGTCCTCCCGAACACCTGTTTAATGTATCACACTTTTTTCAATGTTTGTTGGAGCACACAGCATTCGTTCGTGAATGAATTTTGATGAAACTTTGGAAAAAGATGCAAACATGTATGGCAAGGAACTGATTAGTTTTTGAGCGATAGTGAACAAAGTGGTGAGGGTGTCTTAACACCTGTTTTTTTGAAAGCTCAATAACATCTGTACCTGATAATCAAATTGAATGAAACTTGGTACATAAGCATTTAGTATGGGTTACAACAGTTCTGCATCACAGTTTCCGGGTTTTTTACTTCGGTAAAAAAATTTTTTTTAAATTGTTGGAAGTTTTTTTTAGTGTCTTTATGCACACCACAGCCTGCAATAATGAAATTATTATGATGAAACTTATGAAAAAGGTTTCCAATTAGTGTAAGAAGATAATTATCATCTTTTGGGACACATTGATCAAAGTGGCGGGGGGTCTACCATACAACAGCTGAATTTTCACACTTTGTTTTTAAAGTTTGTTGGGAGCATACAGACTTCATTCATTAATCAATTTTAATAAACACTTTGAAAAAATATGAAGACTTTAATGACAAAGAATTGATTAGCTTTTGGACTATATTGGGATAAGTGGTGGGGGTTCTCCCGAACACCTGTTTATTGTTTCAATGTTTGTTGGAAGCATACAACATTCGTTCGTTAAGTAATTTTGATGACACTTCGCAAAAAGATGCAAATATGTATGGCAAGGAACTGATTAGTGTTTTAGCGATAGTGAACAAAGTGGTAGGGGGTCCTCCGAGCACTTTGGAAGCTCAATAACTTCTGTACCTGACAATCGAAATGGATGAATCTTGGTACATACACATTTAGTACGGTTTACAACAGTTATGCACCCTAACTTCCGGTTTGTCACTTCCGGTTAAATGTTTTTTTTACTTTTTCTCGTACAACAGAATTTATGTTTGTTGGGATATTACTGCTTTCTTTAATATTTTTATTATTAGAGCTACGAAGTCTATAACATTGCTCAGCTTTTAATTAAGGTATTTGATGGATATTAGCTCATTATATATCCAAAACACTATGTTTCCAGAGCTGTGGTGGTCAGCCTATGCATCAGCGTCGCAATATTTTTTATAGGAAAATTTTCATTAGACAATAGGTTAAGTTGATTAGGCTATAGGTTAGAAAACAATACAATAATACATACTATTAGTATGGAAAAAAACATACACATAAAGCTGATATTAATAAATGGAAGATAATAAAATACTATTGTATAGATTCAATTTTATTTTTAATTTCAAATGATTACTAGTAAAAGAAAAAATTGTTTGTCCGATATTACTTATTAATAATATTTTGTTGATATGACTTATTAATGTTTACTTTCAAAATTAAACAAACTAGACTATATTTTGCACATATCAATTTTTGTTTTACAACAATTCAAACTTTTTGTTTTACCATTCTAGAGGATATCGACTACGATCTATCGATGCTTCTCTTTCTTTCTTCGTTAAAATTATTTTTTCTTCGTAAAAAGTAAACGAAGGTTGACTTAAAAACTATTTTATTTCAATAACAAAAATGTATCGTTACAACTCGTACCTTTTACCTACGGATTTACGGTCATTTTTTTGTTTTTGTTTAATAAAAAGCGTTCTGTGGTAGGAATTACAAACTGTCTCACCACAACACAAAGATGCCTTTTAAGACCTAGTTCCCACAACAACTTTATTTTTAGTTGTTTATATTAAATACATTAAATGCATTATATCTTTTCAAAAAAGCTTGTGAATATAACATATATTCTTCCATGCTTTGAACTTCTTTCTCTAGTCGTTCATTGGGAGAAATTTTCGAAACATTTTAAACTTTCGCTGAGGTAGCAACATTTGTGTAACTTCCATGACTGTTTCTATTATTTTTAAAATATTTATTTCGGTGTCCATCACTTAATTAACTCACTTTTAGTTGCATGTTTTTCGTTTTGTTCTCACGTCCTCAATCTCATTTCTCAAATTTTATGACGCTTTTGAAAATAAAAATTTTAGAAAAAACAAAAGAAATAACAGAATAATACACGATATGTGTTTTTACAAAGTGGATCTCTTCCACAAACGGATGAGATTTGGCAATGATGTTAGCTCTAAGGTTATTTAGTGATTCATTAGTATGGAAAGAGAGACTTCGTCAATACATAGGTGAAGTCGAACCAATGAAGTTGATTCAGGAGGTAGGTTCAGGTAAAATGTTGATTTTCTCTCTGCGGAAGTTCGATCATCCATAATGTACTGGTAGAAAATTGTCAGAACAGCTATACATTTCGTCTTTGTTACTATGAATTAAGCCCATGAGTCGAGTTGCCAATCAGTTTAACAGCTCTGCGCTGAACAGAATCAAGACACTTCATACTACTAAAATATGTAAGAACAATATTCCAAAATATGTGAGAACTCCTCCTCATATGTGGAACAATATTCCATACAGGGATGTATAAATAATTTGTATTTTAAAAGAAGTTGTTCGCAAAAAACTTACGACATCGTCCCAAAAAGCTCAATTTTCGCACAGCGTTCTTATAGCTAAGTTAAAAATATGACAATTACATTTCATATTATTTTCAACTTCTACTCTTGACAGTCTTACAGATTCACTCTCCTCTTTGTTTTAGGTAGATTTCATAGAAAAATCTACCTATTTAAGTTTTATTTTTATTTTTAATGTGTCACAACAAAAACCATACGCTAAATAAATAAACTCGTATTAAATTCAACACTGTTATCAAAACCCCAATCCATGATTGCCGTAAGATCAACGTTTAAGGAATTTATCGAATTCGATCTACAGTTATTAAGCGCAGAAGGTAAATTTGTGTAAGCTTTAGTAATATGTTCGTATTTTTGATGAATTCAGATTTCGTTGTTGGTGATTTGAGCTGGAGCAACTGTTTCAAAGTGTCAGCTACATTCTTGTCACTCAGTCTATCTGTGTTAATTTCTATTGCCATTTTTTTTTTGTTTCATAGTGCTTGATATTATTTGGAATGTTGCAATTGCCAGTGCAGAACCATATATCAACTGTTTTTTAACGTCTTATAAAAAAGGACAAAAACTGCTATTAGTTTATTCGTGTATGCGGGTACTACGAATAAACTAATAAGCAAATTCAGTCAATAATCGATATTAGCTGTTTTCGTTTTTTCTCCAGATTATTACTGATGATTCATTGGGCTTAT
>OY856187.1:319459129-319523767 GCA_963693315.1 Diogma glabrata | reverse complement strand
AAAATTAATATCAAATCAAACGTCAAAGAATACCTAATTTCTTACCAACCTTAAATCAAAATTTTGTATAGAGTCTTACGTTACGGTTAAGTTAAAGTTAACGTCAACTCTCCAATTTCATGTCAAATTTTTTTTATTGACCAATATATAGATAGTGTGATATACGCCTCATAAATTTGGGTTAGCCAATAGATGGTGCCATATTTGTATTTAAAAAATTGGTTTTAATGTTAAAGTTTTCCAAATACACAACGCTTGCTTTTTCCAATTGTCGTGTATTATTTTTTCATTGGTGATTGGTGATAATTATTTTAATTGGTTTTTTTTTAAATATCGGTTTATGCTCAATGTTTTTTTTCGTTGAATATAATTTTATGAAATAGAAAAATGAATGTATAATATTTTATTAAAATAATATGTCAAATATTTTGAAATAGCACATTTTTTTGGAAATTTTAGGTGAAAAAGATGATGAACAATGTCGTTGAAGCTACAATTTTGAATGGAAAATTCAAAGTGGAAGATGTCCTGTTGCTACATATTTCAATGATCGCAACAGATATGGCATTTGAATTCAAACGTTTAGTTTCCAATGCGACTCGCTTTTGCAATGACCATCAACAACTCAAGACGAGTTTTCTTGAATTTTCTTTCTTATGAGATACCGACAATATGCGACGGGTTATAATGTTAAATAAACAAAAGGTTTACACTATTTGGTGTAAAATAAATAGTTTTTAGAGATTTTTAGAGTGATTAAGCTAAAGTAATTATTTTAATTCACATGAGTTTTGCAATTTTAAAGCATTTTTTATTTTCTCTCAGAAAAACTTCTTTAAAACAGTTTTTGTGTGTTTCGTGTCGGGAACAAATACAATTTACAATTGTATAATCACAGATGAAGAATTCAATTTAAATAAATATGCGATAATTAAGTTTCAATTTAGAAATTATCTGAACATGAAAATTGAAATATGTTTCGTTGTTGTTTCATCCACTGTGGCTGAGTCTGTAAGATGGCTTTGAACTATGATGTCTCTGATGAGCGTGAGTTCAATCCCGACAATAATTACTTATTATCGGGAATAATACTTTTAATAATTACTTTGAGCAATAATTACTCACAAATTCGCTTAAAAATTAATATTCCATTAATGTTGTCCATATATGGAACATTTATGCCAATATATTGACCATGTGTAAGATATTAGTTTCGCATTGATTTGCAACATTCAATAATAATGACTTTAAAATGACTTAAAATGTTGACTAAATAGAAATATTTCTCATCCTATGAATTCAAATCCTATGAATTCATATACAAAAACTTCCAAATAATTTTGATTTTTTTTGCATCACTTCTTCTATACCTTCATCGAATGTATTGTCGCTATTCTTACTGCACTTGCTGACCATAAAATCATATACCAATCAAAATTTTTTGCAACGTTTTTAGTAACCTACCGGTAAAGAAAGCGTATATTAAACCGCATGAGCACTGTGAAAATTTGTGAATCGATTTTTTTCCGTATAATGTTCTAAATAGATTACACACCTGAAAACTTATATAATCGCGTATTTTTTATATATTCTTTGTTTTATATATAATACTATTTTTTATATTTTACTGATCAACTAGAGTGCTGATCCTTTTACATTCATATTAAAAAAAAAAATAGAAAACCATTTCTCATTACTACTCTTTGAAATTATTGCTACGTCAACAAAATGTATACACACAAACTTTATTTATAGGCGTAGCAAAGCACGCCGGGTCCCGCTAGTATATATATATATATATATATATATATATATATATATATATATATATATATATATATATATATATATATATATATATATATATATATATATATATATAAATATATATTTATAAATATATATATATACATATATATATATATATATATATATATATATATATATATATATATATATATATATATATATATATATAAATATATATATATACATATATATATATATATATATATATATATATATATATATATATATATATATATATATATATATATATATATATATATATATATGTATATATATATATATATGTATATATATATATATATATATATATATATATATATATATATATATATATATATATATATATATATATCGTCGCTTTAATAATGAAACAACGTATTCGCAAAAGTGTAGTTTCGAGATAATTGGGTTTAAAGATTTTTCGATTTTCTGATTTTCGTAAACTCGGCAGCACAATTGAATGAATAAAGATATTGGAAAAAAAATTTCTACCAATTAATCTTGACTAATTTCCCCACAGCATATTAAAATTTCACATTAGTACCTGCTGGCTTTTCTACCTAAAAAGAGGTGAAAAGTCAATCAGGTACCTTATACGTTATTTCATATTTCATATACGTTATTTCATTTTGCATGGAAGTACGATTAAGTCTAAAACTAATTATTATTGAACTAACGCATAAAATTTTTACAATTTTTTATTTATATGAACCGGCATATCATGTAGTAATGAATGATGCTTATACAATATTTTAGATTTACCATTTCGTGTGGCGATCGTAATGTATGTAAAGTATACGACACTGATTTTACCCAAGTTATTATTCTGTAGGAATTGAAATATCGTACATGCATTTACGCTGTTTCAATATTTAACCAAATTCAAATTTGCATGTACGTTAATTAACAATATATTAATTTTCACCCCCAGTTATAAAAAAATTGGAAAATGTTAAAATGCCACTTTATAGACATCCTTATGGGGAATGCAGCGCACCCATTATATAAAAACAACGTATATATGGCATACGTTATTTCATTATTAAAGCGACGATATATATATATATATATATATATATATATATATATATATATATATATATATATATATATATATATATATATATATATATATATACTATCATAGAAAAAATTGCGAAATGAAAACTTTTTACGTTCGTGAAATTGTCCCACTCGACGCTAATGCGTCTCGTGAAAAAATGTTCACTCAAGAAAAAACAGCGTTTTCATCTCTTGTAGCAAAATGTACTATTTTATTGCAACATAATTTTCACAATATTTTAATGTATTATTTAACATTTTCAGACTCCTTATTACAATGGCGGTACCGGCTGGTACAGACTATATCGAAAAAGGATATGACATCCAGAAATTAAATAAATATTTGGATTGGTTCAATATTTTAACCTATGATTATCACAGTGCTTTCGAACCATCAGTAAACCACCATGCTCCATTACTAGCATTAGAAGAAGATAATGAATATAACTATGATGCTGATCTTAATATCGTAAGTGGTAACTGGTATTTTATAAAATTAAAATTATTTTCATATGTTTTTCTATCGTTTTAGGATTACACAGTTAAATTTTATATAAATGCGGGAGCTGATAGAAATAAATTAGTTCTTGGTATTCCAACCTATGGAAGATCGTATACATTATTCAATCCAGAAGCAACTGAAATTGGTGCTCCTGCTGATGGGCCTGGTGAACAAGGTGATGCCACACGGGAAAAAGGATATTTGGCATACTATGAAGTAATATAATTTTAATTGACTATCTTAAACCGAAACTAATCGGCAATCCTCTTGTGTTTGTTTTAGATTTGTCAGAATATTAAAGATGATGAAGATTGGACCGTCGTTCAACCAAATCCAAAAGCAATGGGACCATATGCATTCAAAGAAGATCAATGGGTTGGATATGATGACGAAGCAATGGCCAGGAAGAAATCAGTGTATGTAGCGGAAAATGGTCTGGGTGGAATCATGTTTTGGTCAATTGACAACGATGATTTTAGAGGAATATGTACTGGGAAGCCATATCCAATTATAGAAGCAGCAAAAGAATCTCTATTAGATAGTCTTAATAGCAATGCTATTTCACCATCAGTTAAGTCGACCAAGCCTTCAAGAACTAGAACAAGAGGGGGTTCATCATTTAACAAAAATCGAATTTCGACACGAGTTAAAGAAACTGAAGAAGAAGTAGAAGAAAAAAGGGGAGACACAAGAAGAAAATCCGGTAAAAATAGTATTGCCACCGGAAAGAAGTTATCTTCGTCAAGACGAAGAAATCCAACCACTACGACAACCACGACATCATCTTCTTTAGTAGTTAAATCACGTACAACTCCCCCTCCACCAACTACTCCAGATCCAGGAAGTGATTTTAAATGTGAAGATGAAGGATTCTTTCCTCATCCTAGAGATTGCAAGAAGTATTTTTGGTGCTTAGATAGCGCGTCGTCAGGTTTAGGAATAGTTGCACATGCATTTACATGCCCGTCAGGATTATTCTTTAATACACAGGCTGATTCATGTGATTATGCAAGAAATGTAGTATGTGCAAAACCTCAACCCGCTTCAGAGCCACCACCAACAACGGCAGCACCAACAACCACATCTTCTCGTTCAAGAGTAACATATGCCCCCATATCACGTACTACAACTACCACTACAACAACAACACCAGCATATGAAATAGAAGAATATGAATATGAAGATGAAAGCTCAGAGCCAACAAAAGATATTGAAGACCCAAAAGTAATAAAAGAGCTAATTGATCTCATTAAAAAAGTTGGTGGACTTGAACAGCTTGAAAAACAATTAAAACTATCAGACGATGGTGTTGCAACCCTACATGACCCAGATTCAAAAGAAGTATCCACAACCCCAGCAACAATTAGTAAATTACTATTCGAAAAAGTTTTGAGCCGTCCATCAGCGTTAAATGGCGCAAAAAATAATCGATACTCCAACTTTTTCAATAGAAAACCAGAAACCAAAACCACTGAATCTTCCGCTGAAATTGTTTCCTCAACTGAAGCTCCAGTAATTGTTCAAATCTCGGATAGTCGTTATTCTTCAGTTGTGCGAAATAGCAGACCCAGTCCACAAAATGCTGGTTTAGATGAGTTACCTGAATTCGAAAGCTTTTTAAAAGAAAAACCAAAATATGTAACAATATTAAGAACTAAACCAACAGCAGCTTATTTAGAAGAAGATAGCGAGAATGAAGAAGATGTGGCTAGTGTATTCAAAACAGCTGATAGTGATGATGATGATGAAAATGATGAAGAAACTATTCCTGAGAGACAATCGCCTAGTCAACCACAGTATGTTAATATCAGAAGACAGAAACCAACAACTGAAGCTACTATTGAAGAAAAGTCTATAGAAACGGAAGAAGAAGAAATAGAAGAAGAAGAAGTTATTCCTGTTACAAATGCTCCAACAACTAACACACCTGGTCCACAATATTCGACTATAAGACGTAGGCGACCAACTACTACAACACAAGAACCCACAACTAGTACAACAACAGTTCCTACCACTACAACTGTTGATCCAGTTGTTGCTGTAGTTGCTCAAAATAGGTAAGCAGCACCCATATGTTTTAAAAATTTTTGCATATGATGTCACCTTACAAAGCTTTCCAAATATTTTTATGACATTCTATTGAAAAATATTGACTTTACTTAAGTGAGTAGACACTTTACACTCAAATCGACTACTTGAACTTTTCTTGATTTGCACCCTCAGTGCGAATCAGTATCTCTTTTAACCAAGACAACTTTATATCATGCTCTATTTCTTAAGTCTCCTGTACTTCTATTTCTACCCGGAAATTGAGCTTCCAGAAGAAATGTTTCATTCATTTTTCTGATTAAGGGTTTTAATTCAGCTATATATATTATCTTCATGCTAGAGCCATGTACTTCCAACTATGAACTCTAATGTGTTCACACCTCAGGTTGTCGTTTGATCCGACTATAATATTTAGCGTAAGTCGCCTCATATCTAAATCATATTAAGAACAGCAACAGCGATATCTGTTACATAATTTTCTTTTCTTTCATTGAATTTCACTTTTAGGACAAATAACACCTAAACCTTGTACTAAGTATTTAACACATGCTTAGGTGTGAAAAATAAATTTTTTTGTAGATTATCTGACCGAAAACGAATCCAGACCGCGAATTAATTTGGTTGTTTAGCCTGTTAGCTACAATAGTGTGTCACAAAGATTACCAAACAACACTTCTCTAAAATTAAAATGTTTATTAAAAACATAAATATATTTTTACAGAAATAAATTGTTCGAACGAACAAGACCTACAACCACAACAACAACAACCACAACAACACCATCAACGACAACTATTAATATTCCAGATCCAAGCGTTGCTGAATTAGATGAAGACGATGTTGAAATATCAACACAATCAGAAGATGGAGTAAATGCGGTATCAACCTTAAGTTCTCAAGTAATATTAACAACAACTACACCAGTTAATTATTCAGAAACCACACGCAATTATGCTAGTATAACACGTAGAACAACATCACAAACATCTACAGAACTACCAGTAACAACACAAACATATACGGCAAGTGTTAACGACAGACTTGACACAAACATTCTCATTGACGATCAGTTACAAGAAAAAGAGGTTGAAGTTGTTTCACAAACAACAACAACAGTCAGTGTTGAGACAGTTAATCCAAGCAAAAAAATAAATAATAGAATTGAGACGGAAACCGTAGGTTATGAAAGTTTAAATGAAAGTAATGAGGTAACAAGTAGAGTAAATAATTTTACAAAATCAATTGAAAATTCTACAAACACAATACTAACATCTAGTTTAGAAAGTGGTAAAACTAATAATAATATTTTAAGTATTGATAGCATTAACAGTAACAAAACCATTAACACTAACTCAGATAGTAATAGAAACGATGGCATTAAATTAACTTTGACAGCAGACAGACTTAGTAACGAACTAGACAATAATTTAGTAAGTAACATTAAAATAAGCGAAACAGCTAGTCCAGATTCTAATCAAGAAAGTTTAATTCAAACAACCACATTGAAAAGTGAATTAGATTTAAGTACTTCAACTGATTTAAAACCAAGACCATTTGGATTTCCATCAAGAAGAACACGTCCAACAAAATCATCATCAACAACAACAACACAGGCACCAGAAACTAATAACGTTTCTCCACAAAAGGTGAGTTCAAACGGAAATTTAAATAATCGTAGATATTTTGGTACAAATAATCGCTTTCAAGTAAATCGCTTAGCAATTAAGGTAAACGAAGAGGTGAGTAGTTCATATGAAAGTAATGAAAACAATGTTGAATCTGAAACAAATAATTATTTAGATAGTGAATCTGATATAAGCTTAAACTCAAATGAAATCTCAAGATTCCCCAGAAATCGTTTGGACGATTTTTCAACCGTTGCCCCAAAACGTTTTGTTCGTACAACAACTGAAAGTGATGATGTTGCCGATGTTGTTGAATCAACTACAAAATCTCGTTCCCAAGTTATTCGTAGTCGTGGTAGTTCACGATACCGTTTTTCTAATTCTAATAATGAAAATATTGATAAAATTTCACCAACTACTCCACGCCCAACACCTGCCCGACGTTATCGCCCCCCCTATGCTAGTTCTGAAATTGACACAGATTTATTTGAATCTGATGAAAATAATGAAAGAGTTAATCCTCGTAAGAAAGAAGATATAAGCTCTATAACGTCAGCAGATTTAGATCGATATAAACTTTTGAATTTTAATCCAGTCAAACGTACGCGACCACCACGTGTCACTACAACGACGGCTCCAATCGAAGACAATAAACAAAAACGAATAAAATCGGACAGAACTATTCCTAACAGGGTTGCTACTCAAAAACCTTTAACGACAACCGACACTGTAATAACCGGAAGGCCACGTGGGTATTTCTTAAGAAAACCACAAACTGACGATAAAGATCCTGAGACCGCAAGGGATGAACGGCGTCGACTAAGAACAACGACTGAAAAATTAACAACTTTTGACGAAGAAAATATATCGACTGATTCTATTCCAACTACTGAAAAATCCACTACAACTCTAAAACCTCAAACAACTACAACTGAAATACCACAAACAACTACAACCGAAGTACCACAGACCTCAACCGTAACTGATACTCCAATCATAAGTTTGAAAATTTCAAACCAAAATCTAGACACTGAAAAGTTATCATCACCATTTGTTGATTCTTTGGAACGAAAATTAAGTTTCGATCAAAATGCTCGTAAGCTTGAGACGGACGAAGCAACAGATGATTCTAAGATAGTTAGAATAATACCTTCAGGGCCAAATAAAGGAAAATATGAGTTTACACGTCCTTTTGATATCGATTTGAAATCATTTGGAATCGCTAATTTTGCAAACATTCCGTACATTCCCAATGAAAGTGTTGCTGCTCGAAATAATAGAATTCTACAAGAACAAATATCTTTCATACGAAATCGGCGTCCATTAGAAACGCTTACGAAACATAAAAAAACAGGATTTTCACTTAAAGCAATTTACAACGAAACAGAAATAGCACATCATTCTGAGTTGGATGAAATAGAAAAATATATTGCTGAAATTCTTAAATCCCGTTCTTCCTTCGAAGAAACAGATAAAGAAATTCCTACAAAAGTTATTGGTCCAGCAAGTGGCGAAGAAGTAGTGTCGTCTGTTGAATCATTAGAAAGAGAAAAAGTTACAAACAATAGAACGGGTTCGCAAAATATTGTTCAAACGTTTTCAAATCAAAAAAATGCAACATCAATAAATGAGGAGGAGTCATTTTCACAAAATCGTTCTAATGAGCAAGATGCTGAAGTGAATCTTCGTATTTTGAACGAAGAGCGAAATGTTGTTTCACGTCCAGTTGTTTTATCTCAAACGTCAAGTGAAGTTCGATCAAGTGATATTTATAACAGCGCAAAGAACGAAGATGAAGTTTTGAATGAAAGACGAGAACAAATTCTTTTGAACAGACAACGACGACCATTAGTGGAAGAGTTAAATAGGGGAAGTGTAAACAAAAATAAACAAGAAAAGGTTCAGACAATAAACGATGAAAACAGTATTAAACATAAACTCACTATAAATGTTCAAAAACCCAGTGATGATAAAGAGGAAAGTAAGAAATCAGTCAATTTTGTAGCCAAAGTTGATGGTAAAGAACAAGAAATTATTGCTACTAAAACTATTCTTCCATCACAAACAGTTGAGCAAAGTATAACGTTATCCGAATCAGAATCTATTGACAATAAACAGGCGGAAATATCCAACATAAATGATGCGATTTCCGATAAAAGTATTGCAAGTGTTAAAGAAACAACAATATCTCTAAGCTCTGATTTAGCTAATGACAACATTGATATAATAAACACGGACGTAACAAAAGATGCCCAATCAAAAATTATCTCAACTGCAAAAAAGATTGAACAGAATGAAGATCAGGTTATAAAACACGAACAAGAGCTTCCTACCGTCAATGCATCGTCAAATCTTAATTTAGGGAGCGATCAACTAATCATAGAAAATCAGAGTAGTTCGAAAAACGTATCAGATGGTGAAAATACTTCCAAAACGGCAATTAAACAAGTAACTTACACTTCAAGTGACAGTTATGAAGGAGCTGATGAATTACAAAAATTTATTCTTACTAGAACAGGACGTCCATTCCAAACGGAAACTAGAACAGCTAGTACATCTGAACTAAATGACGATAATAAAATTACTTTAAACGATTTAAAATCACTTGAAAAAGTAAAAAAAGTAGTTGATCAAGAAAAAGTGTCTTCATTAGAATCAGATAAATCGTCTGAAAAAACATATTTAGACAAAGAAATAAAAATACAAAAGACTACAGAAACTGCTACTGAGATTGAAAATGCGGATAAAGTAGATAGCATAATAATCACAGACGAAATTGAAGCTCCCAGAGATACGCGTCCATTAAAACCTGAAGTTAAAACTGACGTTATTTACGACATTTTATCTGGGAAAGGGGTGACGAATAAAGCTACCGAAACCGACAAACAACAAACTAATTCTGACGAAAAACAACATACGGTTCAAATTCCGGTAGAAAAAGAAACTCCAAAAGGTTTTTATATTGTAAGTGATATCAAGAACACAGATGAAACTAACAAAAATATCGTTGAAAATGGTGATGTTTCTACTGAAGATTTAAGATCTAGTTCAAACACCGAAACAAACGTATCTGACACCAAAGATGAAGGAACAACCAAACCAATCTCAAATAATAGTGATGTTGATATAGAAATAGTCGAAGTCAAAAAAGAAAATACACAAACAACTTCTTCAGATAACAGTATCGTCGAAGATATTGCAACAAATAAACAAACGGCTTCTATTGATGATACAACGTTGATTTCTGAACAAACAACTGATGATCAAAACAAAAAAGATAAATCTTACTCAGAAGTAATAAATAACTCAGAGGTAAATAATGTTGTCAAAACAAACGACAAGCCAAACGAAGGCACAGAAATTAAACGCAGAGTAGTAGCAACTAGAAGAAAACTCTCAAAACCAACTGAAACTACAGCTGAAAACAGTCCCAAAGGACAAACAGAAACAGATGAGGAAACAATACTTTCATCATCAAATTTTGAGCCGTCTCAACCACAAACACAATCATCGAATAATAATTCTAATTCGAAATCTAACGTAGAAGATAACGTTCAAGTTCTACAAAAGGAAACAATAATAATTGAAAACCAACGTTCCAACAAAGTGGATAGTGAAAATCAAGACAATTTAGAAGAAATCCGAACGAATATCACAACCAGAACACGAAAACCAGCACAAACAGTGACCAAAACCACAACCACATACACAGAAAATAATAATGAAAGAGTTGATGAGCAAATAATCAGCAAAGACACCGCCTCTGGAACAGTTCGGAAAAGCGAAGAAAATGTTAGTATTTTAACGGAAGAAAGAAATCAAAAAGATTCTGGTAATCTGTCTGTTGATGGAAAACAAATAACGACCATCTCAGACATACAAACTGATGCAAAAAGTCAAAAAGATTCTGACAAAAATTTAAATTCAAATGTCAAACTCACTTTAACTGAAGTAGATGAAATCAAAACAAAATCTGATATTGACGATGTTAAGGACAAAAAGCTCTCAGAAACAAACTCAGAAATAAAAAATGAGACAGTTGTAAACAGGAGGAGCCGACCAACAGCAACAGCAACAACATCATCTGAAACGTCCCCTATAAATAAATCCGAAGAGCCAACCATAAGAAATCGCAAAGTAATCACTACCAGAACAAGAAACCCTGTACAAACCGAAACCACAACAACAACCACTACAACCGTAACAGAAAATAATAATGAAATAACTGATGGCGCAATATCAAAGCCTCAAGGACAACAAACAACTACCACGACAAGATTAGAAGAAAACCGAACGGTTATCACGACCAAAACAAGAAAACCAACACAAACAGTAGCCATCCCGACAAACACATACAGTGAAAATAATAATGTGGAAACAACTGCTTCTGTAACAGCTCAGAATAGTGACGAAAATGTCAATATTTTAACGCAAGAAAGAAATCAAAAAGAATCAGATATTGTCTCTATTATTGATACCAAAGAAATAACGACCATCTCTGACAAAAAAACTGATGAAATAAGTCAAAAAAATTCTAATGAAAATTTAAATTCCAACGTCAAACTCACTCAGACTGTCGTGGAAAGTGCTGTTGATCAAGTTGATGAAGTTAAAACACAATCTGGTATAAACGATCATACAGACAAAGATGGTCATGAAATATCACAAATAAGTAGAGAAATAGTTGTAAACAGGAGGAGACGACCAACAGCAACAACAACATCTGAAACGTCCACTGTAAATAAATCCGAAGAACCAACCATAAGAAATCGCAAAGTAATCACTACCAGAACAAGAAACCCCGTACAAACCGAAACCAAAACAACAACCACTACAACCGTAACAGAAAATAATAATGAAATAACTGATGGCGAAATATCAAAGACTCAAAGACAACAAACAACAACCACAACAATCTCTTCAGGTGAGAATGATAACCAAAATGTTCAAATTTTAGTATCAGACGGAAACGAAAAGAATTCTGATGCTAAGTCTAGAGGTGATGGAAAATACACTACGCTTATCTCGGATACAAAAACAGTCGAAGAGAAACAAAATGCTTCAGGCGAAAAAGTTGTGGTTTCACCTGGAACACGTTCGAGAGAAACAAATATCGGCAATGCATCTGACCACACTTTAGATTCAAAAACGAATGTTGTCAAAACAAAATCTACAACCAACGACGAGGTGGACGACAAATCACATGAAGTGACAGAAGTTAAACGCAAAGAAGTCAGAACCAGAGGTAAACGCCCAACAACAACCACAATAGAAGATCCAATTGACACAGAAAATAATAATTTGGAAACAACTACTTCTGGAACAGCTCAGAATAGTGACGAAAATGTCAATATTTTAACGCAAGAAGGAAACCAAAAAGATTCAAGTATTCTCTCTGTTATTGATACCAAAGAAATAACGACCATCTCTGACAAAAACACTGACGAAATAAGTCAAAAAGATTCTAATGAAAATTTAAATTCCAAGGTCAAACTCACTCAGACTGTCGTGGAAAGTGCTGTTGATCAAGTAGATGAAGTTAAATCAAAATCTGGTATAAACGATCATACAGACAAAGATGGTCATGAAATATCAGAAATAAGTAGAGAAATAGTTGTAAACAGGAGGAGACGACCAACAGCAACATCAACATCTGAAACGTCCACTGTAAATAAATCCGAAGAACCAACCATAAGAAATCGCAAAGTAATCACTACCAGAACAAGAAACCCCGTACAAACCGAAACCAAAACAACAACCACTACAACCGTAACAGAAAATAATAATGAAATAACTGATGGCGAAATATCAAAGACTCAAAGACAACAAACAACAACCACAACAATCTCTTCAGGTGAGAATGATAACCAAAATGTTCAAATTTTAGTATCAGACGGAAACGAAAAGAATTCTGATGCTAAGTCTAGAGGTGATGGAAAATACACTACGCTTATCTCGGATACAAAAACAGTCGAAGAGAAACAAAATGCTTCAGGCGAAAAAGTTGTGGTTTTAACAAAAACACGTTCGAGAGAAACAAATATCGACAATGCATCTGACCACACTTTAGATTCAAAAACGAATGTTGCCAAAACAAAATCTACAACCAACGACAAGGTGGACGACAAATCACATGAAGTGACAGAAGTCAAACGCAAAGAAGTTAGAACCAGAGGTAGACACCCAATAACAACAATAGAAGGTCCAATTCACAAAAATTTCAAAGAACAAACAGTAACAGTGGAGAAAACAATAATTTCTTCATCAGACATTGACTCATCTCAACCCCAACCATCTTTAAATGAAAATGCAAGAAAGCAAGAAACACTCATAATTGAAAACCAACGTTCCAACACAGATGATATAAAAGTGAAAGTCAGTGATAAAAATGATGAAGAAACTGAAGTAGAGGAAAGACTAGAAGAAAACCGAACGGTTATCACGACCAAATCAAGAAAACCAACACAAACAGTAGCTACAACGACAACCACATACACAGAAAATAATAATGTGGAAACAACTGCTTCTGGAACAGCTCAGAATAGTGACGAAAATGTCAATATTTTAACGCAAGAAAGAAATCAAAAAGAATCAGGTATTCTCTCTGTTATTGATACCAAAGAAATAGCAACCATCTCTGACAAAAAAACTGATGCAATAAGTCAAAAAGATTCTAATGAAAATTTAACTTCGAACGTCGAACTCACTCAGACTGTCGTGGAAGGTGCTATTGATCAAGTAGATGAAGTTAAAACAAAATCTGGTATAAACGATCCTACAGACGATGGTCATGAAATATCAGAAATAAGTAGAGAAATAGTTGTAAACAGGAGGAGACGACCAACAGCAACAACAACATCTGAAACGTCCACTGTAAATAAATCCGAAGAACCAACCATAAGAAATCGCAAAGTAATCACTACCAGAACAAGAAACCCCGTACAAACCGAAACCAAAACAACAACCACTACAACCGTAACAGAAAATAATAATGAAATAACTGATGGCGAAATATCAAAGACTCAAAGACAACAAACAACAACCACAACAATCTCTTCAGGTGAGAATGATAACCAAAATGTTCAAATTTTAGTATCAGACGGAAACGAAAAGAATTCTGATGCTAAGTCTAGAGGTGATGGAAAATACACTACGCTTATCTCGGATACAAAAACAGTCGAAGAGAAACAAAATGCTTCAGGCGAAAAAGTTGTGGTTTCAACAGAAACACGTTCGATAGAAACAAATATCGGCAATGCATCTGACCACACTTTAGATTCTAAAACGAATGTTGTCAAAACAAAATCTACAACCAACGACGAGGTGGACGACAAATCACATGAAGTGACAGAAGTTAAACGCAAAGAAGTCAGAACCAGAGGTAGACGCCCAACAACAACAGAAGCTCCAATTGACACAGAAAATAATAATTTGGAAACAACTGCTTCTGGAACAGCTCAGAATAGTGACGAAAATGTCAATATTTTAACGCAAGAAAGAAATCAAAAAGATTCAGGTATTCTCTCTGTTATCGATACCAAACAAATAACGACCATCTCTGACAAAAAAACTGATGTAATAAGTCAAAAAGATTCTAATGAAAATTTAAATCCTAACGTCAAACTCACTCAGACTGTCGTGGAAGGTGCTGTTGATCAAGTAGATGAAGTTAAAACAAAATCTGGTATAAACGATCAAACAGACAAAGAAGGTCATGAAATATCAGAAATAAGTAGAGAAATAGTTGTAAACAGGAGGAGACGACCAACAGCAACAACAACATCTGAAACGTCCACTGTAAATAAATCCGAAGAACCAACCATAAGAAATCGCAAAGTAATCACTACCAGAACAAGAAACCCCGTACAAACCGAAACCAAAACAACAACCACTACAACCGTAACAGAAAATAATAATGAAATAACTGATGGCGAAATATCAAAGACTCAAAGACAACAAACAACAACCACAACAATCTCTTCAGGTGAGAATGATAACCAAAATGTTCAAATTTTAGTATCAGACGGAAACGAAAAGAATTCTGATGCTAAGTCTAGAGGTGATGGAAAATACACTACGCTTATCTCGGATACAAAAACAGTCGAAGAGAAACAAAATGCTTCAGGCGAAAAAGTTGTGGTTTCAACAGAAACACGTTCGATAGAAACAAATATCGACAATGCAGCTGACCACACTTTAGATTCTAAAACGAATGTTGTCAAAACAAAATCTACAACCAACGACGAGGTGGACGACAAATCACATGAAGTGACAGAAGTTAAACGCAAAGAAGTCAGAACCAGAGGTAAACGCCCAACAACAACAGAAGCTCCAATTGACACAGAAAATAATAATTTGGAAACAACTGCTTCTGGAACAGCTCAGAATAGTGACGAAAATGTCAATATTTTAACGCAAGAAAGAAATCAAAAAGATTCAGGTATTCTCTCTGTTATCGATACCAAAGAAATAACGACCATCTCTGACAAAAACGCTGACGAAATAAGTCAAAAAGATTCTAATGAAAATTTAAATCCTAACGTCAAACTCACTCAGACTGTCGTGGAAGGTGCTGTTGATCAAGTAGATGAAATTAAATCAAAATCTAGTATAAACGATCATACAGACAAAGATGGTCATGAAATATCAGAAATAAGTAGAAAAATAGTTGTAAACAGGAGGAGACGACCAACAGCAACAACAACATCTGAAACGTCCACTGTAAATAAATCCGAAGAACCAACCATAAGAAATCGCAAAGTAATCACTACCAGAACAAGAAATCCCGTACAAACCGAAACCAAAACAACAACCACTACAACCGTAACAGAAAATAATAATGAAATAACTGATGGCGAAATATCAAAGACTCAAAGACAACAAACAACAACCACAACAATCTCTTCAGGTGAGAATGATAACCAAAATGTTCAAATTTTAGTATCAGACGGAAACGAAAAGAATTCTGATGCTAAGTCTAGAGGTGATGGAAAATACACTACGCTTATCTCGGATACAAAAACAGTCGAAGAGAAACAAAATGCTTCAGGCGAAAAAGTTGTGGTTTCAACAGAAACACGGTCGAGAGAAACAAATATCGACGATACACCTGACCACACTTTAGATTCTAAAACGAATGTTGTCAAAACAAAATCTACAACCAACGATGGGGTGGGCAACAAATCACATGAAGTGGCAGAAGTTAAACGCAAAGAAGTCAGAACCAGAGGTAGACACCCAACAACCACAGAAACTCCAATTGACCACAATTTCGAAGAGCAAACAGTAACTGTTGAAAATGCAATAATATGGTTGACAGACCCTGACGCCGACTTTTTACAAAAACAGCAAGAAACACTCGTAATTGAAAACCATGGTTCAAACACAAATGATATAAAGGAGATTGCCGATGATACAAATAATGAAGAAACTGCAGAAAAGGAAAGATTAGAAGGAAACCGAACGATTATCACGACTAGAACGAGAAAACCCACACAAACAGTAACCAAAACGACAACCACACACACAGAAAATAATAATGTGGAAATAACCGCTCCTGGAACAGCTCAGAATAGCAACGAAAATGTCAATATTTTAACGCAAGAAAGAAATCAAAAAGATTCAGGCATTCTCTCTATTATTGATGGAAAACAAATAACGACCATCTCTGACAAAAAAACTGATCCAATAAGTCAAAAATATTCTAATGAAAATTTAAATTCCAACGTCAAACTTACTTTAACTTCAGATTCTGATTCTAATGTCGTCGAAACTGGAGTTGATCAAGTAGATGAAATCAAAACAAAATCTGATATAAACGATGATAAAGACAAAGGAGAAGACGAAATCTCAGAAATAAGTAGGGAAACAGTTGTAAACAGAAGGAGACGACCAACAGCAATAACTACATCTGAAACGTCCACTGTAAATAAATCTAAAGAACCAACTATAAGAAATCGCAAAGTAATCACTTCCAGAACAAGAAACCCCGAACTATCCGAAACCACTACAACCGTCATGGAAAATAACCATGAAATAATTGATGGCGAAATTTTAAAGACAAACAGGCAAAAAACAACTACCACAACAATCTCTTCAGATGAGAATAACAACGAAAAGAATTCTGATGCTAGATCTAGAAGTGATGGAAAATATACTACACTTAACTCAGATACAAAAACTGTTGAAAGCAGACAAGACGCTTCAGGCGAAAAGATTGTTGTTTCAACAGAAACACGTTTGAGAGAAACAACCATCGACAATGCATCTGACCAAACTTCAGATTTAGATCCTAGAGCTAATGTTGTCAAAACAAAATCCGTAACCAACGACGACGTGGAGAATAAATCACATGAAGTGACAGAAGCCAAACGCAAAGAAGTCAGAACCAAAGGTAGACGCCCAACAACAACCACCGAAGCTCCAATTGACAGTGATATCGAAGAACAAACAGTAACCGTTGAGAAAACAATAATTTTGTCATCATATTCTGACTCATCTCAACTCCAACCATCTTTAAGTAAAATTTCTGATTCAAAATCTAACATTGATGGTAATGTCCAAACTTTACAAAAACAGCGAGAAACATTCGTAATTGAAAACCAACGTTCAAATACAGATAATATAAAAATGAATGTCAATGTCAAAAATAATGAAGAAACTGCAGCACAGGAAGGTTTAGAAGAAAACCGCACGGTTATCACAACCAGAACGAGAATACCGGGACTAACTGTAACCAAAACGACAACCACATACACTGAAAATAATAATGAAAGAGTTGACGAGGAGATAACCAACAAAGACGCCTCCTCTGGAAAAGCTCAAACTAATAACGAAAATATTAATATTTTAACGGAAGAAAGAAATCAAATAAAAACTGATAAAAGAACTGAAGAAGATTCTATCGAAATAGAAAAACCTGAACTTTTAACTGCCAAACTATCACGTGAAATAGAAAACTCAAATGTTAAACTCACTTTAACTTCAGATGCTGATTCTGATGTCGTCGAGACTGTTGGCAATCAAGCGGATGAAATAAAAACAAAATATGATATTAATGATGATAAAGACAAAGAAGTTCATGAAATCTCAGAAATAAATAGAGAAACAGTTGTAAACAGAAGGAAACTACCAACAACTACATCTGAAACGTCCACTGTAGATAACTCCAAAGAACCAACCATAAGAAATCGCAAAGTAATCACTACCAGAACAAGAAAACCCGGACCATCCGAAAGAAAAACGACAACCACTACAACCGTTACAGAAAATAATAATGAAATAATAGATGGTGAAATATCAAAGACCCAAAGACAACAAACAACTACAACAACAATTTCCTCAGATGAGAATACAAACAAAAACATAAAAATTTTAGTCACCGAAGAAACTCAAAAGGATTCTGATACTATGTCTACGTCAGATTTGGATTCCAAAACTAATATTGTCAAAACAAAGTCCGCATCCAACGACGACGTGGACAACAAATCAAACGAAGTGATAGAAATTAGAAGCAAAGAAGTCAGAACCAGAGGTCGACGTCCAACAATAACAACCACTGAAGCTGCAATTGAAAACAACTTCGACGAACAAACAGTAATAGAGAAAAAAATTATTTCTGCATCAGACATTGACTCTTCTCAGCCACAACCAGCTGTTAGTGAAAATTCTAATACAAAAGTTATGGTAGAAGAAAATGTCAAAATTATACAAGTCGAGCCAGAAACACTTATAATTGGAAACCAACGTTCAAGTGAGAATAAAGAAAGTGCGGCACAGGAAAATTTAGAAGAACACCGAACGGTAACTAAAACTACAACTACATACACAGAGAATGATGATAAAAACGAAGAAGAGCACAACATCTCAGAAATAAATAAGCAAGAAAATGTAAACAGAAGGAGACGCCCAACATCAAAAACAACAACTACAACTATAACTGAAGCGCTTAGTGAAAATAGCGACGGAGATCAAATGATCACCAAAACCAAAACGACAACCACTTATACAGACAATGCTAATCAAAAAATTTTTGATGACATTTCAAACACACAATCACAACAAACAATTGGATTGAAAGATGATCAAAATGTTAAAATTTTATCGAGTGATGGTTTACAAAATACGCTCATCACAAACACAAAAACTGTTGAAGACAGCTTAGATACTTCAGATGATAGTGAAAAAGTGGCGATTTCAACAAAATCAAGTTTAAAAGAAACATACAACAACGATGTATCTGACCAAACTTCTGATACTAACGAAGATGCGAACGACAAATCTCATGAAGTTAA
This sequence comes from Diogma glabrata, assembly GCA_963693315.1. NCBI lineage: Eukaryota > Metazoa > Arthropoda > Insecta > Diptera > Cylindrotomidae > Diogma > Diogma glabrata. Next base: position 319,504,427 of record OY856187.1, on the reverse strand, counting down.
AGAAATAAACCCAGCTAAAACAACTGAAACGTCAGTTGATAATAGTTCTGAAAAACAAACCATTGCTGTTGAGAAAACCAAAATTTTTTCATCAGACTTTGAGTCATCTCAAACAAACCCAGTAATAACCCTGAAAATGAGTGATACGGATATTGGGGTACAGAAAATTTTAGAAGAAACTCACACGGTAATAACAAGTAGATCAGGAAAACCAGGACAAACAGTAACAAAAACAACAACTTATACAGAAAATAATAACGAAAAAGTTGATGAAGAAATAACCAAATCCGAAAACGTTAATATTTTAACAGAAGAACAAAATAATAAGGATTCAGGTAGTTTATCTGTTATTGATGGACAACAAATAACAGTCATTCCAGAGATAAAGACTAACGAGAAAAACCAAGAAACACTACAACCTTCATCTGAAAAACTCCTATCACAGACAGTAGATCAGGGGCAAGTTGATGAAATTAAAACCAAAACTGGTGTTAATGACGAAAAGGACGAAGAGATACATGAACTATCAGAGAAAAATCAGAAAAAAGTTGTAAACAGAAGTAGACGACCAACAGCAACAACTACAACTGAAACGCTCAGTGATGATAACTCCAAAGAACAAACTATAACAAACCACAAAGTAATCACAACTAGAACAAGAAAACCTGGACAAACCGAAACCAAAACGACAACCACCACAACTGTAACCGTAACAGAAAATGAAAAAATTGATGATCATACTTCAACTATAGATTCTGATTCTAATCTCGCCCAAACAAAATCCACAATTAACGAAGATGCAAGCAACAAAGCACATGAAGTGACAGACATCAAACGCAAAGAAGTAAGAATAAGAGGAAGACGGCCAACAACAACAACTGAAGGTCCAGTTGGCAGTCCCGACGAACAAGCCATTACAGTTGAGAATATAATTATTTCTTCATCTGGATTTAATTCTTCTCAACCACAACCAACACCTACCGAAAATTTTAATTCAAACTCTAATGTTGAAGAAAATGTACAAATTTTACAAAAAACAAAAGACACAGAAATAATCAAAACAGTTTCCGTTGAAAACAAAAACCAAGGAAATTTGAGAGAACATAACACACTAACACAAACCGAAACCCCAACGGAAATTACTAATGAAGAAAATAATAACGAACCGAACCGAAAAATCATATCTACTATTACTTCGTTAGATTCAGAATCAACATCGATTTTATCAACTTCCCTTAAAGACGTCCCATCTAATTCTGACGTTAACGATATTCAAAACCAAGGCTTAGAAAAAACAGATCAAATCGAATCCGACCAAGTAATAAAAGAGAACGATAAATCCATAACTGATGAACCTCAAACAAATGTAAAATCCACAAATAATGAACAAATTGACGTTTCTGAAATAACTCGAACAGTAACTGTTATAAAACCAAGACGACCGATTACGACAGAAACTATAACCGACAACAATTATGAAAGTCTCTCTATGAAAGTAGTAGTTGATCGAAATTCTTTGAAATCTTCCGACATTACAACTTCGAAAGAGGTAACTTTATCAAACTCAAATAACCCGGAGCTCAATGAAAACCTCCAGTCTTCTATCACAAAGTCCAAGGAAGAGCTCGAAAAAGAAAATACTGACCTGAACAAATCGGTATCAGAAAAGAGTAACGTTGTTTCCGTGGCAACCCAGACTGAAATTGAAGAATCTGATTTTATTAAATCACAGGTTTTAAGGGCTGAATCTAGTGTTGAAAATGAAGATGGTCAAATAAATACAGAATTCGGCTCTAATGAAAGAACTGGCCCTAAACAAAAAACCTATGAAGAAAAACGAAAAGCTGCGATTGGTAGAAGGAGACGTCCTGTAGAAAAACAGACTACGGTGAGAAAAGTTGTCGAAACATTCGAAAAAGAAAGAACATCTCCAAACGTAGGCTTAGCAGAAAGATTTGCTTCAAAATCATCGTTATCTGAGAGCACAACAACGGATGAAATAAAAGGAAAGAAAACTACAAATATTTTACCATCTACTGATGAATCAAGTCATGAACAAATTGAAGAAATTCATACGATTGTTTCTTCTAATAAAAGAAGACGTCCTTTCAAATCAAAAAGTGAAGAGGTCACAGTCGAAGAGTACGAGAGTGCAAATAGTGCTCAGATTTCAAAGAGCAGAAACGAAAATGAAGAACAAAAAATTACCTTTAACAGACGAAGACGTCCTACAAAACCAGAATCAAAAACTGAAAGTCAATCCGAAGCGAACGTCAGTAAACATGTTTCTCAAAGAGTTAAACAAAAAAGCGTTACTTCTTCAGAGATCATCAATGAAAACGGTTCAGAAGAGACTCATACGAATGCCTCCAATAAAAATGTTAATGAAACACCTGTTCAAGAAACACAAGAAGATACTGGTAGCGTTATAACAGTAACTAAAACTACTGAAAATGTAGAAAATGGAGAAGAAAATTTGTTGGGTAACAAACTTACATCGACGGAACAGAAACTAACAATCTTAAATGCCGAAAATATTGAAGGTATTTCTTCAGGTATTTCTTCAAAGATTATTTCATCGAATTCAGATTCTCAAACAGTATCGTTAACCCAAGATTCCAAATCAACTGCAACTGATGAAAAAAATGTTGCAAGAGTTGACTCAACGCAAAGTAAGAAAACTACTTTCAAATCTACTTCCAGAGTAACCGATAATGGAAACGATGAACACATTACTGAAGAAAAGACAATAACTGTCACTCGGCAACGACAACCCGTAAAAACAGTAACCGAATCTGAAACCCAATATGAGGTACATAATTCTGAAGATGTCAAAACAAAAACCGATTTAATTGACGAACACAATGTTAATGAAGCAAATGATGCAGAGGATGAAAAACATATGGTTACCGGCACCACAAGGAGACGTCCATTAAAAACGGAATCTGATAAAGAAATTAAATCGGAAATAGTTTCAACAAACGTTAAACATTCGGTTTCTGGAGAAAGCAACGAGAATGAAACCGAAGAAAAACAAACAATAACAACGAGCAACAGACGAAGACGTCCACTAAAAACTACTACTATAACCGAAACCACATTTGAAGAAAACGAGCCTGGTGTTGTTTCTAAGACAGTTACCCAAACAAAAACTTCCTCTAAATCAACCGAAGAAATTTCTGAGCAACATCCAAAACAACAAACAGAAACTGATGACGAAAACCAAAAAGTTATTAATAAAAGAAAACGAATTGTGATTCGACGAAAACATCCTATGGAACAAAAAGTAATAACTGAAACTGAAACCAATACCGGCAATATTTCCAAAGAAATTGAACATACTGATCAGCAAACAAGAACGGTAACTTCAAATCGTGGCCGTTATAACTACAGAACTGCCAACCGAAACCAAGTTCAAGACAAAAACATTTCTGAGAAAAATGAACAAACACCGGATTTTGTTGAAAATATAAATGAAGAAGATTTGATCGTGCATTCTTTACAAACAAAAAAAAGTTCGCCCGTTCCGATAACCCAAACAGCTAGTCAAGACAATTCTGTAGTTTCAAATGGTTTGGTTGATACAGAAAGCAATCCATTTAAATACAATAGTCAAAATAAAGAAACTTCTACCCGTCGTCGTATTGTCATAAAACGAATACACAAACCATCACAGACGACAAATACGGATAATACTAAAACCATTAATTCTTCAACAATTAGTTCAAACTATATTAAAAATGTTATAACTCCTGATTTACCCAAAAAAGCAGAATTAAATACAAACGAAAGTAATATTATTGATGTTAATGAGCTTTTTAAAGAAGAAGATAGAGACAAAAGCTCTAATCGTTTTTTTAAAAGAAATCAATCTGCATCTTCAAAAGAATCCAATGAAACTTTTGATGAGGAAACAATAATCGATAAAAGTGGTCCCGTGTCTGAAACTGATGTTGAAGAAGTTATAGATTCTGTCTCTGTGGATGGACAAGCTGAACAACGAGAAAAAACTCGTTTCGCAATAAACCGAAAACAGAGACCAGGATTTGCACCAACACAAACTCGACTATTAAGCAAAGATAATAGCCTTACAAATTCACAAAATTCTCAAACTATATCTGAAAAAACTATCACTGTTCAAACTAATGATGACGATGAAGATTCAGGTTTAACTTCCACTGATGAAGAAAATGCTTCACCTGAAGCATCATCACAACGACCTAGATTTGGTATTAATAGAAATTTTAAGCCCTCAGCCAATGAAAAGAAAGTCGTTCGGGAAGAAGTTTCGCAAACGATTAAAACCTCATACGCAAGACGTCGACCATTTGGTACAAGCTCAACAACTTCCTCTGTCATATCTGAGGATGATAGAATTGAAAATCAAGAAATAGCAGATGCTGATGAAGCAGTTATAGTTTCTTCGTCAACAGAAAAATCAAGATTTGCGGTTAAAAGAGGCAAATTACCTCTACGACAAGAGTTAACTTCATCAACATCTAGTAGTGGTGAAATTGAAATTTCACAGATACCATCACAAAGATCTCGATTTTTTTCACGTAGAAAACAGAACGAAATTCCATCTACAGTTACACCTAAATCAGTACAAAATTCTAACGAAGATCAAGAAGAGGTCACAGAAATAAATGAAAGCGATCAAGAAGTCGGGAACGAACCTATTAATGCACCAACCACATTGGATAGGTCACGTATTTCTGTGAAACGTTTGAGACTTCCAATTGCAGCTTCAACAACCACTGAATCAGAGCAAGAAACCGTTACAAAAAGATCCCGTTTCAACACAAAAAATCGAAGACCTCTTAGCCAAATAACTAGTACATCATCAACAACTACTGAGGAAACGAGGATAGACGATTTTGTAGAAGATGAAGAAACAACAGATTTAATTGAGCAAGAAGAAATCAGTTCATCTGTTCCTTCCGAACGTCCTCGTTTTGGTATCAATAGAAATTTTAAACCTGAGCTTAAGTCAACCCCTAGCCAATCCAAAACCGTTTCCCAAGTTTCAATTAAAACAAATCGGTTTAGCCCTGTAAACGGATTACGGCGTACATCTCAGCCAAGTTCATCCTCTGCAACTACACCATCTGCAGAGCTTGCTGATTATATTTCGGAAGGAACTGCTACTGAAATTCAGGATTCAGAAAACGATTCAAGTTCTAGTAGCTTGCCTTCAACAGCTTCTAGTGATCGACCACGATTTGGTTTGATTAGAAACCGTAAACCAATACTAGAGCAAACTAGCTCTACTCTAACTGATAGCCCTACAACTCAAAAAGTAAGATTAAATGTTGGTAATAGACGTCGACTACCAATAAGAACAACTACTACCCTTTCTCAAGACCAAGAAATATTAGAAAATGACCTAAGTTCAACCGAAGCCTCTCAATCATCATTCTCAGAATTTTCTGAATCTAACATTGAAACTGATGAAATAATTACTGAATCATATGACGCAATAAAAGAACAGGTTACCTCAGATTCACCCCAACGTTTTAGTTTAATCAGAAATCGAAAACCTTTACCACCACAAAATCCGAGGACAACAAATGTTAATACTGAAAAAATTGTTATATCCCAATCTTCATCGCAAACAAATCGATTTAATATCGGCAATAGAGTTCGTAGTGGAGAAACATCTACAAAGGCCATATCAGAAGAATTATTTGAACCCGAAGAAACTGTAACGGAATTCAATGAGGAAAATAATGTAGAAATTAGTTCTGCTGTTCTATCCGCACGTCCACGATTTGGGATTAAAAGAAATTTTAAACCAACAAATAAACCAACGATAAAAACAGTTGCAACTCGTCGACAAGGTATTCCAACATCCACTGTTGATTTAGCCTCAATTGAAATTGTAACAGCAGAAAATGACATATCTGATATAGATGAGATTATTAGCTCATCAAGCACTACAACTAATCGTCCTCGTTTCAGAATACGAAAACCAAATGTTGAACGTTCGCCAACGACAACAACTTCAATTCCCCCACTCGATACTAATGTAGAAAATGAGGAAGTTGAAGCTGAGGATACGAGGGAAGAAAGCGAAATTCAGTCTGTTCCTTCCGAACGTCCCAAATTTAATAGTAATCGAAATCTTAAAGTAACATCCAACGAAAATTCAAACAAAATAGAAAAGCCATCAACTCGGTTTGCTACGGCAAATAGATTACGACTTCGGCAAAATCCTAACGAAGCTACTGTTATTAATAACGAGCAAGTAGAAGAAGAAATAGAAACAGCTACAGAAATAACAGAAGAAAAAAAGGAAATAATTGTCGATCGTCCAAACACTGGCATTAATAGACCAGCGTTTAAGCAAACCTCTCGTGTTAGTACAGTAACTCGAACCATTAATCGACCGAGTAACAACCAAAAGATTGTATCTTCCTTCGTTTCTTCAAACACAACAGAAACAGTAAAAGAAGAAAGTGGTAATCTTAGTGATTCAATTCAAAATGAAAATGAGGCTGCAATTTCAGCGCCGAAACGTCCATTATTTGGGAACAACAGAAACCGTAGACCACCGTTAAAATCATCTATTTCAGCTGCAAGTAATTCAAATCAAATTACAAAGCAGACAAGTAGCTCTCAGACCAGTTCAGTGAGTAAATTCCGTTCACAAAAAACAGTTGATAATGGTGAATCGTCAGTAGGTGAAGAAACTGTTGTAGACTCGTTTAATTTGCACCCAGAATCAGCGAGTTTAGATAACCTAGAAAATGTATCAGAAGATTCTAAACCTACTCAGTTTTTTCTCAATGAGAACCGTAAATTAGAATTAACTTCGTCATCATTAACCGATGATGACCAACAAGAAGAATTTTTTGTTGAATTAGTTGAATCTGAAGCTCCCATTACGTCTTCTCAAAGTTCTCGGTTGGGAGCAAATAAAGAAAATGATATTTCATCAACAAAGTCACATTCAGAGGACTCCAAATCTTCTCAGTTTTTTCTCAATGAGAAACGTAAATTAGAATTAACTTCGTCATCATTAACCGATGATGACCAACAAGAAGAATTTTTTGTTGAATTAGTTGAATCTGAAGCTCCCATTACGTCTTCTCAAAGTTCTCAGTTGGGAGCAAATAAAGAAAATAATATTTCATCAACAAAACCACATTCAGAGGACTCCAAATCTTCTCAGTTTTTTCACAATGAGAAACGTAAAACAGAAATAACATCTACATCATTAACTGATGATGTTGAGTTAGGTAAATCTGATGCTCCTGTTACGTCTTCTCAAAATCATCTATTAGGAGCAAACTCAGATGAAGGATCAATAGAATTAGCAAGTTCTGATAGTATAACTATCGATAATGAATCTACTTTAAAACCATCTACTCCAATTACAGGTAGTAATGAAAACATTGAAACGAAAACCAACAAAAACCGTTCGGGGACTAAACTTCGTCAACAAAAGACATTGGGGAAGCCGAAATATTATAATGATGAGACATATGCGGAAACAGATTTAGATGTTGACAATCAGGACATTCTTGAGGAATTATTAGAATCCCCTACTTCTCCACATCGTCGATTTGGAGCCAACAAAAATACATTAAAGTTAAGCCCTAAGTCTGATTTACCACAAAATTCCAACAGTCTTAATATAATTGAATCTCATCGTAACGAATTTGATATTGAAGAAAATGAATCGCATTCCCAACCCGAAAACCTAGATCAATTTTCCGGGCTTAGTTCTTCATTTGAGTCTGAAAGCTCAGCCTCAAGTGAAACCAATATATCTAGTCAAGAACATAAACAGAATCCTTCGAATTTAGCTACTATCGCTCTGGAAGGTGTAAGTGTGAATGAAAGTGTGCAAGGTGTAAATGATAATGAAGTTTTAGGAGATGATTCTTTGAATGACAATTCTGCTGTTTTTAATTCTCTATCAAATTCTTCAATTGTTTCAAATGAAGAGAAAAATAATCAAACGATTAATACTGAAAACGATATTGCTTTACAGGTCACAAGAAAAAATGTTTCAAGTTTAAATAGACGAAAACCAGCATCTGAAGAAGATGGCGAAGCATCTGAAAGGCCAAGGTTTGGTACTTTCAAGCGACGGTTAGGGAATGGAGGAGTTCAACAAAATGACGAACAGTTTACACAAAGTTCTCGTGTTCGGCAATTCGGGGACAAATTGATTGGTTCTAATGAGGATGAAACTAAAGAAATTATTGTGGAAAACGATCCTGAGCTAATATCACAACGTCCACGATTTGGACTCGGTGATAGACAACCACGACCATTTAGAATAAATAATGCAATCAAAACAAAAGTTACACAACAAGATAACGAAACCTCAGAAGAAAATAATCAACCTATAGTTGTGGAAAAAACACGTTTTGATTCATCCAATCGTTTTCGACGTCCTATAGTCCGACAACGGGAAAATCGAGTTTTAACTACAATCGATTCCGTTGAGAATGAAAATGAAGAATATGATGAAAACGTACGAGTACAGAGACAAAAATCTGTTGGATCTCTAGGAGTTATAAGAGTTCAAAACGAAGATGAAAATGAAGAAGAAGAAGAAGAAGTGGTTGTTAAACGACCACGATTCAATTTTCAAGATAGACGTCGCCAATTCGCACAATCAACAACAACCGAAAATCTAAAATCAATTGAAGTAGATTTACCAGACTTACAAGAAGATCAATCGCGTGATTTAAATTCGAAAGTTGCTCCGGATGAGGAAAATATTAATAATACTTTACAACCTGAAGATGTACAAAGCGAAGCAAGTACTTCAGAAAATACTTTAACAACTGAAAATAAATCTCTAAGTGAGTCCACTACTCAAACAACCCGTCGTCGTAAAGTTATTAGGCGAATTATTAAAAAGAATCAAAATACGACTGAAACAGAAAACCCGGCTGATGCAACCCCACCTAATTTGGTTAATGTCACAACTGAGGATCAATCACAACAAAGCTCTTCTGAAGCTCCTAGAAGGAGATTTGTCATTAAAAAATTAAGGTCAACTGTTCCAACTCCGACTGTTCCCTCAACCAGTTCGTCAACAACCCCAACTGAAATAATCTTAACTGATACTGAAAACAACGAAAATGTAAGTACGGCTTCTCAAGGTATAAGTTCTACAGAGAAGACATTGTCATTAGACGATATCGATACTTCTACAGATTCATCATCGACGACAGCTAATCTTCCATCTTCGGCTGTCAAAACCGAAGATGGTGATTTAAATAAAGTTCAAATAAGAAAATTTCGGCCAAAAACTAGAACAGGTAAAGCACAATCATTATCAGCGTATGAAACAAATACTTTAATATCTGATGATAAAATTACAGAAGGAAGTAAGAATATCAACATTTTAGGAAATAAAACAACAACCGATGCTCAAACAGTAGATGTTACTCCATCGTCAATATCTACAACTGAGATTACATCATCACCGACTTCATCAATTAATAAAAAGGTCGATAGCTCAAACCAGGATATAAATGATGAAACAACCATTGCAGAAGACAACTTAAATGAATCCCCAACAATAGAAGAAAATTTAACTGACATAGAAACAACATCTCCAATTATTACTACACCATCTACAACTATAGCAACCACAACAAAACCATCACGTTTAAAAATCATAAGGCTTAATCGACCAACGTTTAAACCTAGACGTCCGACTGAAACAAGCACGGTAGCAACTGATGCGACATCAGCAACAACATCCAAAAGTTATGTTCGCAAGTACAGTGATCGATTAAGTATTGGACAGACGCCAGAAGATATTGTTGCTAATATTGAAAGCAACCTTAATCAAAGGCCTTCTGGTTTTAGACCATCATCACGTACACCGTTTTTCGCTACTAGAACTACCACACAAAAGTATACCACAACTACCGAACCTTTGGAAAATGAAGATGATTATAATGAGTATAGCGATGAGGAAGGAGAAGAAGGAGAAGAAGAAGAAAACAATGGCGACAAAAACAACCAGAGTTTTGAAAATTCTATAATCCGACTACCAGTCAACACTAATAACAATAATTTAAGGAGACCCAACGTAATTTTACCTCGTCCAATTTCACGAGTTGTTGTTACTCCAAAAATAAACAGTGGACGAGATAGTCAAGCAGATGATAATCTCGACGATGAAATGGAAGATGGTGAAAATGATGAAGAATATGATGATGAGTATGATAACGAAGATATTGAAAATGAGGAAGAAGAAGCAGAACAACAACCACCAATTTTACCAAACTATCAAACGTTTAACCGAAATAATGAGGAGAATCAAGAGAATACTGAACCTCCAAAATCTCCATTTAAAAATAATAATAATCCAAATATTAAACAACAATTTCCAGCTAATCGCCCCACTTATCGAGTCAAAAATAATCCAGTTGCATCTATTCCGGAAAGATCAACTCCTTCCACAACAACGGAAGCAGCTGATGATACAGAAGATGTAACTGAACAAGTTGATCTAATCAATCAACCAGCCATTGTGCCAACATTACCACGTCGTCTTCCATCATTCGGTAACCGTCCCAATATTAAAACAACAACTATCCATCCTGCATCATTGCGTTACAGCTCAAAATCAACCGAAACATCCACAAAACCATATCGTAAATATACTCAAACATCAACAACCACAGAAAGTAATAATTTAAAAATAAATTTATTAGAAGATTTAGATATTAATGCATTAAATGAACGAAACAAAAAAATATTTAATAAGAAAAATTTGGCAAAAGTAAAAATTAGTAGTTCTAATGGTAGTAATAATAGTATAGTTGATAATAATAGTCTAACAATTAGCACAACAACAACACCAGATACTACTTTTTATACTGAAAATAATAATGCAGTTGTTACAGAACAAACATTTGAGTTACTAACAATTATTCCAGACACTTTGGACACAACAGATATTAGTTTAACAACAACTGATTCTGAAACAATTGTAACTACAACATTTAGTGATATTGATTTCCCAACACTATCAGATGAATATAATTTGCATGACACAATCATAGATAATACAAACAAGAACACCACATATGATGATTCACCATCAACAACAACATCAATACCAATAACAACAAATGAAGAGCATGATATATTTAATCCCACTATTTCACAGGAAACAACGTTGCCACCTTCAACATCATCAGAAGATACAACAATTGAAAGTACAAAACCAACAACTACGCAGAAACTAACAACTTTGTATCACATATTCGCACTCGATAATGACACAACGGAAGCACCAAAACCGGAAAATAAAATTACAAAGAGCAATACCGAAAGTGCTGAATCGGCGGAAGAAATAAGTAAACGTTTGGAAAAATTAGTTGAAATAAGTCGAATTGTTGAGATTTATTCGAAACAAGGAAAACGTAAAATTAAAAACAAAAAAATTGTAAATGATTCAAAAGAAGACACATCGAATTTAGTTGTTGAAAAAGCCGCTACAATTGATAGGTTGGGTGAAATTAGTCGTGTTGTTTCAGTAAAATTACAAAATCATCACGATAAAATAAACGATATTACAACAGATCGAAATAATCAATACACAATTGATAGCAAATCGAATATAGCTGATTATAGTAAATTAGAGTCACCATCAACTTCACCAACCCCTATAGATGGCTCTGTAAATTTGGAAAAAATTAGTGTGATCCCGTTGAAAAAATCAAGAGAGTTAGTTTACCCCGAAAATATTTTTGGAGTTGAAACATCAACAATTGCTCTAGAAGGATTATTCTATCAGAATCGTGAAAGTAAATCGATTGATAAAGGCAGTGCAAATCGTGTTGAAGAAACAACTCATCCTTCACCGGTGTATTATGATCATAATTCAGAACCAGTAACGAGTTTAATTGATTTAGTAACTGGACGTATTACAGTAACAACCGATGGTTCAACTGAATCTAATCCAAGCCCTGTGTATATTAGACCGACACAAGATCCTGGTTATATTAGACCTTTAGCACCGGTTTTACGTCCGGAATCAAATGAAACAAATCCACTAGTCATATCAATTGCGAACTTAGATCAAGTTATTCTACAAAAAATTGAAAAAACAACAACAAATAATTCACCAAAAACAAATGCTGATAACAACAACAATTTAAAACCAATTAACGCATTGGAACCAGAAAATAGTAGTGAAATATCTCGACGTGCCAAAGAAATAAATGAAAACGATTCAAAAAATAACGAACAAACACAACCACGTAAACCATTAAAGGTTAGTTCAACAGAATAAGTGTGACCATATTTAATTGCAAAACTTCTTAATTTATATAATTGTTATAATTTCTTTTTCTATTAACTAAGTTGAAATATTGTGAAATAAAATTTTACAAATCATTATAAATTCAGGCTTCTTTTTATGAAAACAAACAACTATTATTATACGTTTTAATTTCATTGCAATGCACTAAAGTTAAACTATTTATCGACATCAAACAACTTAAACTTCTTCATTGATTAATAAATTGCAAAGTTGAACTGAACCTGTTCTTAAAATCATGTTTTTTTGCTAAAAATAAACAAACATTACGTGATCGCTTATTAATTTGTTTGATATAAATTAAATTAAATTTAACACTTCACTTCGAAACGAACCCCAAACGTTTGTTTAAATTTCGAAACTGGTGAGCATCTCAATTATAAATTTGCGTAAATACGTGCCATAACCAATGTGAAGTTTCATACGTTTTAAATGTTATTTAAACGCTCTCAGATTTAAATTGTTTTGATTACTTTATTTTTTTTTTTCGATTTTTATTCCATAAACTTGAATAAATTACTTTAAAAAACATTTATATTACTTACTCGTGCCATTTTTTCTCTTTACGACAATGCATATTAAAAATCAATGAGTTTTTTTTATTATTGTTTTTATGAAATTTTAAGAAAGCAATCAATCTAAACAAAACTTCATCAATCATTGTTTTCTCTCAATCAATCATACATACCGAAAATGAGTCACACAATAATTCTTTGATTTTAACAAAAATTTCAAGTTCTTCTATTTTTAGTTATTGTTAATTGTATTAACGTTCTTTGAACGAAATAAATAAAATAATAACTAGAACAGAGAGCCGGTTTACAATTTCATTATTGTTATTTCAATGAAACAAAACTTTTGGTATTTCATACCAACCCGTCGGTAACATTGAATTCGAATGTCATTCAAATATATAAACGTTCCCATTTTCGAAAAAGGTTTGTTTACTTTATTTTCACTTTTTCTGTAATTATTTAATGAAATTTTATTATGCTATTGACAAAAGAAATAAAAAATGTCCAACATATATGTTTATTTTATTATTTTCGTAATCATTAGTATAATGCATTGGATTACATCAATACCAACAGTTATCGTGCTTCAAACAAATAATTTGAATATTTGACGTTACGACAACATCGAATTTCGTAAATACAATGAGATGAAAGTTTTTAACTATTTGATTGATCAATTAAAATTATGTGCCATCGATTTTCCCTTTGAATCTTCGTTTCGAATTGCGTAATTATGCTTAGTTTTTTTCATATTATTAATACTGGTAACAATTTAAAGTTTCATGCTGTGTTTACTAAATGCTCTCATTTTCGAATATGTTGTTCAAAATTTTGTATACATGCTTTATTTATGTGTGTTGGTTGTTTTAAATGTTTGAGTGACGCAATAAGTTTTTGAAGAAGAAAGATGTAGCAATTCGGTACTTCCGTAAATTTGGGGTAGAACATTTTTATTTCTCATCGAAAATTCCGAAAGTTTGACTATAGAAATAAGAACTTTACTTACCATAAACAATATTTCATTGTCTCTTGTTGCTGTTATTTCTTGTATATAATTAAATTTAAAGATTACCTCGTTCGTGCATCGAACTCCGTATCCATGTGTTAGAAGGCTACTCAGAGATGAACCACAAAGCTAGATAAACCCCGGCAACGGGGTTATTAATGAATTTTATTTTTTGGAATTTCTCATAGTAAAACTTCAATTTTTAAAATTTTTTTTCACGATAATTTTTTCTTTATAATTTGTATTATACTTACACTTCTGTACCCAAATTAGATTCAAACTAGTGAAGTTACGTCCATCAAATTTTTCTTCAACTATCAGTTTTCTGATGATGATGAGATTAAAATGCAGGTACACCATAATAATTCGGTGGTCATCTTTTACTAAAATGCCAACACTTACTTTAACTGATCTTAAACAAACAAACATAATTACAACTTAAACTATTTTGCAAGTAACAACAAATATTATTAATTTGTTTTTTTTTTCGACCGGCCGTTGATCTTGTCGCCAATTTCTTCTTTTCAACTAATTAGTTACCTAAGTGTTACAGTCTTTTGATAGATTGGTTCACATATTTTATTCCAATTTACACTAAAGTTAATACCTTAACCCGACACTTAAAAAATGAAATTTTTTCGAAAATATTTAAATTTTATTTAAAATTCAATTAAATTTAAAATAATAAATTTTTATAACAATTTTTATTTATGACTATTTACACCAACATCAAACATCCTACCACATTCATTCACTAATAATTATCGATCCATAAAAGTCTTCTCGCAATAACAAAGGAATGTAGTTTAAAAAAATTATTATTAATAAATTATTATAAATAGTTTAAACAACAAAAACAAATATATTTCTTTTCAACTTACATTATACTATGACGGCTGCTGGAGAAGTACTAAATTTAAATCTTATAAAAACGCTCGAATAATAAAATAAATAAAATATTTTATTTTCTATTACTTTACCCACATTCAATTGAGATTTGAATTCTCTCCCATGAGTTTTTATTTATTTTCTTATTGACAAATTAAATACAACTTAACAGTTTGTATTTGAAGATGGTTTTCGAATTAAAATTGTGCCTTTAAGGCATATTATCTAACACCTTTCTTCAGCCTACTGTACGTTAAAAACAAGATAAATTTACTAAGTAATTATTTGTCTGAATCTCAGAGAAAGTAAAAATTTGTTTCCTTCAATTTGTAAAAGGTCAATTTGTAATAATTGTTTTCATTACTTACATGAAGATATGAAAAATAACGATATTATTGACAGATACAAAAGTTATGGTCATCGAAATTTAATAATTTAATAGTTTTAAGATTATGATAAATAATTCTCATAATGCCATGTACATATAGCAATAAATTTTAAAACATATATGTTTTAATAATTATTTTGTAGGTTTTACATTTTAATTTTTTAAAAGTAGTTAATATAGTATATAAGCGCACATAAATGTTTTAAATTTATTTTTTCATTTATATAAAATTATTGTTTTTATGCTAAAATAAAAATTTTAAATTTAATTTTAAAAATAATATGAAAAAATTAATTTTTATTATTTCCAAATATTTGTACTTAAATTTGAAACTCGAATATCATTATAAAATTTTAATGTATATAGACAATTGAGAAAAAATTAATGTATGATTATTTATAAAAAAAAATATATTAGCTTTAATATATTAAACAAAATACTAAGTTTACTGTTTATAATATTGATTATAATTTGACACTTTTTTATATTGTATTAACTGATTTATTTTTTAATTTTAGTTTTTAGTTTTAATATATATTTTCGCATGACAATCGTAATGTGAATAATAAATCGAAAATTAATAATCATTTTTTTATAGCGTACATTATATTATGTAAATATTTTAAATAAGGTAATACGTCAATTAGAGAACGATTTTTCTTGATTATCATATAATTATTTTTAAATTTTTAAAAGTTTGAAAGTCAGATGTTGTTGGCTTTTAATTTTCAACAGGTAGAAAAACGGTCATTTTCGACCATAAGGTGTAAAAGCGAAAATGTTTATTTTCATTTAGGGCTTTTAAAATGTTTTGTTTTAGATTTAAAAATTTATTTTAGTGGTTATCTTAGGCGGAAATAAAATATTTTGTCATCTCTCTCACGATTTGAAATTTTTTTTATTCACAAACATATAAATCTAATCTCTTTATAGATTTTAAAATGGAAAACTTAAAAAATTCTTTCCCAGTAATCATTTCTTGATGTTTTCTCTAGAACTAAACTAATTTTTTTACAATTCTAGTACAGGGTTTAGTTATAAACTGCCCTACGTTTAATATATTTTTGGATTTAAACAAAATAATCTCCATCATTATAATTTTGACTTTTTAGTATCATTTTATTTTGTCATGTCATTATTTTCATTTATTGTTTAAATTTGATTTACTCACTTTCAGGACATTTCATTATTGTGTATTTATTATGATAAAATCACTAAGGTTACAGTAACGTAATATATTTATTACGCACTAGTGCGATAGTATGCAATTTACAGCTTTTTTAAATTATTTCAATTGATTTTTATGATTCTTCATTTTTAATGTATGGAGAGAATATGAAATTTTATTATGAAACAAAAATAATCATAAAAACTTTATTCACAAACTTGAACGAGGCTCGTCCGCTATGATAAAAAAATTGTTTTGTTTCTAGTTTATTTTTAATTCATTTATTTAATTTTTTTCGAATTTGATCGCGTTACACAGTCGTGTATTTTTTATACTCGTAGAATATTACTTACATTCCTTGCATTGCACGTAATAATTATAATTTACAATGCAATTATTTTAAATGGTTTGTGTCCGTGCTTTTTGATTAGTTATAAAATATTTCTTAAGATAGCATGTTTTAGTTTTGATTCAAAACAATTAATTTAATTTTATTTGGATTTTGTGAAAGCAAAGAAAATGTTTTTTTTAAATTTCTAGATAATATGTTTTAATTTGAATTTATCTTTACGAACGCTCGACAAGATCAGGTCGAAACCGATATTAAATATTCGAAGTTGGTAATCAATTCGGTAAGAGTTCTAAAAAGGGGGTGGAGGTAGCTAAATTTTCGTTTTGAGGGTTTCAGGTTGTTTTTTTATACGATTTGTGGCTGTAATTTTCATCATATCGGAAAAAAAACTAATACAAAAGTTGTAGTTAATCAAAAAATCTAAAACTTTTGTATCGATCATTTTTCAACACAACCTCAAAATTTACGATTGAAACGCTAGAATCCGTTTTTTTTTCATTTTCATTAATTTCAAAAATATTAACTATAGTTTATTCCTACCCAACTTTTTCGATTGAAAATTATGGTTTTTTTTAATTCAAATTCGTATAACATCGAAAAATAAATATTTTGTTTTAAAAAATTACAACTTTATTTAACTCGACAACTTATTTAAAACTATTTTTGCGTTAGATAAAAATAAAAACGAGAAATCGGTTTTTAGCGTTTTTATCGTTAATTTTGTATTTATGTTGAAAAATGATTGAGTCAAAAGTTTTAGAGCTTTTAACTATCTACAACTTTCATATTAGTTTTTTCGATAGGATACATATTACAGCCCCAAATTGTATAAAAGCGACCTCAAACCCTCAAAAAGTATATTTGGCTACCCCCACCCCTTTTTCGGAACTTTTACCGAGTGGAGTTGATTTTGTAAAGAATTTTGTAAAGAATCTGTAAAGAATTGCCCTGATCTAAATTGTCTCCGTCTACCGAAAGTATTTTGTATTTTTTTAATAATTTCAATTTATTAAAAAATATTTTGTACCATCCATAAGACATATTTTTTGTGTTCTAACCCAGTTTGTTTCTTTTAAATGATAGATGAAGAAAAATTAAAATTTAAAAAATCTCGTAATTTAAAAATCTCGTAATTAAGAATAAGGCGTTTATTATTTTATTATTATTTAAATATCTGGTTACAGTTTAGAACTTTTAATTTAAAATGCTTGTAATATTTATAAATGTTATTTTTCTCTCACAAAATCGACATAAAATTGATTGCTCAAACCAAAATTAGCAATTAAAAAACGGTTTATAACTTATGAAAAATGAAACACAATTACCAGCTATATAATGGTATATTGTAGAACTAACACAGAATGGCATTCATATCCTACGCTACGAGTATGAAAGTTAAAAAGTTTTACACTATAAATTTAGTTACAATCAAACAAGAAAAAAATTTATTTATTTCCTCTTAATTGCTTATACTTGATTAATTTAAACTTTAATAAACTTATGCAAACTATTTAAAATTCCATTAACCTTTTGACCATTGTGTTATGTTTGGTTATTATTTGTTGTCTGATGATGAGCTGTACATAGAACGTAGAAATGATCAAATCACTTGAAAATTTTTGAGAAATAAGGTTAATTTTCTTATCTTCGACCAGTATATTTATAAATGAAAATTAAAGCAGTAGTTGTCATGGCAATTTTAAATTGTTTATTATTTCATTACGCACTAGAGCATAATAAATTTACTACGTTAATGTTTTTACTATATATTATTTATTATGAAATATCTATTTAGTCTATAACTACTACATCATGACAATTTAGAAAAAAAAATAGTAATAATTACTTTGCCTATTAATTACTTTACGGTTCATTTTAAATCCGTAAAGTTAAACACAATAACAGTGTCGTACAAAATAGATATACTAGTTACAAATTAATTTACTTGTTTTTAACATTTTTTAACATTCAAACCTTAGCTCTTAACTCCAGGAATTAACTTAATACTTCGTATTATACCATTTTATTGTTTCGACAAAAATATTCTGTTTCAATAAGCTGTAGTAAAAAATACCCTGAATAGTTTGGTCTATACCAGTTGTTTTCAAACTATCTGTAGGGCTTTAATATATTTCTGTCACATTTGAACTTGAAAGAAAAATGTCAAATGAAAAATGTTGTACTAAAGTTGGTATTGGATAAAAATATTTTTATGACAAAGTTTTTGGCAGTAGAAGTTAATATATCGACTTAACATAATTACCTTTAACACATTCAATCATCTAATTCTCAAAAATTAAAACAAAAGTTAAATTTAAAAAAAATCAAATTATTTCCATTTCATTACTGTATTTATTAAAAATATTAATAGTTCCAATATAATTTATATTTTTGAAAACCATTTTCCTCACGTGCATAATGGTATATTGTATAACGATACCAGAATAAAACTTATTTCATGAGCGCGGGTATGCAAATTTACAGCACGAAATATTTTATAAAGATTTGAACTTCTATTACATGTGTGTTTTTGATTTTTGTATTATTTTTTATTTGTTCGTGGCGTAAAAAAATAAAAATGAAACTTAGTTAATTCTTAAACTAAAAATTGCACTAGAAGTGTCAATTAACAAATTGTAGTTAGCGAAAAATGTCTAAGTTAAGTGTAATAGTCAAGACAGTAACGTGCATACAATTTTGCCATTCGTTTGCAGCTAAGTTCTACATTTTTACATACAAATAACGTGATTAATAAATGGAAAGCTGAAGATGTGTTTTCCATGTTAAACATTAATTAACAAATCTTCCATAATTTATTAAATTCATATTTAGAGGCTGTTAGTGAATTTTTGGGTTTTTACGTGAACCATCAAAATAAAATATTCGTTTTCATACTACGGAAATTGAAAATTTTTGAAAATCAAAACATCATATCGACCTATCAGTTAGAAAATGTTTTTAAAATTATTATTAAATTAGATTCCCGGTTGTAAAATTAGAATATTTGCCAGAAGAAAATTTTGTGGTCGTAAAATGTTCTCAAGAGAAAAATATAAAAGCAATAAATTTTAGTTTGATTTTTTGTCGTTTTTGTAATTTCTATAACCACACGTTTAGACTATAGCTTCTTAAACTAGATGCAATATCTTGGAATGGGAAATGCGTTGGCAGGAATGAATCTTCTTACATCCCACTTGCACCACTGTGCGATCACTTACCTGTCTCCAAGATGGGATAACTTTTAATTTTTTGAAAAACAAAATTAAATGAAAATAAACGAAAACCATAAAATAACTTGTTTTGCTAGAAATGAACTACTGCTTTCAAATATCCAATTTCCAATTCCTTTTGAAACAAAATTTGTAGACAACTAAAAATTTGTTGCCTCAATTATTTAAGTTACATTTTGGCCTAATTTTCTAAGAATTTAGAAGAGTCTTTACATTTCAAGTTTTGGCTATTAATCCCATACGAAGTTTATACCAATTTTAACAAATATAAATTGTAGGTTTGATGAAAACCGAATTCTTTACCAAGATTTGGACAAACTTTTCAAAAATGACATTATTCTACAATCAAAAGATAGTTTAAAATTTACGTCATCTACTTATAACATTTTTTAACACAAAGTCTTAGAATAACGTTACTACTGCTCGGGTGAGGGAAAAATTCTCATAGCAATTTAATAAACTTCAACTGTTAGTTCCATGAATTTTTTTTTAAATCTTTGAAAAAAGCGTTTGAGAAAAAATTAATGTCGGTTCTGAAATAAGGCTTCAAAATATAAATGAAGACATGCAAGTTTTAATTTCTCAGTACATATTTAAAATTGCAACTAAAAGATATTGTTGGTTCCACTTGGCACGATTTGTTTTTCAAAATTTTGAATTTCTCCCTCACTTTACAAACTTATCAATCTTACGACAAAAATTTCAAAACTAATGTAACTAATTTTTTGAGAAAATCCGGTTTTAAAGAAAATACATGAAATTCAGGCTTAGTTAGTGAAGAGTTTTGGATAGATAAAAAAGGCCGTCGAACTAATTTCAATTATTGGTTACATTTAATGGTAGATAAAATGCAAAAAAAATTTTTTAACAGAATTAAAAACTTAGGTTCGAACAAAATTAATTATGGTTTTTTTTTTAAATCAGAGAGGATTATCTTTTTTAGAAAGAAAGTTTAGAGCAGATATGAAATTTAAAATCGTTTTAGTGTGATTTCATCCCTTTGATCCCTTATTTTCGAAAATCTTATAAAAACAAATTTTTTCAGACATTACCTACTTTCATTTGAAAAAAAAACAAATTTTTAACTGTGAATGATTAACATTAATTTTCGAAATTTTAAAAAACAATACATTTTGAAACACGTTGATTCTGAAAATGGTATCAAATTTCTGGAAATTGAGAAATAATTTGTCCCACATGCTGATAAAATTTTTAAATTAAAGGTCTTAAAATTCAAGCTAAGTTCTTGGTTAGAGTTGGACTCCCATAGAGAATATAGCAATTTCAAACCATCGAAAAAAATTACATTTTTTAAAATAATAACCGTAGGTAGATTCTGAAAAATTAATTCCAAATAAAAATACTAGAAAAAGTGTTTTGAAAATTAGAGAAACAGCAAAATACAGATAATTGAAAATTTAGCTTGACACCTTTATCGTCTATTATTTTATAATATCGACGAGATGAGCAAAAAGATTCCTCAAACAATATATTTTTCACATACTTTCCCTTTTTTTTCCTGAGAATCTTTTAATTGAGACACAAATGTATCTATATGTCAGCCTTCAATCCTTGTGATTACAGTTTAATTAAGGTGCATTTTTTACCTTTCATAACCGATGATATTTGTTGTGAATAATTTAAAATCCTGAAAATTAATTTTATTTCTCTTCATATTATACAAAAGTACATTGAATTTACAATATCTTTAAAATACCCAATCATATTTTTCTTTTGTGATTCAAATTATTTCTAGATACATTGGCTACGAAATACAGTGAAAATATCTGTTTTATTAAAATGGTAATTTCCCTTTCAGATATATTGCAATGGATTACAAATTAAATAAATTTAGCAAAAATTTCAAAAATGTTATACATTTTTCAGGTTCGTCGCTTATTGATCTCTTTCGATTGAAATGTTGAAATTCTGCTATAAAAATTATCAAAACATTTCACATTGTCTCTTCCTTTTAGTAAATTAAATTAAAATATCAAATGTCTAATAATTTTTTTTATAAAAATAACCTTCACCGTAGACTTCAACGCAATCTTTATTATGATTAATGCATTACCTTTATTTCGTTCATTATCTTACCATCCACGTAGTATATAATTTTATTTTTTAAATTAGCATTTGATTATAATAATGATAAAATGTTGTTCTCATTGAAGTGCGTTGTTGTTATTAAATTCCATAAAATGTCAATTAAATTTAAAATATTCGTTGGAAACACTTATAAGTTCAACAAATCTGCCTTTGTTTCTTACATTGTTGGTTTTCTCATCTTTGTCCGTCTTTTAGTATAGTTTAATATTTTTTTATTTACGATCGGACTTATTTCATTCTATTTTTTAACTCAAGTTATGGTTTCATCATTGAAAGAAAATGTTTTAGTTTTGATTTACTACGAAACTGGTTTACATTTTATGAACTTAGCTAACTAATAAATTAATATTATGTAAAATGCGAATTTTAAGATAATTAATTCAGTAAAATTTCTAGAATCAAGATATTTTTAACGTAATTTTAATTTAAACACGAAATCACAAAAAATGTAAAAAAGTATTTTGAAACCCACGTCTGAAATTAATTTAAACGAAAACCTTGATCAGACCATGATCAAACGACATAATAATTATTATCTGATATAAAAATTTCATTAAATTAATTAAAAATATTACAACAAACAAATTTTTAAACAACAAATATAACAATAAAAAAAGTAATCACTATTACGATAAAAGACATTAAATCACTATTATTGATATAAATCCAAACACAGTAATTTTGCCTCCTTAATCCATGGCGACGAAGAGTTAACTGATAACTATATTTAAATAAATTTTTGCAACACTGATTAAAAAAACAGGATAGGATGAGTCTGATATTATGAATGGTTATATTTGATGGTGGGGGATTAAACTTAATAAAAACATCAACATTATAATTATTTGAAGATGAAATTTTGTAAAATGTATTAAAAACTGATTATAGTTTTTTTTGTGATTCTCTCACCAAACTTGTTAATTAAGAAATATCGTA
Source organism: Diogma glabrata (assembly GCA_963693315.1). Lineage (NCBI taxonomy): Eukaryota > Metazoa > Arthropoda > Insecta > Diptera > Cylindrotomidae > Diogma > Diogma glabrata. Next base: position 319,481,528 of record OY856187.1, on the reverse strand, counting down.
ATCCTTCAGTTAATTAATTTACATATAGAAAAAATAAAACATTCGGTTGTTATTTATTTTGTAGCCAAACAAGCTTTGAATATTAACAGTTTAAATCAAATGCAATAAAATAACAAAACCATGAAAATTTTGAAGAATTGTAATCTGCTTTTTCAATAATAATAGCAAATCGTATGTCAAGGGTATATAGTAGAAAGAAAGTAAATTTAAATTTAGGTGATGAGAACATCCGCACTTAAACCATTTTTAAAATTCAATTATAGTTTATTTATTTAAAAATATAACCTACGTATTTAAAATAATGAAGTCATACATGTATGTCCTTTAAAAAATTTATTATTCATTTGTTATTTAAGATATTATAAGAACTAAAAATATGTTGTACAACAAGATGTAGGCGATGGTAATAATCATTCATTACTAATCAGATTCTTTATTTTATTTTAATTTATTGTATTTGTCTGATTCATAAGAACAATTGTTAGTTTTATTATACAATCTTAAACAGAAGTATTACAAAGTAAGGTCATTAGTCTCGTGTTGATTTAGTCAAATACACCACATGTAAAATTTCACTTTTAAAAGATAATCTATAAATATTTCTAATCAATAACATTTAATGTTATGGGTTATGTAACAAAACCACACAAATTTATCACAAAAATATTTCAAATTTGAATAACGAAAAACCTATTAAAGACATAATCAATAAATTGCTAAAAAAAATTGTGAAAGTTTAAACCAGGTATTACGCATCTTTAAAAGATGACATCCATATGCATAAATGCATTAATTAATTAAAATAAATAATCGTATTTTGTTTGATTGTATCAAAATTGTTTTCGTTGAAACAAAATGTTTACTTGTTATATTTTTGTGATTTTAATACGATTGCAATAACAATATCATCATTTTATTAAAATTGCTGTTGATTATTATTGTTATGATAAACAAGTGAAATTAAAATTAAATTGAAGATTTCTCCTAGCACAAAAACTTAGAAAGAGAAACTGAAAGTATCTAATATTAATTGTAATTTCTCAGTTTGAGTGACAATCCTTTTTGCCATATCAAAATACACGTAGTTGGCAATTTACCCCACTGTACTTATGCGTAGGATGCAAAACAAACCTTATCAACTCTCTTGCGAGTATTTGTTACATAAAGTGTCAAAACTTAACATTTTACTTTCATTATTTAAAATCTCATTAAAATACAACATTTTAAAAAATTTCATCAAAATAAAAGAATATAAACTATAATTAAAAATAAAATGAATAAAAATCCCAACCAGTTTTCCATGTAAGCTATAATGTATTATTACCACACCAACCTTGAAATTTCTTACAATCTTCTTTTAAAAATATCAAATTATTAAAATATAACAGGTTTTCTCCGACGACGATAAAATGTTTATTTGCGCGTTCCTCTTGCAAGATAATACGAGATGATCTAACACCAACCACATTAAATGACATCAGTTAATGATATAAAAACGAGTTAAAGCTTATCACCTCTGATATATTATAATTTTTAATTTTATGTATATATATATTTTTTAGTTTAATTTAGATACTAATATAAATATTTTTTTATCAGCTTACAATTATTTAAGAAATGTCATTAGAGATTTTTAAGATTTTATATTTAAATATAAGCTTATATACATTAACAAAAAAAACTAATTAAAAAAGCAACATTAATTTACACTTAACTACACCCAAATGTATTCCAACTTGTAAAAATTTAACATCGATGTAAAACAATAATTGAAACAAAAATATAGACTGGAGAAGAAGATTTAACGCTTATTATAAACATTTCCTTTTTAAACATTTGTTTTTTTTTTAAACTTAGGTACGACCACAATTACGTCCAAACTTTAGAAGGCCATCACTAAATTCAAATCGTGGACGAATAACAACGACAGCAGCAACACCACTGATTGAAACCGAAACAACTGAATCAATAAATGCGGTATCATCATATGTCAAACGAACACGTCCAACGAAATTGGCATTCAGAAAAACAACAACAACAACCACATTATCGCCTATCGAAAACACAACACAATCACAAAGAACCAAATTTGTGGTAAGACGTAAATTTGGACCAACACGACCAACAGGAGGGGAAAGACGACAGATATTTTCAACCACAACGATCAGATCACCGGATGCTGGTGAGTTTAAAATTTTCCACTAAAATATTGTTATGTTAATTAAATAATATTTAAATATGCAAAGATACATATTGTTTTATGGATGAGATGAGTTATGATAATTTTTCTTCTTTTATATAATTTTTGAAATAATTTTACGTAATATGCAATTTATTTGCTATGACGAATATTTTATTGGTTTTCTTTCAGAAAGAACCTCTACAAATTATTGAAACTGTTTTATTCTACAAGTTTAGTGTGAAGAGTTATTTATTTAGGTTAGAAAAAATATTGTTTTTAATCTAGCAAGAAATAAATATGTTCTTCCTTTCTTATAGAAAAGGAAACCTAGACAAAGATTGATAACAAAATACAATAAGTAGCATATCATCAAATCATTATCTAGTATCTTCCGACGGTACGATAATTGACGTCTAAATAAATACTCAATTATTCATTCAATTCTTTTAAAGCTATTTCACACATTATCATCTTATGTTGGGTGAGATTTACCTCTAGAGTAACTCTTTGACCATTAACTAACGAATATCATTTTAGGCATCTCTTCTGGTAGTTATAAAACATATTCAAACGACTATAACATGTTATATCACTACCTCCTATAAGTATAAAAGTCGGAAAAGTGCGAATATAACTCGCAGGAAAAATTTTTCACATTTTCAAAGATAAGTCGAAAATTACAAAAAAAACTGATTTGAACTAGAAAATTCACCTTTCATATGACACCTCATTCGTCAAGGTCAAAAATAGGTTTTTTCAAAATTTCCACTATGAACCCCTTCCAAATAACATTTCAAATGATGAGCCAACCGCTATTGTTTTCTTTCAACCTTTCCGACATTTCCTATAACCGTGAATTTCTTCAGTTTCTTGTCTTTTGTAACGTTTGACGTTAAGGGGGTGGAATAACTCAAAAACTAAGCAGTCGGTAATTTATTGAATTTTTTTAAAATACTTCAATCTTTTTCGATTTTTCTTAAAACAATCTTTTCTTTTACTATATCCTTATCTTTTTCTTTTTTTGTGGTGTTAGCTAATCAGCTTCGAATATTCACCATGGTCATTCGCAATAGCGACATAATTGCAGCCGTGATCTACTTCGCGGTCGTCCTTTTCCTGGGGTACTAACGTACATTACGTACATAACGTATAAGCAATCCTATTGGAGCGGATACAACCTATTATATCTGGGCCCCCAAGAAAGTTTCTGATTTCAAAGTTATATCGCGTTCTGTACTCTCAATCGTCTTAAGTGGACCAAAAACGTAGCGTAGGATTTTACTCTCAAATACAGATAATTGTGATTGGTTATTTTGTGTAAGGGTCCACGTTTGTAACCTATACATCACCACCGGTCTAATCAACGTCTTGTTTAACTTGAGTTTGGTGTTAGTTGGTATATACGGTGATCCAAGAAGAGGTTTAATTGAGTAGAAAGTTTGATTACCTGCAGCTATTTCAGCTTTTATATCTGTTAGTATGTTGTTTTTTGAGTCATTGATCCCAAATATTTAAAAGATTCAACTCCCTCAATTCGTTCATCGTAGTTAATTTGCAGACTAATTTTTCTAGCACCACTTTCAAGCGACTTGAAAGTCTCATTCATACCAGCTTTACTTCGACCGAGGATAACAACATCATCAGCATACGCGATCATCAGTACAGAGTTTATTGACAAGATATTGTTGTTAGTCGGTATTTTCTTTTAACGGCATACATATTCCAAGGCTAGATGAAAGAGTATAGAAGAGACAGCATCACCTTGTCTTAACCCGGAGTCGACTTTAAAAGACTTTGATATTTCGTTCCCTACTCGTACACAGCATTGAGAGTTCTGTACTGTCATTTTGCATAGTGATGCCAGGGCTTCCGTCTACCAGGGCTTCCCATCTCCTTATCTATGTCTATTAAATACAAATAAAAACAAATATTTACAATTTCCCTAGTAGGTGTGGACAAATACATTACTGTTGAAAATTTCAAGTTGATATCACTTATAGTTTTTGAGAAAACCGATGATGTAGAAATTTGGACGGACACCGAAGTTTCACCAATACGCTACCGTTTTTACTTTTTCAAAGTACGGAACCTTAACAACCGAGTGTCTGGTCTTTTCATCAAAGGCTGGGACTAGACACAATCCTTTAAGAGGTGATCTGTCACATTAAAGAGACTATATCTAAAAAGCAAATCACTCTTGATGCTTTGCTTTCAACAGAAGGAGTTTTCGATAAAGCCATTTTTGAGCCAATCCTTCACGGAGCGAAGTACGGAAGTACTGAGTGAATAAAACACTCCTAACTTGAATACAACGGACGTAACGCAATTTCACCTTAACGATTATTGGACATGCTAAAGTGCTCACTATAGATGTAGCATTGAAATGAATGATGAAGCTTAAGTGGTAATAAATATTTTTATTGATAACCAGGCTGGTCTAAAAGCTCCAAGAAACTACTCTATCATATCAAAAATATTGCAACAATGCTCTAGGTCTTTGTATTATGGTGAGCTAAAGAACAGCTTATTTTGCTCAAGGGTTAATCAGCTTTGTCAATTTGTTTGTTTTTGATCTACGTGGCAACCCTACTCCAGTCTCTGAAAAAAAGTTGCGCTAGTCAAGACCTTAGCTGGCATGTTGTTGTGGGACCATAGTCTTAAAAGTTTTGTTGTCGTTGTGACATACATATATTGTAATTCCTACTACGTAACACATTTTATTTAAAAACAAAAATATCACTGGTATGAAATGAATACCAGGCATAGTGGAAATCTCGGGAATAAAAAGGTTAATGAATTTATTAAATGTTTATCAGAGAGTCTCATAGGCCCTGAAGCAGCAATTGAAATATCAAATAGAAATATCAGCTCGATTGTCAAGAGGGTTTCCTACGGTGTAACAACTCCCAATGGAGAAACCCCAAAAGCTGCAAAGTTTTCCAAATCTTCACTTCAAAGGTGAGCCGTTAAACCAACAGATTTTTATTATAAGTTTTAGCCGTTCAGACTGCAGATAATTGTGGGACTACTGACAGGTAATCATCATTTAAATAAACAAATAATGAGGTTTGGAGTAGGAAATGGTTCAACATGCCGTTTTTGTTTTTAATGGGATGAAACGGTTCCTCACACTTTGGAAGAATGAATTATTTAAAAACAAAAGATTTCTGCAAAGCATACCATTCAAGGGTATTGACTTTTTTCAAAAAGGTATTACCCTACCATTCGCTTCAACCAAAAACAAAAAATTAGGACACAACGTTTTATCAAAGTCAAATGATTGGAGTTTACGGTGCATATAAACTGTTGTTACGCAACCTCTTCTCCCGTTTCTTCATCAAATTTTGCTCAAAAGCATTCAGAACAGAAGCATAGTTTTCTAATTTGTTTAAAAGTTTCGAAGTTTCTGAGTTACAATCAAAATCGAATGACAAGATTTAAAATTATTGAAGTTTCAATCAAACAGTTATTCGGGCAACTCGTCCTTCTTATTATCCCCTTTTTACTTAATGTCCAAATTTGTAAGCGAACAGTGATGTTTGTTAAATTTTTTACTAAATTTTTGAAGAGCTACATATGGTGATTTTGTAAAATTTCGAGCAATTCGTTGAATATAAAACTTGATTGTGATTGAACGAACCTCTGAGTTGGCATTTTAATTTGTTTTGTTTTTTCTTATATTTGCCATACCAAAAAACAATTTATAATCAATCACCATGAGATTCGTTAAGAACTTGTTAATATTGTTGATTTTATATTGGGATCCGAATCGCTATAAAAATTCACAAATGTTATACCTGCCAAAAAGAATTTAAGTGCGTTAGCTGACAGCTATACACTATTAGGGCCGATTGTATGAACAAGGATAGATAGAAAAAAATCAGAGAAAAAAGTTTTACCTTCATCCGAGAATTTTATTTTTCGTCGACTGTATGAACATTGAACACGAATAGATTTTTTGTTATTTTTGAAGTGAAAACTTCTTTAGCCGCGTTATGAAATTTTGCATGGAGTAAAATTTGTATATTCGCGTCATCAAGTTTTATATGCATTTTTGAAGAACAAAAATATATTTTTTAAATCATGTCTATCTATCTATATTTTTTATATTAAATCTATCTATCATTTCTTAACGTTTCAAATTGCGTTGTGGATATCGTGCTCGACTGATGTTCTGTAGGTAGTGAATTCAACTCCTGGTGTGGTAAATATTTTTTTGTTGTTTTTTTTTTTAATTTTTATTAAATACCCTTAAAATTATTTTTTTGCATTCATAAAAATTTCTTTATACGAATTTTAAAAAATTGATCTATAACGCAGTTTTTTAAAGTTATATTGCTACTGTCTTTTGCATTTGCATTCGAGTCATCATGCTAAATAAATATTGAATATATATAAAATTGAAAGTATGTCTGTTTGTCCTTTATGCATTAATACAGTAATCATCAATAATACATTTGTTGTGTATACTTAATTTGCTTTTTATTTAACTATCGTTTTAAACGGTAGTTTACTTTGATCAATGTTTTTTTTGTTGAACATAATTTTCTGAAATTAAAAGTAACGTAAGAAAGATAGTATAACTTGAAACAATTACATTTGTAAATCAAAATTATATGTATTGGAATTGAACACATCATGATTTTACAAATTTTATCATCTTCACCACCTTGTTGGTTTGGAATGGAATGTAATAAATGTTTCTGAAATTAAGTGAAGACTTAATACTTGTAACTTGACACTTGATAACATCGTTTATGTCAATTTAAATCATATCAATTTAAAATTAAAAATGGTGACACGTAGCCGATAGTGATTTGCAAACGGCAACAATGAGCATTAATAACAATGAATTTGCTTAGCTTTCCGCAGGAAGATTTGTAAAATTTAAACTTGTTGATCTGTGGGTGTGACAACCACGCGTACTGTAGTCCTTGCTATTGGCATATGAGTTATCTTGAGATATCGTATACCACTGGTAATAGCAATACAATTTCATTAGCCAAAGAGATATCTTAGGAGGTGCTGGTGGATGAAGTATTTTCAATCAACGATACCATCCCTTACTCTAAGTTATGGAATATTCTTTGATGATACACTATTTTTTTAAAATAAAATGTAGAAGTAGAAATTACAAGGTGAGTCACAACAACACATGAAAAACTTTTAAGAACAAGGTTCCACAACAACATGCTTTCTAAGGTGTTGATAGACGCAAATTTTTATATGATATGTTTTGATTATTTTAACTATAAAAATGTATATAATAGTTGCTTGGAATACTGATAGATGTGAAACCCAGAATAATTTTAATGATTTTAATTTAAACATTCTGAAATTTTAATTTGCGATGCTACAATAATTGGAAGATACAAAAAAACACAGCTATTTCACAGATTTAAGTTTTCACTTCTGTCAGCAGTCCTTAACACTGCCTTCTTTTTTTTTATTGCAGTTTATAACAGTATATCTTATCCGTGGCAATACTTTTTCTTTTACTTTTCTATTAAATAAATTTAATTATAAATTAAAAAACATTATTTCAAAACTTAAATTCTTAAATTAAAATTGTATTAAAAATATTATTTATTTTACTATTAATTTATATCAAAAAACAAATTTTAGAAACGCAGAAATTTAAATTCAAAAATGGCAAGAATAAAAAACAAATTGTTTTATCTTTTGTTTTATACAAGAACTAGAAAGAATAAATCTGAGAATAGAATTTTATTCTCGAATTAATTTGTTGTACTATCCTGATTCATACAATACAAACGACGATTTATCCGACATTATTTTCGTTAGTTATCTTAAGATCATTCAATAATTCCATTCAAAAACAAACATCTGTTTTTTCAAAATTTCACTTTTTCACTAAAATCTTCTATAGTTAACCATTCATCAAAATTTAATTATTTGGTCAAATATAATTGTATGGTTAATTATATAAATAAATAAGAAGAAAAAGTGGTTTAAGAAAAGATGATTATTATTGTTATTCACCTTGAAATTTGAAAGTCAATGAAATTACTATAAACTGGCTGCAAAAACATTAAGATCAAACTTAAAAATTGTAATTTCAAGTTGTACTTGAATTTTTACTTTACAAAAACAATTGTGATGAGGTAATACATTCTCGTAATTTGTTGTTCAAATTAACGTATGGTGTGATTAACCTTAATTATTATCAATCAAATATGAACATATTTTGTGATTTAAATTTTATTTAACTGAAAATATTTTTTCGTATCTCATGCACAAAAACTACGCATTTTTATATTTTTATATATGTACATATGTTATGTAGCATCAATAAATATTTTTTACCTCACACATGATTATAAAATGTATAGAATTCAAGTAAATAATATATCGAAAAAGTTTAGGACGTATCAAAACTGTATCAAAATCATTACAACAACAGAAAAAACCGTCGAATATTTTTATTTAATCAATTAAGCTTTGTTATTTTATTCAACTTAAATTCGAATTCGAAATTTAAAAAATATGTTAACCATGGCAACAACCAAACTTCAAATAAAAAAATCATGTTGCTTTGATTTTTTAAAATAAAGAAGAAACGTGATGATACTAGTATCAATTTGATTGCGAGTGTTTTCATTCGTTGAGATCCAAGACTGATTATGATACAATTGGTAGAAACAAAATACTGGCGGTTCTCAAATTATGTGATATTGCATTGCAACTCAGTTATTCTCTCACCATTTTCATTTGAATTTAAATGCTGGCCGTTGCGTTCCTCCACATTTCTATGGGTGCTGCGTACCCATCGCTAGAAGGTCATCTCATTGACCGGTTTGAATTTTCAAGAAGTATGACCTATATGGTATAGATAGTGACTGTCTAGATCTTGTTTTCTGATTATTGGCTAACTTATGTATTGTAAGGCAATGATATCCATTTTATAACATTAGACGTATCTAGACTGTCGAGAGCATCATGTGGGTTTTAACACTATATGTGTTGTAAAACAACATACTGCCAAACCAATTTGTTAAAAACTTTTGTTGAAATTCCTTTCATATATTTAAACAAAAAACTATCTCGTCCGTCGACTGTCATTTTATTTTTTGATGTGCAAACCATATTAATCATACAATTTTTATATTACAAAAGTTGTCTAAAGTAAATCATTTTAATTTTTGTTTTTGAAAAAGAATCTTTTTCGATCGTTATATTGCTACACCATATTTACGTAAATTTTGCTAAACAATTTAAAATTAACTTAAGTTCTTACATAGTTAAAATATCATCAAATGTTTTACCTGCTAAAATGATTATCTATTTTTAATGCAAAACAAGTACCGTGGGAAAAAAATTTGTTTACGATAGTATATAAAAAGTCAATTTTCTTGCAGGCTTAATCCTCTGTGAAAATGGGTTTGTTCCACTAGCGTAAAATAATTTTCGCTAGGTAACAAATTGTTGTTGCTATGATATTTTCATGAAAATAGAATACGAATTTTGAATATTATGTTGTCGATTTCTAGTTTAAACTAATTAAATAAATAAATCTAATTATAATAAATATTGATTAAAATTAATTATTACTAGTTCTTTTTAAAAAGTATAAGCAATTAACGCATCGAAATTGGGTGCATTAATCGTCAAAAATGTCTTACTTCGGTTTTACTCGACAACCGTATAGTACAAAGTGTCAAACTATAGAAGTTCCTCACTATCATACTTACAGAATGTAAAATGATTTCTTTGTCCAAACAGCACGGATGTAGTTGCTGCAAGCGCGTGTTGTTGTGTGATCTTGATCTTAAAAAGTTTTTATGTATTACTTTGACACGTATTACAATCTCAATTTCACAACACTTTTTATTAAAAATAAAAGATCCTTCTAATAAAAGAATTACAATGTCGTTGAATACCGTTGATTTTTACTTAAAAGGTACAACTTTTGATTAAATATTGACAAAAATATACAGCGTAGAGAAGTAAAACGAGACCAACGAGACCATACAAAAATTAAAATCGATTCTTCAGAATTCAGTTCGTGCATAATTTATTTGTTTGTCTTTTTAAACACCGTGTTAGGTCATAAATTTTATTGTATTTTTATGAAAAAAATTTAATTCAATTAGCAATAATGTTTGAGACAGTTAAATTTACTATCGCATCTGTTTTGTTTTTCTTTTTGATATTTAATACAGACATAAAGAAAAAAACAAATAAATTAACAGAATATTCCAATTAACGCTCACTTCTGAATTAATTTGTATTTGAAAGTAAAACATTTTCTATTTGTGTTTTCTATAAATTATCAAACACTTATAACCGGGTGATATTGTTATTAAAATATGTATTTGTTTGAAAGAAACTCCAAACAATACTGGATAATGAACTTTTATTATCCAAATAATAAAGTGGTAAATCTTTAAATATTATTCTTGAAGTGGTAACTATATTTATTACTTAAATGATTTTATTAAATAGCAACAATTACAGCTTATTATAAAATATGCGTGTTCATTATTAAAGCTGTCAAACTAGTATGGTTTAGCTTACCAAAAACACATTGAAAGACACAAACCTATTGATTTTTTTAATCATGTTTTTTACTTCTCTCGAATAACTGCCTAACTTTTAATTCGATAAACATAATTTCCAAATAACGTTTTGGATTCGTTCACTGGTTACTAAGCAAAAACACCCAGTTTCACAACAACAACCGAAAACAATTATTGCTTCTTGTGTTGAATATTTTATTTAGGAATATTGTTGGCTGTATTATACACCAAATAATATTCCTAAGTAGAATATTCTTCCAATAGCTTCAGAAACTCCAACGGTTAACTGAATTTTCCATTATAACACAGTGTTCAAAATAATTCACATTATTTCTATTAAATAACACTTAAATCTTTATTCACAATTAAAAAATAACTTTACTTCATTTCGTTTACAATCATTTAATTCTGTCTAAAAATAATAGTATTTCGATCTAGAAAAATCTATCGTTTTCTAAAATTCTTTTATCCTGAATATTCTTTAAAACAAAATAACAAACAATGTTTATTCGTCCCTTCACTGTACCTTTTCTAGAAAAGAACGTAATACAACAACAAATACAAAATAAATATTGCTGTTGATATTTTAAGTGTACTATCTTTATTAATGTAGCTCTATTGGTGAGACTACTGTACATGCCCACTTATCTTTTACAGTCATTTATAAATTCTAAAGCCTATCGACTTGAAATTTAAGATAAGTTTAAAATAAAACACGCTAGAAATAAAATAAAATAAAATATGAAGTTATACAAAATAAATTAAATTGGTTTAAAAGGATTGTGATATTTGGTCGTTAAAAAATATTTAACAAACAATGGTATGGTATCCAACCGATCACATCCAATTAGCGTGTATATGGAGTTGTATATTTCAAGATGGCGTTAAATTTGTTTTTATTTTGAGTTTTATATTTCAAAATGGCAATAGGTTCACGATTTTTTGTGCTAAAGAAACAATCAGGGTTACATTACGAGGGTTTTGATTTAATTCAAAATTGCACAATTATCGCGTATTTTTTCAAAACTCTAAGATCCAAACATAATACTTTCTCCATCTCTGCGGTTTAGTTCATAAAATTATGTAGTTATATTTTAGATTATTTTATAATCAAACATATTTTTTTGAAATATCATCAATGAAAAATAAATTTGTCAATAATGGAAAAACTTTACCAGTAAATTTTTATTATGTACTTTAAGAATAATTACATTACTTAAATATTTGTTCATGTCGTTACATGGCTTGTCCTTTATAAAATATTTGACTTAAAAGGTTTGCTATTTACTGCACTCAAAAAAATGTGTGAACCTCATCCACGTAAGCTCACGTTTGAAGTGAAACTTCTTTTAATGTAAATGTTGCTCAGGAGTGCGTTTGAATGCTTAATGAGGTCTCATTTTCATTAAATAATAAATATAGTTAATAGTTAATTAAAAGACGTTATGAGGTTCATTTAGTATTCGAACGAATTTCATTTAACGTCTGTAATGTCAAATTTGAAAAATTTTGCCACTTCTATGCAACATATCTAATTATTAAATGTCAAAAATGTGTAAATGTATAAATAAATTGACGAAATGTTGGATTATAAAAGTTTTATTCAATTTAAAATCTTATTGCCTGTATGCATTAATAATGCATTATTTTTCAATTATTTCCGTAATTAAATTTGTTTAAAAATTTTCAAAACAAATTTAATTTTAAGATTATGATTAACTCGAAAACTGTTAGGAAAACAGTTTGAGACTGGTAATTGAATTGGTTGCAAAACCTTATAAATTAATTTTATTTTAAATCGTTAAATGTAATTTTAATTGTAATTTTTCTTCACTAATTTCGAAATTTTCATCCATTTTGATTATATTTTTCAATTAAAAATTAAATATTATATATAAAATTATTTAGTTGATTAATTATATTACAGTTAATTCGTAATATCTAATTTGCTAAATTAATTAAAAAAATATTAAACAAAATTTTACGGTTTTCAATTTGACATTTTTTGGAATAAAAATTAAAATGAGCTATATACTGCATTTAAAATTTAATAAAAAGAGCCGGAGTCTCATTGACAGCAAAATTAAATAAAATCAGTTTTTCGAACGCTGTCATCTGTTATTCATTATAAATGAATCATTAAATGGTTAATATCTCATTAAGAACGCACTCCAGTGTCGCGTTCTTTTTCTCGACAATGTTGACTATATTGTTAACAATTGTTAACTTTCGTCGTTCGTTAATTCAATAATTTTAACATTGTGTAACAAAATGACGTCATGATGTCGTTCCTAAATTCAATGTTAAACTGTCAAAAGTTAACATTTTGTAACAATTTCCAACTCACCTCTTAGACATGAATTATAGAATGTTGTTATGTCAAATGGTATGTTGTGATCCATTTATCTGTCAAAATGTTTATAATTAAGAGATTCGTAAATACAATTTCTTGTTTTTGTGTTTCGCAATTGAGTTTTATTATATATAAATTAAATAATTTTAATATATTTAATTTATGTGCTCAAATAGAACAAATTTATTTTTGACAGATCAAAAGTCTAATATTTTGTCGTTCTTAAATTATAAATCAACATTGTCGACAAAACTTAACATGACGTTTCAACACAATTTTATGACATTTTAACAATGTTAGAAAATGTTAAGAAAAAGAACGCGACACGATATTGATTTTTTTTATAATGTCAAATACATCGATTATAGAACAATTGCACTGTTGTTCTTTTTTTAATATAGGAACCTTCTTCTTAGTTAAAAGTATGAATTTTTAATAATTTTTATTTCATACTGATATCTAAAACGACATTTTTCGGATTATTTATGGTACAAAAAGTTGAACTTTAACGTCCTAGGACTTTATAAAATTTTAAAAAGTCCTAGGACGTTAAAGTACAACTTTTTGTACCATAAACGTTGAGCTTTAACGTCCTAGGACGTTCAACTTTTTGAGCAAAATTTAAAACTCATTTCTTTTTATTTTAATAAATTTCCAGTATGAAATAAAATTTTGTATTTACCTCAAACGAAAAATGTGTTTAAAGGTACTCACTAGTAATTATACAACTAGCTCGTGCTTTAAAGTTTCACTTTTCGTTCTAGATAAATAAATAACTATTTATTAAAAGAAATTTTACTTAAAAATGTTAAGATAAAATTAAAGAATGAAATAATTCTTCACTTTCAAATTCAGCAAAAGCCCGATTATCCGACATTCAGTTAACCGAATATTCAGTTAACCGGAATTTTAAATTTTTGAATTTTTTTCCCTTTCACAAGAAAAATGTTTTGTTTTGTTTGGCAATTCACAAGAAATATATTTATCCACGACTACTAAAGAATATATGCTTTCCATGCGTATGTCTTCTATTGTAATTGTATTCATTCCACAACTAGTGAATTTGATTAAAATTCTTTTACAGCTCTATAGTTTATTAAATATTCCCCTAACAAATTAAACAACATACTTGTTTTGTTTTTCGCTATCTTTAATGTTTTTCTTTCAATATGGCGATACAAATTTTTGCATGAAAACTGGAAATTAAACGAAATATTTTACAGTCGTGGATAAAATAGCATCTTGTATTCGCTTAGGATGATGGCAATTCTTCACTCGGATGATTCCCTCCACTCGCTACGCTCGTTTCGGGAAACTTCATCCTCGGTCTAAGTTCATACAAGAATCTACTATTTGCTTTAACTTTTAAATTATTTTATGCTTCACAATGATATAAAGTTGTTATAATGTCTAGGATACGCTATATATAAAGACATTCATAAAACCGGGGCGTTATGAGAGGGCATTATGAACTAATAACGCCCGCTATTAAGACGCTTAAAAGCTGAATAAAATTATGTTTACTGTAGTTTTGTCTACAAAATGTAAATAAATTTTATTAAATTTAAGCTAGTAAAAGATTTTTACATTTATTTAAAAATATTTAGCAACATTTTAGTTATTATATGTTCGTTTAGTTTTCCAAAACTATCAAATTATTTTAAACGTCATACAATGTTTTTATCATACGCTGCAAAATTTTGGAGAATTTGTTTACATAGCAACGTACAAACAACAAATAATTATTTTAAACTTCAAAATAGTTATTTTCTTGGCATACTAGTATACATTTGTATTTTTTTGCATATCAATATAGGCCAACAAATTAAATTCTTTTTTAGTTTTTAGCTTATTAAGTGAAGCATAAAATCTTGTATGCACCACTGGCGTTACTGGGTATTACGCCGATCAAGCGACATCCATCCCTCGGGCTAGGTTACGTCGCTTTTCGGGCGCAATAACCTACATAACGCCCTTGGTACATAAATAGCTATAAATTTTTAAAATGCTTTTATTATTTATTTTATTTACTTATTTTTGTAGTTGTACTAAATATTAATTTGCAATCAATATAATCAATCAATTATTAATAACTAGAAATACGCATACAAAAATAAGTTTTTAGGATTTTATTTGAAAAATATTAAGGGGCTGAAATCTCAAGCTATTAGATATCAAGACTTCGGTCTGGGTTAAGGATTTTGATATAGTTTCCGGCAAAAAACTTTTATGAGGACATGGTTTTTAGTTTTGGGCAGCGATGTATATCAAACATAGTTTTTTGTGAAAGTACTTGTATTTTTTATCTCTGTTTAGATATGTATTACAAAACTAACACGAAACATCAATACGTTGTCGGAAAATTATAACAGATCATATATGTATTAACATAGTTTAGTGAAAAGATTATACAATCAGCAAACTACTCAAAAACCTCTCCATTCAGCGTTTAGAGAAAATATTTCAAAATCACAAATTCATATTTCTTTCTTTATTCCAAAAATATTGTAAAAATTAAATTAAATAAAATATTCAAACTTTTTCAAACAAAATTCTAAAAATATTTCAAAAATTATTACAAAATCGAAGATTAAAACTTTTTTCAAAAATTCTAAAAATATTGCGAAAATTATAATAAAATCAAAAATTGTAACTTTTACCAAAATTATAAAAATTATAATGAAATCAAAAATTTAAAATTTTTCAAAATTCCAAAAATATTCCAAAAATTCCTCCAAAATCAAAAATTGAAACTTTTTCAAAATTCTAAAAATATTCCAAAAATTAGAATAAAATCAAAAATTTAAACTTTTTCTAAATTCTAATAATATTCCAAAAATTCTTAAAAATTAAAAAATTCAAACTTTTTCCAAAATTCCAAAAATATTGCAAAAATTATAACAATATCAAAAATTGAAACTTTTTCCAAAATTATAAAAATTATAATAAAATCAAAAGATTAAAATTTTTCAAAAGTCCAAAGATATTCCAAAAATTCTTACAAAATCAAAAATTGAAACTTTTTCAAAATTCCAAAAATATTTCAAAAACTATAACAAATTCAAAAATGTCCATGTCCAATTTCATTTTCAATTAAATTTTCAGCAAACTACTCAAAAACCTTCCATTTAGCGATTCGAGAAAATATTACAAAATCCCAAATTCATATTTCTTTCAAAATTCCAAAAATATTGTAAAAATTATAATAAAATCAAACTTTTTTCACAATTCTAAAATTATTCCAAAAATTATTACAGAATCAAAAACTAAAACTTTTTTCAAAATTCCAAAAATTGTAATAAAATCAAAAATTTAAAATTTTTCAAAATTCTAAAAATATTCCAAAAATTCTTACAAAATCAAAAATTGAAACTTTTTCCAAAATTCTAAAAATATTGCAAAAATTATTACAAAATCAAAATTACAAACATTTTTCAAAATTCCAAAAATATTTCAAAAACTATAACAAATTCAAAAATTTCCATTTTCAATTACATATACGTCATTAAAACAGCTACATTTTTTCCAAAAAATTGTCTATAAAAATAAATAAAAATCTTTCTTTTGACACACTTGACAACATTTTTTTGACAAACTTATAATTCCATAATTTTCAATAATAATAATAAAATTTCATTTCAAACAAATAATTAATTTCATTTTTTCCAAAAAATTGGGTAAAAAAATAAATAAAAATCTTTCTTTTGACACACTTGACAACATTTTTTGACAAACTTATAATGCAATAATCTAGTTTTGGATCTCACATACCAATCCCAACCATCAAGATTTCTTCAAATTCAATGTTCCTACTCGTAATCACTTAAAATGAACGTTTTTTAAGCCAAAAATATGAAAATTTGCTATTTTTGACATACTTAATGATTTTTTTGACACACTTCCGGTACAGCTATCGAACACAGCGTCCTCTCAGACCTGTCCCTTGAGTATACCTATTTTTAGAAAAATAAATTTTTGAAATCCCTCCAGCGGTTTTCCCTGCAGCGTAGGTAATGACGGACGGACGGCCGGCCGGCCGGCAGACAGACATGCATTTTTTTTTGCTTCTTTAGAATCAGTAGCTCCTAAAACGTCGAGAAATGCCAAAAAAGTGGGGGTAAGAGTTTCACTTTTGGCTTATGAATGTAATACTTAGGTCTTTCAGACCGAAGTAATATGTTGACGAGAATCGTAACAAAACATTTATTTGAATTATTATATGAAATCGTTCAAATATTTCATTTACATTCAAGTATCCGGGATTTTCGATTATCCGGCATGCTTTAATTCCGAGAAGTCTGGATAATTGGGCTTTTACTGTAATATGAATTACTTACTCACCAATATACAACAACACACAGTAAACAATTTTATATGCATACTTCACAATATATTATTCACAATATTAACAAAACTATTTGACTATATTAAATCTTGTTACATGATCAAATACATGTAAAAACATTAAAAATTAGCAGGGGGTTTTTGTGAGCAATTATGTTTAAGTACCATATTGGATGTGACTTGAATTTTGCAATTCGAAATAATTTTTCATTTTCTCTAAAATTCCTTTAGAAAAAATTGTTTGTGCTTCGTGCCAAGATTCGAACTCATACAGACACATGTCTAAATCCCGTGTGTGTTACACAACTTAGCCACAGCGGCGATGACGACCCATATTTTAATTTTCATGTTCAGATAATTTCTAAATTAAAACTTCATCATTTTTCATATTTACTTAAGTTGAATCTTTCATCTATGATTACATATTGGAAAATATGGAGGGGCTGAAATCTCACAGCTTTGAGATATCAAGAGTTCGGTTTGGGTTAAGGATTTTGATATAGTTTTCGGCAAAAAACTTTTATGAGGACATGGTTTTTAGTTTTGGGCAGCGATGTATATCAAACATAACTCTTTGTTAAAGTACAAGTATGTTTTTTTCTCTGTTTAGAAATTTATTACAAAACTAACACGAAACATCAATACGTTGCCGGAAATATATAATCAAAATTCCAAAAATATTGTTAAATTAAATAAAATCAAACTTTTTTCATAATTCGAAAAATATTCCAAAATTTAGAATAAAATCAAAAATTTAAACTTTTTCTAAATTCCAATAATATTCCAAAAATTCTTAACAATTTAAACTTTTCCATAATTCTAAAAATATTGAAAAAATTATAACAATATCAAAAATAGAAACTTTTTCCAAAATTCCAAAAATTATAATAAAATTTAAAATTTTTCAAAATTCTAAAAATATTTCAAAAATTCTTACAAAATCAAAAAATTAAACTTTTTTCAAAATTCTAAATATATATATATATATATCTATATATATAAAATTCTCGTGTCACAGTGTTTGTAATTAAACTCCTCCGAAACGGCTTGACTGATTTCCATGAAATTTTATGTGTATATACGGTAGGTCTGAGAATCGGTCGTAAACTATTTTTTATACCCTTAAGTGATAAGGGGGGCCCTCCCCCCAAAATTTTTTTGTATTTTTCAGACAAAATTTTTTATTTTTATTTTTTTATGATTTTACATTAAAAAATACATATAATCCCTAATTTTCCCCCTTCTACCACCAACCCCCATTTTTTAATTGCGGTATTAGTACTGAAATACTCTTCAATTACTCCTCCGAAACGGCTTGACTGATTTCCATGAAATTTTATGTGTATATACGGTAGGTCTGAGAATCAGTTGTAAACTATTTTTTATACCCTTAAGTGATAAGCGGGGCCCTCCCCCCAAAAATTTTTTGTATTTTTGAGACAAAATTTTTTATTTTTATTTTTTTATGATTTGACATTAAAAAATACATATAATCCCTAATTTTCCCTCTTCTACCACCAACCACCATTTTTTAATTGCGATATTAGTACTGGAATACTCTTCAATTACTCCTTCGAAACGGCCTGATCGATTTCCATGAAATTTTATGTGTATATACGGTAGGTTTGAGAATCGGTCGTAAACTATTTTTTATACACATAAGTGATAAGGGGGGCCCTTCCCCCCAAAATGTTTTGTATTTTTCAGAAAAAAATTTTTTATTTTCATTTTTTTATGGTTTGTCTTTACAAAATACATATAATCTCTTATTTTCCCCCTACTACCACCAACCTCCATATTTTAATTGCGATATTAGTACTGGAATACTCTTCAATTCTCAGTAGTCAACAACTGATCAATCTATTAATCTATCTATCTATCTTCTATCTACATATCTATATATGATAAATACAAATGCAAATGTTCGTTGGTTCAAAATAGGCAATCTAGGAATGTACTGGATCGATTCTCTTGAAATTTGGACACAATGTTGCATTCAGAAAGGTTATTATATAGTTTTTTTTAGCGATATGCGTTTCATATAGGAATGTAAGCTGTCGACAAGCGCCCCTCACCTGCATTAATCTCAATTCAATCTTTTTATGGTCGAGCTTCACTTAAAGACTTAATTTAATCGATTAGTTATGTATGGGTGATCTGATCACCCATATATAGTTTTGTCCAATTTATCAACCATATTTGCTGATTACCGGTTAATTGTATAACCACTCCAGTGTCCAGTGTTATTGTGTAACCAGTTGTTTATGTTTGTTAATGACTTTGTATAACAACACTTTGACCTAAATGGAAGTAGTGCTAACCACTAGACCATTCAACACATGTGTACATACATTTATATACATACGGTCATAAAAATGTTCTATTTCATTTTTGCTCATTGCATTTAAATTGACTCTATTGTATATTTTACCAAATACTTCTACACGGAATGGCATTTTGATAATTTTTTTGAAAACCAGATTTCAAAAAACGATTTTGTGCATTTGTTCAAAACAGCAGTTGACATGATGTATGTGATACATATATAAGTTTCAATAGGTCAGGTTGACAAAACGCCTGCTTGAGAACATATGAGAAGATTCAATGCTCGGACAATAAACGAAGTGACAATTAATAAAGTCGGCAATAAATTTCAACCGGGATATAATTTTTCTCAATAAAAGAGGGATTAATGATTCGAGGGGAAGATTTCCACATTTGGAAATGCCGTCAATTGTTTCACCAATACATGGTAGATATGTATGCAAAAACATTCGAAACAGAACGTTTAATATTCATTCGATTAAATCAAACCAAGCTTTTCTCTGAAGTACCAGTATATTTGCGAGAGCCAATTTAATATGACGGTTATTCACAACTAACGCACACACACAAAATCATCTCAAATGCACACGGCAAATATCCGATGCCAGCTTCGATAAAGATTTGTAGGAAGTTGTGACGAAAAATATGTAACATGAGCTTTCCAGAACACTGAATCCACTGAATCCAAAGTAGGCAAAGTGATATCACCATGGATTCAGTCAGTTACACGAAATTCAGTTACATGAAACGATGATCCTTTATATAAAAGAAGAGCCGCAGCAGATGGCGGTAAGGTAACAATATATAGATATGCGAAACGGGAACATGGAAATAGTTCCATAAACATGGATGGTTGTTCCATATTAATCCTTTGCTACAAAGAACATACAGATCGCACATAAACTTGGAATACGGTATATACGTCAAATCAGTCAAATACGTAAGTTAGAAAGTACTTTAATAAAGGCAACATTTCAGTTTTAGCGTGCTACAATGAAGCAGCACTGGGATGTATGTATCATTCATCAATGACACGTGCAGCACTTCACCTCCAAACTAAGTTCGAGCTATGTTTAAAATCATGCTGACCGCTTACTGTTCTTCATCTACAAGAACGTTATGGGAAAAAATATAAATCGCACATGGTTGATGATATTTCCTGTCCTATATAGCAAAATGATTGAAGATCTGTGCGTAGTATTCGCGAACTTAGTTCTCAATCAATTATTAATGCTACCGTCGAATCGATCTGCTCCGTCGGTCAATGTGAAATTACGTCGTTAATATAAATACAATACTGATGATTAGGTTTAATATAAGTACAATACGGGTGATTAACATTTCAATTCAAAAGATCACAATTGTCAATTAAATTGATGTTTGCAATCACCATAAAAAAAGATCACGCTCAATCATTAAAAGTGCGCGCTTTAGATGTAGAACGGATTGATTTTCGTATGGACAATTATGTTGCGTAGATAGAATAGAGGCATAAAACTAGATAACCTCTATATCTGAACCAACAATGGAGCCACAACAAATAATGTATAACCTGCAGAAGCATCGAGAAATTGAACATTAGAAACCTGTAGGTTCTCTTTTCTTAGTGAGCACTCAGCACATTGAACATATGGGTACAGCGAACATTTGTAAATCTATTTATGTTCTGTATTATGTTATATATAGAGATGACACACCTCTACTAATTCAACAAGTTGCTTAAATTTTTTTTTGCTTACTTGAAAACTTATTTGATCGCTAATTTTTCATATATCCGAACTGATCAGCTAGAGTGCTGATTATTTTTCATCCATATTTTTAAAAAGATAAATTAAAAATTATGCGATCATTCTCATTACCACTTTTTGAAATCATTGCTACTACGTCAACAAAATGTCTGTGCACAAGCTTTATTTATAAGCGTAGCAAAGCACGCCGGGTCCTGCTAGTATATATATATATGTAAATATAAATATATATATATATATATATATATATATATATATATATATATATATATATATATATATATATATATATATATATATATATATATATATATATACATATATATATATATATTATATATATATATATATATATATATATATATATATATATATATATATATATATATATATATATATATATATATATATATATATATATATATATATATATATATATATATATATATATATATATATATATATATAATATATATATATAAATTTTTTTTTGTTTTTTCGTCTCCGCTTATCATATATAGTCGTTTGGCACAAAAATTTTTCCGAAATTCCGAGATGAAGCCCATTGCAATAGGTAGATTTTTATATGAAATCTACCTAAAATACGAATCGACCCAAATATAAAATGGATCTTCTTGTTTGAAGCTTATATAAGTTGAAAAATCTTTGTTAACACAAAATACACAAAAGAAAGACAACTTACAGCTTATTCCTAATATGCTTTTTACGCTTAATTGGTACTGAATTCTTTGAGAAATAAATTATCGAAGCGTTTGAGACATAATTGATAGCATAATTTTGGTTTTAGGGTAACCTTGACTTGATATAGTTATACCTCGCATCACCAATTTCACATTTGTTAAGCACTTGGCTTAAAAACGTAAACGCTTTATTTTTACGCTTTGAA
>OY856187.1:319298290-319458929 GCA_963693315.1 Diogma glabrata | reverse complement strand
TATATATATATATATATATATATATATATATATATATATATATATATATATATATATATATATATATATATATATATATATATATATATATATATATATATATATATATATATATATATATATATATATATATATATATATATATATATATATATATATATATATATATATATATATATATATATATTTATATATATATATATATATATATATATATATATATATATATATATATATATATATATATATATATATATATATATATATATATATATATATATATATATCTATATATATAAAATTCTCGTGTCACAGTGTTTGTAATTAAACTCCTCCGAAACGGCTTGACTGATTTCCATGAAATTTTATGTGAATATACGGTAGGTCTGAGAATCGGTCGTAAACTATTTTTTATACCCTTAAGTGATAAGGGGGGCCCTCCCCCAAAATTTTTTTGTATTTTTCAGACAAAATTTTTTATTTTTATTTTTTTATGATTTGACATTAAAAAATACATATAATCCCTAATTTTCCCCCTTCTACCACCAACCCCCATTTTTTAATTGCGATATTAGTACTGAAATACTCTTCAATTACTCCTCCGAAACGGCTTGACTGATTTCCATGAAATTTTATGTGTATATACGGTAGGTCTGAGAGTCAGTTGTAAACTATTTTTTATACCTTTAAGTGATAAGGGGTGCCCTCCCCCCAAAAATTTTTTGTATTTTTGAGACAAAATTTTTTATTTTTATTTTTTTATGATTTGACATTAAAAAATACATATAATCTTTCATTTTCTCCCTTCTACCACCAACGCCCATTTTTTAATTGCGATATTAGTACTGAAATACTCTTCAATTACTCCTCCGAAACGGCCTGACTGATTTCCATGAAATTTTATGTGTATATTCGGTAGGTCTGAGAATCGGTTATAAACTATGTTTTATAGCCTTAAGTGATAAGGGGGGCCCTCCCCCCAAACATTTTTTGTATTTTTCAGACAAAATTTTTTATTTTTATTTTTTTATGATTTGACATTAAAAAATACATATAATCCCTAATTTTCCCTCTTCTACCACCAACCTACATTTTTTAATTGCGATATTAGTACTGGAATACTCTTCAATTACTCCTTCGAAACGGCCTGATCGATTTCCATGAAATTTTATGTGTATATACGGTAGGTCTGAGAATCGGTCGTAAACTATTTTTTATACACATAAGTGATAAGGGGGGCCCTCCCCCCCAAAATGTTTTGTATTTTTCAGAAAAAATTTTTTTATTTTTATTTTTTTATGATTTGTCTTTACAAAATACATATAATCCCTTATTTTCCCCCTTCTACCACCAACCTCCATTTTTTAATTGCGATATTAGTACTGGAATACTCTTCAATTCTCAGTAGTCAACAACTGATCAATCTATTAATCTATCTATCTATCTTCTATCTACATATCTATATATGATAAATACAAATGCAAATGTTCGTTGGTTCAAAAAAGGCAATCTAGGAATGTACTGGATCGATTCTCTTGAAATTTGGACACAATGTTGCATTCAGAAAGGTTATTATATATTTTTTTTAGCGATATGCGTTTCATATAGGAATGTAAGCTGTCGACAAGCGCCCCTCACCTGCATTAATCTCAATTCAATCTTTTTATGGTCGAGTTTCACTTAAAGACTTAATTTAATCGATTAGTTATGTATGGGTGATCTGATCACCCATATATAGTTTTGTCCAATTAATCAACCATATTTGCTGATTACCGGTTAATTGTATAACCACTCCAGTGTCCAGTGTTATTGTGTAACCAGTGTGTTTATGTTTGTTAATGACTTTGTATAACAACACTTTGACCTAAATGGAAGTAGTGCTAACCACTAGACCATTCAACACATTTGTACATACATTTATATACATACGGTCATAAAAATGTTCTATTTCATTTTTGCTCATTGCATGGAAATTGGCTCTATTGTATATTTTACCAAATACTTCTACACGGAATGGCATTTTGATAATTTTTTTGAAAACCAGATTTCAAAAAACGATTTTGTGCATTTGTTCAAAACAGCAGTTGACATGATGTATGTGATACATATATAAGTTTCAATAGGTCAGGTTGACAAAACGCCTGCTTGAGAACATATGAGAAGATTCAATGCTCGGACAATAAACGAAGTGACAATTAATAAAGTCGGCAATAAATTTCAACCGGGATATAATTTTTGTCAATAAAAGAGGGATTAATGATTCGAGGGGAAGATTTCCACATTTGGAAATGCCGTCAATTGTTTCACCAATACATGGTAGATATGTATGCAAAAACATTCGAAACATTCATTCAAAAACAAACAAACCAAGTTTTTCTCTGAAGTACCAGTATATTTGCGAGAGCCAATTTAATATGACGGTTATTCACAACTAACGCACACACACAAAATCATCTCAAATGCACACGGCAAATATCCGATGCCAGCCTCGATAAAGATTTGTAGGAAGTTGTGACGAAAAATATGTAACATGAGCTTTCCAGAACACTGAATCCACTGAATCCAAAGTACGCAAAGTGATATCACCAAGGATTCAGTCAGTTACACGAAATTCAGTTACATGAAACGATGATCCTTTATATAAAAGAAGAGCCGCAGCAGATGGCGGTAAGGTAACAATATATAGATATGCGAAACGGGAACATGGAAATAGTTCCATAAACATGGATGGTTGTTCCATATTAATCCTTTGCTACAAAGAACATACAGATCGCACATAAACTTGGAATACGGTATATACGTCAAATCAGTCAAATACGTAAGTTAGAAAGTACTTTAATAAAAGCAACATTTCAGTTTTAGCGTGCTACAATGAAGCAGCACTGGGATGTATGTATCATTCATCAATGACACGTGCAGCACTTCACCTCCAAACTAAGTTCGAGCTATGTTTAAAATCATGCTGACCGCTTACTGTTCTTCATCTACAAGAACGTTATGGGAAAAAATATAAATCGCACATGGTTGATGATATTTCCTGTCATATATAGCAAAATGATTGAAGATCTGTGCGTAGTATTAGCGAACTTAGTTCTCAATCAATTATTAATGCTACCGTCGAATCGATCTGCTCCGTCGGTCAATGTGAAATTACGTCGTTAATATAAATACAATACTGATGATTAGGTTTAATATAAGTACAATACGGGTGATTAGCATTTCAATTCAAAAGATCACAATTGTCAATTAAATTGATGTTTGCAATCACCATAAAAAAGATCACGCTCAATCATTAAAAGTGCGCGCTTTAGATGTAGAACGGATTGATTTTCGTATGGACAATTATGTTGCGTAGATAGAATAGAGTCATAAAACTAGATAACCTCTATATCTGAACCAACAATGGAGCCACAACAAATAATGTATAACCTGCAGAAGCATCGAGAAATTGAACATTAGAAACCTGTAGGTTCTCTTTTCTTAGTGAGCACTCAGCACATTGAACATATGGGTACTGCGAACATTTGTAAATCTATTTATGTTCTGTATTATGTTATATATAGAGATGACACACCTCTACTAATTCAACAAGTTGCTTAAATTTTTTTTTGCTTACTTGAAAACTTATTTGATCGCTAATTTTTCATATATCCGAACTGATCAGTAAGAGTGCTGATTATTTTTCATCCATATTTTTTTATAAGCTACGCTTATAAATAAAGCTTGTGCACAGACATTTTGTTGACGTAGTAGCAATGATTTCAAAAAGTGGTAATGAGAATGATCGCATAATTTTTAATTTATCTTTTTAAAAATATGGATGACAAATAATCAGCACTCTAGCTGATCAGTTCGGATATATGAAAAATTAGCGATCAAATAAGTTTTCAAGTAAGCAAAAAAAAATTTAAGCAACTTGTTGAATTAGTAGAGGTGTGTCATCTCTATATATAACAGTATACAGAACATAAATAGATTTACAAATGTTCGCAGTACCCATATGTTCAATGTGCTCAGTGCTCACTAAGAAAAGAGAACCTACAGGTTTCTAATGTTCAATTTCTCGATGCTTCTGCAGGTTATACATTATTTGTTGTGGCTCCATTGTTGGTTCAGATATAGAGATTATCTAGTTTTATGCCTCTATTTTGACTACGCAACATATAATTGTCCAAACGAAAATCAATCCGTTCAACATCTAAAGCGCGCACTTTTAATGATTGAGCGTGATCTTTTTTTATGGTGATTGCAAACATCAATTTAATTGACAATTGTGATCTTTTGAATTGAAATGCTAATCACCCGTATTGTACTTATATTAAACCTAATCATCAGTATTGTATTTATATTAACGACGTAATTTCACATTGACCGACGGAGCAGATCGATTCGACGGTAGCATTAATAATTGATTGAGAACTAACATCGCGAATACTACGCACAGATCTTCAATCATTTTGCTATATTGGACAGGAAATATCATCAACCATGTGCGATTTATATTTTTTCCCATAACGTTCTTGTAGATGAAGAACAGTAAGCGGTCAGTATGATTTCAAAAATAGCTCGAACTTAGTTTGGAGGTGAAGTGCTGCCCGTGTCATTGATGAATGATACATACATTCCAGTGCTGCTTTATTGTAGCACGTTAAAACTGAAATGTTGCCTTTATTAAAGTTCTTTCTAACTTACGTATTTGACTGATTTGACGTATATACCGTATTCCAAGTTTATGTGCGATCTGTATGTTCTTTGTAGCAAAGGATTAATATGGAACAACCATCCATGTTTATGGAACTATTTCCATGTTCCCGTTTCGCATATCTATATGTTGTTACCTTACCGCCATCTGCTGCGGATCTTCTTTTATATAAAGGATCATCGTTTCATGTAACTGAATTTCGTGTAACTGACTGAATCCTTGATGATATCACTTTACGTACTTTGGACTCAGTGGATTCAGTGTTCTGGAAAGCTCATGTTACATATTTTTCGTCACAACTTCCTACAAATCTTTATCGAAGCTGGCATCGGATATTTGCCGCGTGCATTTGAGATGATTTTGTGTGTGTGCGTTAGTTGTGAATAACCGTCATATTAAATTGGCTCTCGCAAATATACTGGTACTTCAGAGAAAAGCTTGGTTTGATTTAATCGAATGAATATAAAACGTTCTGTTTCGAATGTTTTTGCATACATATCTACCATGCATTGGTGAAGCAATTGACGGCATTTCCAAATGTGGAAATCTTCCCCTCTTATCATTAATCCCTCTTTTATTGACAAAAATATATCCCGGTTGAAATTTATTGCCGACTTTATTAATTGTCACTTCGTTTATTGTTCGAGCATTGAATCTTCTCATATGTCCTCAAGCAGGCGTTTTGTCAACCTGACCTATTGAAACTTATATATGTATCACATACATCATGTCAACTGCTGTTTTGAACAAATGCACAAAATCGTTTTTTGAAATCTGGTTTTCAAACAAATTATCAAAATGTCATTCCGTGTGGAAGTATTTGGTAAAATATACAATAGAGCCAATTTCCATGCAATGAGCAAAAATGAAATAGAACATTTTTATGACCGTATGTAGATAAATGTATGTATACATGTGTTGAATGGTCTAGTGGTTAGCACTACTTCCATTTAGGTCAAAGTGTTGTTATACAAAGTCATTAACAAACATAAACACACTGGTTACACAATAACATTGGACACTGGAGTGGTTATACAATTAACCGGTAATCAGCAAATATGGTTGATAAATTGGACAAAACTATATATGGGTGATCAGATCACCCATACATAACTAATCGATTAAATTAAGTCTTTAAGTGAAACTCGACCATAAAAAGATTGAATTGAGATTAATGCAGGTGAGGGGCGCTTGTCGACAGCTTACATTCCTATATGAAACGCATATCGCTAAAAAAAACTATATAATAACCTTTCTGAATGCAACATTGTGTCCAAATTTCAAGAGAATCGATCCAGTACATTCCTAGATTGCCTATTTTGAACCAACGAACATTTGCATTTGTATTTATCATATATAGATATGTAGATAGAAGATAGATAGATAGATTAATAGATTGATCAGTTGTCGACTACTGAGAATTGAAGAGTATTCCAGTACTAATATCGCAATTAAAAAATGGAGGTTGGTGGTAGAAGGGGGAAAATAAGGGATTATATGTATTTTGTAAAGTCAAATCATAAAAAAATAAAAATAAAAAAATTTTGTCTGAAAAATACAAAACATTTTGGGGGGGAGGGCCCCCCTTATCACTTATGGGTATAAAAAATAGTTTACGACCAATTCTCAGACCTACCGTATATACACATAAAATTTCATGGAAATCGGTCAGGCCGTTTCGAAGGAGTAATTGAAGAGTATTCCAGTACTAATATCGCAATTAAAAAATAGAGGTTGTTGGTAGAAGAGGGAAAATTAGGGATTATATGTATTTTTTAATGTCAAATCATAAAAAAATAAAAATAAAAAATTTTGTCTGAAAAATACAAAAGTTGTTTGGGGGGAGGGCCCCCCTTATCACTTAAGGCTATAAAACATAGTTTATAACCGATTCTCAGACCTACCGAATATACACATAAAATTTCATGGAAATCAGTCAGGCCGTTTCGGAGGAGTAATTGAAGAGTATTTCAGTACTAATATCGCAGTTAAAAAATGGGCGTTGGTGGTAGAAGGGGGAAAATTAAGGATTATATGTATTTTTTAATGTCAAATCATAAAAAAATAAAAATAAAAAATTTTGTCTCAAAAATACAAAAAATTTTTGGGGGGAGGGCCCCCCTTATCACTTAAGGCTATAAAAAATAGTTTACGACCGATTCTCAGACCTACCGTATATACACATAAAATTTCATGGAAATCAGTCAAGCCGTTTCGGAGGAGTTTAGTTACAAACACTGTGACACGAGAATTAATTAATTATTAATTATTATAATTTATTAATTAATAATAAATTACTTAAGGCTATAAAACATAGTTTATAACCGATTCTCAGACCTACCGAATATACACATAAAATTTCATGGAAATCAGTCAGGCCGTTTCGGAGGAGTAATTGAAGAGTATTTCAGTACTAATATCGCAATTAAAAAATGGGCGTTGGTGGTAGAAGGGAGAAAATGAAGGATTATATGTATTTTTTAATGTCAAATCATAAAAAAATAAAAATAAAAAATTTTGTCTCAAAAATACAAAAAATTTTTGGGGGAGGGCCCCCCTTATCACTTAAAGGTATAAAAAATAGTTTACAACTGACTCTCAGACCTACCGTATATACACATAAAATTTCATGGAAATCAGTCAAGCCGTTTCGGAGGAGTAATTGAAGAGTATTTCAGTACTAATATCGCAATTAAAAAATGGGGGTTGGTGGTAGAAGGGGGAAAATTAGGGATTATATGTATTTTTTAATGTCAAATCATAAAAAAATAAAAATAAAAAATTTTGTCTGAAACATACAAAAAAATTTTGGGGGGAGGGCCCCCCTTATCACTTAAGGGTATAAAAAATAGTTTACGACCGATTCTCAGACCTACCGTATATACACATAAAATTTCATGGAAATCAGTCAAGCCGTTTCGGAGGAGTTTAATTACAAACACTGTGACACGAGAATTTTATATATATATATTAGACTGGTCGTTAAAAACTAAATTTTCCGAGACGCCCCCTAGAAAAATTCTTTGTGGTCAAAAAACCACAACGGCACTAATTTTTTTTTTTTTAAGTCAAAAGAACACGTGCCGCAAAATCATCGAAGTTTATTTTTTGACTAAATTGTTAATATCTCATAAAATATGCAGATGTCAAAAAAAATTATATAATCTTTTTTGTAGGAAATTTAATTCTCTACAAAAACGGTCCAAGTCATTTTTTTCCTAAAACCTATATTTCTGATGATATTTTGAAATAAAACTTGAAATTCTTCGAAACTCGTAAAACCAAATGATGAAAATTTCGACGAAAATGTACTAATTTTGATTTTTTTTGTCACGATTATTTTTTATACATTTCATTCTATAGCATAAGAAGAAAATTAGGACTTTTTCGTCATCTTTAATTTTTATGTTTTTTAAAAATTACGAAAACTTACAAGTTTATTTTCAATATATCATGAGAACTATACGTTTTCGGGAAAAAATGACATAAGGCTTTTTTGTAGAGAATTAAATTTCCTACAAAAATAAATATGTGATTTTTTTGACATTTGCATATTTTATGAGATATTTGGAAAAATCTACGAATTTTTTAAAAAATCAACTTCGACGATTTTGCGGCACGTGTTCTTTTGATTTAAAAAAAAAAAAAATAATACCATTGTGGTTTTTTGACCACAAAGAATTTTTCTAGGGGGCGTCTCGGAAAATTTAGTTTTTAACGACCAGTCTAATATATATATATATATATATATATATATATATATATATATATATATATATATATATATATATATATATATATATATATATATATATATATATATATATATATATATATATATATATATATATATATATATATATATATATATATATATATATATATATATATATATATATATATATATATATATATATATATATATATATATATATATATATATATATATATATAAAATTCAAAAATTCTATTTATTTCAAAATTCTAAAAATATTGCAAAAATTATAAAAAAATCAAAAATTGAAACTTTTTCTAAATTCCAATAATATTCCAAAAATTCTTAAAAATTCAAACCCTTTCCAAAATTCTAAAAAAATTGCAAAAACTACTACAAAATAAAAAAATGAAAATTTTTTCAAAATTTCAAAAATTATAATAAAGTCAAAAATTTAAAATTTTTCAAAATTTTAAAAATATTCAAAAAATTCTTACAAAATCAAAAATTAAAACTTTTTCCAAAATTCTAAAAATATTGCAATAATTATTACAAAATAAAAAAAAAAACTTTTTGCAAAATTCCAAAAATATTTCAAAAACTATAAAAAATTCAAAAATTTCCATGTCCAATTTCATTTCCAATTACATTTACGTCATAAAAACAGCTACATTTTTTTCCAAAAAATTGGCTAAAAAAATAAATGAAATCATTTTTTGACACACTTGACATTATTTTTTTGACAAACGACAATGCCATAATTCTCAATAATAATAATAAAATTTCATGTCATACAAACTATTAATTTTATTTTTTTCTAAAAACATTGGGTAAAAAATAAATAAAAACCTTTCTTTTGACACACTTGACAACATTTTTTTGACAAACTTATAATGCCATAATTCTCAATGATAATAATAAAATTTAAATAAATTATAATAATTAAATAAAATAGTAATTAGTAATTTATTATTAATTATTTTAAATAAATTTTTTTTTTACAAAATAAAAAAAAAAACTTTTTGCAAAATTCCAAAAAAAGTCGGCAATAAATTTCAACCGGGATATAATTTTTGTCAATAAAAGAGGGATTGATGATTCGAGGCGAAGATTTCCACATTTGGAAATGCCGTCAATTGTTTCACCAATACATGGTAGATATGTATGCAAAAACATTCGAAACAGAACGTTTAATATTCATTCGATTAAATCAAACCAAGCTTTTTTTATTTATATATATATATATATATATATATATATATATATATATCAGGCACGAATCCTCTATATATTGATTTGAATGAGTGCTTCCGTACTCAATAATTTTCAATTTGTTTCAAATTATAAATTATTATTAAAAATATGGATATCAAAATCTTTTTTACTACTTTACTCATTTTCTCAAGAAACACACGAAACAATCAAAACAAAACAAAAATCTTTTATAAAATACACCATTCAATGATCAAACAGTCAAAACTATGAAACAGAATTCGTATATGAAAATAAAAAAGAATGATAAGACTCAACTCATTCTTCTATCCATACAAAAATAAAAAAACAGCAACAACAAACGTAAAATTTAATGTTCATGAAAAATGTGTTTCTGGATGGCATTTATAAAATCAATCCAGTGCAATTTAATTTTTAAAATTTTTGTTTTATAGCGATTTTGACGAATTTTTGGGAAGAGATTCGGTTTGATACATACCAAATGATTAGTTTATGCTAAAAATTGGACAAAATAGTAAGAAGTCTTTCGAGCAGCTGTTTATTTAGAATTTGTAAAATCTACGATCCCAATTTGAAAGAAAATTTAAAGCAAGACATAAATCGGCATAATATTAATTAATAATTTTTATTATTAATTAACGGTTGTTAAAGTTAGCTGGTTAGCTAAATTGTTTTTTTTATGTTTTTTTTATCTTCAAATGTAACACTAAAGTTTGTAGTGATCAAGCAGTTTTGATGATACTTTGGTAGTTGATTCGAGCTTACTCAAAAAGGAACTTAGACAACATTGCACAATTTTGGGAAAAATCAAACTACGTAGAATTCGTCTTTCAAACATATGTTTATTTACATGGCAAATATTTGAAAATTAAATATTGTTTGCATAAACTTGAAGCCCGAAGATTCTTTTCTACTTTATTTTTCATAACTTTTCTTCCATGTATTATTGAGACAAATTATCACAATAGCCTACTATGGATTAAAGCTTTAAATGAACAAATCTTATTGTTTTTTTTATAATTTATAATAATAATTTTGAATCAGGCTATAAAGTTTGCTTGGAGTAGCTTTGAGTAGATCGCCGAGGGAACTTTAAAATAAATAAAATATCAAAACAAATTTTTCCTGGCTAGTGTAGATGGCAGTTAATTTGAGCAAGTTTGATCTGCAATGGTACGCGCTAATATAGTGTTCATAACAATATTTTTAGAAGCTCAGAGTTAGACGTGATCATAAATTTCGCATCTTATCAATTTTCTCAAAACGGTGAAAATTGATAAGATGCGAAATTTATGATCACGACTAACTCTGAGCTTCTAAAAATATTGTTATGAACACTATATTAGCGCGTTCCATTGCAGATCAAACTTGCTCAAATTAACTGCCATCTACATTAGCCAGGAAAAATTTGTTTTGATATTGATAAAGAGATGAACTTGAAAACCATTATTACATAATAAAAAAAGAAATTTGGTTCCTTTCCACATTTTACTGTTTTAAAAATAGCTAATATATTAATATACCATTTTTTGAAAACTTTTGTTTCCTACCCTTTTAAGTTTTAAGTAAAAAATTTATTTATAAAATTTGTAAAAAAATTATGTTGTTTTTTTAATAATTTATTAAACAAATTTTCAGATAATTTTATATGTTTTAAATTTTATGATTAGTAAATATCCAAGAAGTTTTCCAATTTTAAGTTAAAATTATTAATTAATTATTCACTGGAAACTTTGATATAAACAAATTTTGTAGTAAACACAGGAGATGCAGTTGAGAAATATCTTTACGTCTAAAATGTCACTTAGGAAACAATTTAGGACACTTAGGGGCATTTGCGAACAAATTTCGATGCAAGCAAATTAATTTTGTCAAGTTGTTCTTATTTTTATCAACGCAAGAAATAGTTTCTAAGAAACTTCTACGGTAACTAAGTGCACAATTAGATATATAATATTTTGTTATATCCATAATTATTATTAAAATGGTTATTTTATATCTTAATTTTTAACGATGAATTTTCATTATTCAATTTATAAAAATTTCTAAAAATTTTTGAAAATATTAAATAAATATTTAAGAAATTTCTGTGTTACTAAATGCCTAACAATAAATGGCTTAATTTGAATGTATACACTAATACACATTTGTATGTATACAATAATACACATTTATAAACACATTTCATGCACATTTATTTTTATTTTAATATAACGAGCTTCTTTTTAATACAACGAGAGTCTTCAAAATTGCTTAATGACTGTAGGTCAAATTTGATAAATTCCTTAAACAATGATCTAACGAGAATTATGGATTGGGGACTGGAGTTTTGTCAACAGTGTTGTCATTTAATACAAGTAAAACATAAGTATGCTATTTTTCTAGGTTGTCCGCACCCAATCCGTTTTCATTACAGTTTGACTCCAAAGATCTTGTGGAGAAAGAATTTTTAAAACTTCTGAAATGAAATTCTCATATTTTTAGCCTAGCTAAGAACACTGTTAAAAATTTGGTTTTCGGGAGAATGTCGCAAGTTTTTCAATAGCGAACAGCTTTTTTTAATATATAATTCATTTATACGTCCCTGTATTCCCCCTCTCATTTATACGTCCCTCACATCTGGGTTGGTTTTAGTAAGTTTGAAGCGTCTTGATTCTGTTCAACGTAGAGCTGTCAAACTGATTGGTAACTCAATTCTCACTAATGAGCTTGATTCCTTGCAGCACAGAAGAAATGTTGCTGATCCCATAATTTTCTAGAAATACATTACGGATGAACAAAAGGATGAACAATTCCGCTGAGTTCACTTCATTTTTACCTGAACTAGCAAACCTATCGCGTTACACCAGAGCAAATGTTAAAGCCCATCCTTTTACACTTCATATAAAAAGGTGCAGAGCTGTTGCTGCTCAGCGTTATTTTTTCAACAGAGTTTGCGTCTATGGAATGTCTTACCTACATGGGTTCTCCTTGATAGAATTAATCCTCAAAATTTTAAAGTTAACGTCCAGAAATTTCCTAAAGAAGCTTAATTTATTCAAACTTAATCCTAATCCCTAGTTGGGCATGGTATCTTTGGATATTCAGAGACGTTAATTTATAATTTATTATGATTAACACAAAACATGCCAAACTTTGAATAAAAAAAAAGATGGAAATTCGAATAGAAATGTTCCCCATTCTATGAATTCACACAAAGTATTGTCTAGAAATTTAATGCAAAAAATCCCATATAATGTAAAAGCATTTCCATAATATGGAGTCTAATGACAGTGGAAAAATTCAACTTAAGTAAAAAATAATTAAGTGATGAAGAAGTTTCAACTTTGAAATTGTCATCGCCTCAACGGCGTAATCGATAGCGTGTCTGCCCAAGGATTCGAGCCGGGCACTGACGAGGGTAGGTTCGAATCCGATCCGAAACACGTAAAATGTGAATTGAAGTTTTTTTCTGAGAAACTTCAAACCATACCTTTGAATTGAAAATATTCCAATTACTGCTTTACTTACTTGAGTTTAATTGATCTCAAAAATCCAAAATAAATTTAAAATTCCCTTAATGTAGTCTAATGTTAATACATATAGAACTACAAATTGACCAAGTGTCAGCCATTGATTTCACATTGATTGGAAACAATCAATAATGACTATACAATCGTGACTTAGGATGTTAATTAGAATAGAAATGTTCCCCATTCTATGAATTCACACAAAGTATTGTCTAGAAATTTAATGCAAAAAATCCCATATAAGATGGAAATTCGTATTTTATCAAAACCGTGCTAATCTAACATTAATATTATATATTTATAAAAATATAATCAGATTAATCGCAAGCGTTTACACATTTAAACTGAAATCTTTTTAGAAAGAATAAAATTAAAAAAATATTATAATATGCAGTGGTAGCGAAAACATACGAAACGCAATCCCTATGCTAAAAAAGCAAATAAGGCAATGTGCTTCCGTTATGGAAAAACTCAAGCTTCGTGCCTGATATATATATATATATATATATATATATATATATATATATATATATATATATATATATATATATATATATATATATATATATATATATATATATATATATATATATATATATATATATATATACACTGAAAGAAAAGATTGCTCAATTCAAGTATAATAGGTATAAGATTATGCATAATAGTTGCTTAAATGTGTGCTAAGCATAACTATTCTCAACTTATTCTCATTTGGAGAATAAGACGCTAATAATTTGTTAATTTTTAAAATTCTAAAATTGAGAATATACAACATGATTCAAGTACATACAGTTGCTTGCTTAAAGTATATTATTCTCAATATGATAAACCTTTGATTTATAAAATCATAAACCGTTTACAAAACTATACTCCATTTGAGAATATATTTAATATTTTTAAGAATACTTGATTCAATGTGAATTAAAAACTATTAATCTTTTTTGAGTTTTAAACTCATTTTGAGAAAAAGTATACTAAGTACGAGAATATCCTTCGATGAAAGTTGTTAGATTTTGACTAAATTAAATTCATTTTGAGAATATCTTATCTATTTTCAAGAATAAAATATTGCAAAATATTCTTAAAACAAGAACAATAATTCTCTAGTTGAACCATTTATTGATCAGCTGGCGCAAGATTTAAGTGAAAAATGCATCGGTTGAGAAAACGTGCAACGATCTTTAGTAATCTTTGAATATGAATTGATACTATTATGCTTAAATTGAGATAATAATGCTTGCTTGATATGTTCTTCTTGTTGTATTAGTAATCAAATTTATATATTTTAAAGAATGCAGTTCTTTTTGATAAGGAGTTGGTATTATTTTAAAATGCAAACAAAATCAAATAAGAAATTAAAACACATAATTTTACTTAATATTATTTTGCACTTTATTCACAAATATGGTTTTTTTTATATGAAGAAATTACATTCATTAGTAAATATTTTATATTTGAATTAACTAACTAGTTATTGTCTATTTATAAATACACAAACCAACGAATATGTCGTTCAAATAAATTAATAGGTAAAACTAACCAAATAAACTTGAAGCGAAATAACTTTACTTTAACTTAATTTAAACAATTTAAACAATTTAAAATGCAACCCTAACATTTAAATTATTCCATTTTTGAATATTTGAATTAAATTTAAATAAAAATTAAAACAATTTAAAAATTTTACATTATTAAAATGAAAAATTATAGAGCACAAGTATGTAAAAAAGCTAAATTATAAATAATATTATCAAATTTACCATATTTCCAATTCTGTTAACCTTGTTTATTTTAGTTTCGATGCAATTAAATTGTGGCTGCTAATTTCTAAGATCCATGATGAAATCGATTTTTATCAGGAGGTTCCTAATTACGATTTTGTCCTCAGTAGCCCTAAATAGCAGTGTAATTTGGTTGTGCAATGATTTAAGCACTTGTATGTTTTTAATCTAGAAAATAAGAAAATGTTTTTGCATTAATATAATGTTATTTATATAAAATAAATATTCGTACCTAATCAATTTATCCGGTGTTTTCTTTGAAAGATTTTTTTAGCATTCAGATGTTTAACATGATTTTATAAAACTTGATTGACTCCGTTTAGACTTTTGCATAAAAAAACAAATTGTTTAACTCGATTAGAAAAGCTGGCACTTTACATCATATAATCAACCTACAATAAATAAAATTTTTTATAAAAACTCAATCACGTGTTTTAAAATAAAAACAATTTTAAGGAAACAGTTACAATACAGCATAACATAAACACTTGCGTTAAGCTAAATAAAATTCCTGTCAAGGTACTACAAATGATATGTTTGAAATAGAAAAAATAAATTTAAATATATTAATATTAAGATTATTAACCAGTGTTAATTTCATGATGTTTCCCAACTAGGCGACTGAGGCGAAAACCAAATCAATTCGCTTTTAATTGTTGACTTGGAATAAAAAATCGTGTTAAGGATAATACCATTTTTCATATAAAATCAAAAATCTTTTCAATTTATTTATACTAATTTGAAAAAAAAAAACACTTAGAAAAACAATTAAGAAAGCACCATTAATTTATGCGCACTTCAATGAGGTTTTCCTGAGTGCCACGTTTGAAAAAATTTACAACTAACACTGATTAATTAATATCACAATGTAAAGGTAAAATATGTTAATGAAATATAATAATAATCATGATACTATTTACATACCGTAAATTAAACACACAACATATTTCCTCCATATTTTGCACAATAAATAACACTTTTAAGTACACAGTTTATATCACGTTTCAATATCTTAAAATTTAAACTCAAACTAAATCAGAATAACGTTAATAATATTACTTTCAATATCATTTGTAACTAAAATTTTGTATGGTCCTATTACTCCTGTTAACAATATTATTCTCAAAATAAGCAAGAAAAAATCGTATCAAATAAGTATTATTTTCTCAATTTAAGTAAATCAGTCAAAAACGTGAATGAATCATAAATCTTATTCTCATATTGATCTCAATATACACGAATCAAGAACCATTTTGCACAATGAATTGCTTATATGAAGAAAAACTATTCAGGAATTATGAATTTCAATTTTTACGGAATAGGATTTTTAAAAAACATTTGTTTGCTATTTTAAAATTTTGAAAAAACAGCTGGTTTACTGTTTTTCATGTTTTATGAAAGTTTATAGTTAAATTTTAATATAAATTTTTTTTTTATAATGATATGTTCAAAGTAAAAGAGCTGATAATGATGTAGTAGAAAGGTGTAAAATTTTTTTTGTACAGAAGTTGGCATACACTCAAAATACTTTTCCCACATCCACAGAATCAAAGAATATTCATAGAATCAAAAATCTTCTATAAATTTTCTCTATGTTTGTCTGTAGTTTAGAGATAGAAAATAGAGAAAATTTAGCCTTTATTAACTTGAAATTGTCTTATCTAGGAAAGTCTTAGTGATTCATTTTTCTGAAGCAATACATTAAGTTTACTTTGTACAGCTAAAATTCACTTTTTGTTTTAATAATTTCCACAACATTTACACTAAGAAGAGATGCCACCATACCTGCAAAAACTATTGTAGCTCTGCATAGCGTAATCGTAGAGTTTTTATATAGGGCTGCGTAATAAAATATTGACCTTTGTATTCCAACGTTCATCAATTCGAATCTTCAAATTATCTATCAACTTCTTATTAATTTCACTAATTCATTAAAGAGAATGAATTTTAATATTGTGTCAGTGCTCATCAGTGTTGAATCTTATCTACTAAGATCCTCAACAGCTAGTCTTAAGCTTCTAGTAAACAGCTTCTTTAGTAAATCTTTTCACGCATCTACGTTTTCGACCAATTCTAAATATGTCTTAAACTTCAATAAAGTCTTTATCAATCGCCCTTTGTTAGGATTGGGTTCTAGCGAGTCTGAATAAAAAACATGATTTCAAATACTTGACACTTTGACAGTTTCATGTATTTGATTAACTTGTAGGTATTTTTATATAAATCATGGTGGTCGATGTTTTCTTTATTCTCACTATAGATTACTTCAACATCTTCTCCTTTCCAGGTGCGCCTAAAACCTTCAGTATCAGATTTTATTTTACAGAGTGTGTAACATACCCCAAGATGTAGGCCATGATCTAGGTAAAATATGACCAATCGCTTCGATTTCTCAATATACTTTTTAGCTGAAGCTCCATCTTGTGTAGACGCAACCAAATCATTTTTAATAGATATTCGAATACAGCTAAGCTGTTGTTTTATTATTTCAATCATATCGAGAGTACTCATAAATCGAAAATTCGAATGAATCTCGTTTTATATGTGATATTTTCAGTTTGATCATTAAGGTTAACTCATTCAGGTTAAGGTAATCTCATCGACAGTAAACGACGGTAAACGACATCAACTCATCGATGCTAAACTTGGCAACTTTCAATTTAATTGTACTCATAATTTTTTCTCCTTTTTATCAAAACCTTCGTGCAAAAGTTTTATTAAAGAGCTTTCATTATAGCGGGCAGTTTAAATCCATCCAATTTCTGAAAATGGTTGATGTTTAACTTTTTGATATTATTGTATTTTTCATTTTAACAGAGATGACAAAGAGAACAAATATAAAACTGTAACGTTTTGTGTAATATAAAATTGCTTGGTTAAAACAGACTTTCAAATAAATTTTAATCGTTACGACGACCGCATGGAAGAAAATGAGATTTTCAATTGAATCGGTCATTTCAAAAACCTCATAAGTCACTCAATTAGAATTTTTCAGAAATCAATAAAAACTATTTCATACACAAACAAATGAGTTTTAAAGGACTTTTTTATGTTTAATTTAGTATTTGAGTGGTGAAAAATTAAAATAGCGAATAACCTTTACAATTTCTTAATAGAAATAATGAAAAAAACCTGAAAAACAGTTCTTGACTTATGTTGTTTTAGCAAGAAATAGGGTTAGTAGTATAAAGTTTAACCGAAAAAATCATAGTAATCATATTTTTTATTGCTTATTATTGAGAATTACACTTAAAAATAATCTTATTAACATTTACATGTATTAATTTGTCATGTTTTAATATCTTTATGGTACATAGTCATATTCTCCATCATTCTTAATTATGAGTTAATTCATATATAATAGTATAATACGTATATAATTCATATATAATTCATATATAATACGAATCTTCGAAAAGAGGACGAGTATCATGGGTACCTGCGGTTCCTTTCGTCCTACGCGGGAATGCAGGAATGCTATCGCTATCGACTAACGTGGTTTTTACCCAGAATACGCATCTCCCTTAAAGGAACCATTTTCTGCAAAAAAAGCATGTTGGTAAAAAATGTGACTTAAGAGGTTTTTGAAACGATTCAATTTTTTTTGCGAGAATTCAAGTTTAAATTTAAAAACACAAAAAACAGTCAAAACAGCATTTTAAAAACAGCTGTTTGCTGTTTTTGATTGTTTCCCAAAAATTCGTAATATGTAATAAGTTTGTCTAAATTAGAGAAAATAATTCTGTTAAAACAAACAAAATTTATCAATATCAGTTCAAGAAATCAGTTTTCTACATTTGATACTAAATTTTTTACTCGGATTGAGAATAAATATATTACAATTTCATCGATCTTTTGTAAGTTGAACTTGAGAATAAAGTTCTTCAAATAATTAGAATAATGCATAAACGTAGCATAATTGATTTAATTGCTGTAACTTATAAATCCACAAATTTGAAATTATTAGTCTTATTTTGTGAAATTGTTGAATTACTAAAACTGATCAATTTAATCTCAATTTAAGCATGAAATTCTTATTTTAAGTAGTTAAGTCTTTAATTTTCATCAATTTTGATTTTCTGTTATTAAGAATTGGTTTTACTCAATAACAGAATAGGATTTCTCTCAGTGTATATATATAAAATTCAAAAATTCTATTTATTTCAAAATTCTAAAAATATTGCAAAAATTATAAAAAAATCAAAAATTGAAACTTTTTCTAAATTCCAATAATATTCCAAAAATTCTTAAAAATTCAAACCCTTTCCAAAATTCTAAAAAAATTGCAAAAACTACTACAAAATAAAAAAATGAAAATTTTTTCAAAATTTCAAAAATTATAATAAAGTCAAAAATTTAAAATTTTTCAAAATTTTAAAAATATTCAAAAAATTCTTACAAAATCAAAAATTAAAACTTTTTCCAAAATTCTAAAAATATTGCAATAATTATTACAAAATAAAAAAAAAACTTTTTGCAAAATTCCAAAAATATTTCAAAAACTATAAAAAATTCAAAAATTTCCATGTCCAATTTCATTTCCAATTACATTTACGTCATAAAAACAGCTACATTTTTTTCCAAAAAATTGGCTAAAAAAATAAATGAAATCATTTTTTGACACACTTGACATTATTTTTTTGACAAACGACAATGCCATAATTCTCAATAATAATAATAAAATTTCATGTCATACAAACTATTAATTTTATTTTTTTCTAAAAACATTGGGTAAAAAATAAATAAAAACCTTTCTTTTGACACACTTGACAACATTTTTTTGACAAACTTATAATGCCATAATTCTCAATGATAATAATAAAATTTCATTTCAAACAAACAATTTTATTTTTTTCCAAAAAATTGAGTAAAAAATACGTTATACGTACCACGTACACGTAGGTAGCAAATCCTCTCACTGACCGGGATGAATTTCATCACGGCTTCTTGTATGCGTGCACCAACAAGAAAGCCAGTTCCAAATTCTCTTCGATAAGGATGACCAGTACAGTATAGAGAGTGACTATCCAAATCTTGTTTTCCTATTATTGGCTGTCTAATTTCTTGCAAAGCTATGATATTCCCCCATCCATCCAGAAAAAATGGCTGTTTATTCCGTTGCGCAAAGATTTTTGAATCAACACACGACAATAAAAAATGAACATGATTGTAGTTAATTATTATATAATTTTTTTTTGGTTGTATTTCATTTTCAAAATCGGCCGTTGATCAACTATTATTTACTGTAAAATTACTAAATAAAAATCTTTCCACTGTTGTATGTTTTGTAACCTTTGTGGCCGTGGCATTGCTGTTGTAAATCTTTCCGCTGTACACGTATCGTGTCCTGTCTGAGCCTTGTTATATCCGTCCCAGTGTCGCCTCGGTGTCGTGTCGTGTAGTGTGAAAACTATGAGTTCATTTAAATTAAATTTCCAATGTAAAAAACAATAGTTTTTTTATCATATTGTTGTTTTTTGGTTTCACATTAGTGCAAAATTTGATGTCTTTCTCTTTCAAACAATCGAAATTAAATAAAATTTATTTGACTGTATTAAATTGATTAAACAAAAATACAAAACACGTCGTTGTCTGTCTTTTTCTATTCATTTTATTTCTGCTACATATTTTTTGAAGTGAAAACTTCTTTAGGCGCACCACACACAGATTTTTTTAATAAAATTTGCTGAGCAGTAGGCATTACAATATGTGTCACAACTCACAACAACACATAAAAACCTTTTAAAACTAAAGTCTCACAACAACAACATGCGTTCTAAGGTGTTGATGAACGCAAATCTTTTATATTTTGTAATTTTTTATATTTTTTATAAAGAATGGACTAATGCAGTGGTTCTTAACCTTTTAAACTCCCGGGACCCCTAAAATCTTCAAATAATGCTCCCGCACCCCCACTCCAAAATAATAAAATTATATAACTGCAAAACAAACACTAGTCACTACGCATATATACATTTGTAGATAACTAGGAAAAATAAATTTTAGTTTCTGTGGTGATTTGCCTACAATTTCTTAGTGTTTTTCTACTTACATAATTTTACGCACATATTTAAACAAATTTAATGCATAATAAAATTTTTTTATGAAAAATTTTTGAAACTATTTTCATTTACTGGTTTCATGTATATTTGTAAAATTACAGCTTCGGGCCCTCAGATGTTCTAACTCGCACCCCTAAGGGGTCCGAGAACCCCCGCTTAAGAACCAATGGACTAATGGAATGAACTAAACAATAAATCCTATCACATATAAAATATGACAAAGGCCTATTTTTCATATTTTATATGTGATAGGATTTATTGTTGAGAGAAATAAAAATAAGACAGGAGGAAAAAACAAATTTGGTTTAAAAATTTGCAGGAACAAAACTAAAATGGGGTTACCAATAATTGAGCTGGTGGCATATTCCTGAATCATGTCACACACTGTCTTCCTCAATGATTTAAGCCAAGATATAGAATTAAATGACGACTCGCTTCATCGAGCAAGAAATACTGTTCCATTAAAAACGGGAATATTCCACACCTTAGATTAAGGGAGCTACCACTGGCTGAAAAGAGTTCATCCGATAGCACCCCTAAGATATCACCTTGGCTAGTGATATCTCATTGAAATTGCCAGTGGTATGTGATATCTCACGTGAACTCGTATGCAAATAGCACGGACTGGAGTACGCGAGACTGTCACACCCACATATCAAAAATAGAAAAACAATTATTAATCAATAA
Organism: Diogma glabrata; assembly: GCA_963693315.1. Lineage (NCBI taxonomy): Eukaryota > Metazoa > Arthropoda > Insecta > Diptera > Cylindrotomidae > Diogma > Diogma glabrata. The sequence continues at coordinate 319,437,237 of OY856187.1, read as the reverse complement.
AGTCTGATCCCTCCATGCGGCAAGACTCCTAAAATAATTTAGTTCATAATAATGAATATAAATGAACATGTTACTGTGTCAGAAGGATAAAATGTAGTATTAGGTTCGTGTTTAATGAATGCTAGGAGTCCTAAGACAGGCTTCTTAATCTTATTTTCATTAAAACTCCAATCGAATTTTTAATTTTTGGTAATCGTAATTACCAATTCTTGAGCAATGACGGTCTGCAAAACCCACACGTGTCTACTCTCATGAAGATTCGTTAGGTACAAGATAAATACTATTCATGTACTTCTTGCTTTGTTTCTTCACTAAAATGAAACTCAAGAAAACTACCGATTTGTCATCTATTAACGACAACCATCCATTCTCTTGGTTCATCAATATTATTTTGAAACCGTCTACTTCCCAAATTTGATGCTGTTTTCTTTGTTCATTTTACTTTGTCATTATAGATATTAATTTATGTATTTCAAAAACCTTTGTAGATGTATGTAAGTTAACATAGACCATAACCATAACCATAGAACTGTAAGGTCACGCATACTATTAACTGATAGCTAATTTCTATTTATTTTTATTTTATAGAAAATACAACTGAACCACCACGAACACAAAATCCACTGTTTCGACGCAAAAATATATTTACTACAAGGCCACCAAAAATAGTTACTACCACTGTGGAACCAGAAATTGAATCATCTTTGCCGATCACAAGCACAGACACAGCTTCACTTACTAAAACTGAAGATCAAGAGGCAGGACAAACAGTTTTACAGGATAATAAATTTGCTAGTAATCGATATAACCAAATAGGGGAAGCGTCTCTTATAGACGATGAAGTAGGAGAAGCATTACAAGCTATTTCCAAAGCACCAATACCATTTACTGCTATAGTTAGTACAACTGCCCGCTATAACAAAATACAAAAAGGAAAAGAGCTAGAACAAGCAACTATTAATTCTGAAGAAGCTGATTTTATTGATCTGAGGCAACCAAGTACAAGACGAATGTTGGAAATAACAACTTCCAAAAGTAAGTAAATATCCTATTTTCTAGTTTTATTGCAACCAAAAAAAATTTTGTCTTCATTTTACAGAACGGCTGGTGCAACGTCGACCAATTAAACCCTCAACGACCACAACAAGTCCTATTCAACGACCAGAGCTTATTTCACAACGACGTAAACCTCAACCGTTTGATAAAATAAATACCCCAACGAAACTAGATTCTGATTTTCCAGGAAAAACATATCGACCGGTTATCGATTATGATTACTATGATGATGGGGATACAAGAATTATACCAAAAACAAGTGCTCAAGTAAGACTCTATTACGAAAAAAAAAATAGTTTAAAATTATAATTCGTTTTGGAAATTTTTTTCTAAACTAGGTCAAAGTCGTATTACATGGAAAAGGAATTATTGAATGTTTAGATCAAGGTAATTTTCCACATCCATTGTCATGTCGTAAATTTATTTCATGTGCCAAAATGGAGACAGGTGGGGTTGTAGGCTGGGAATATACCTGTCCAAAAGGATTAAGTTATGATCCTGTTGGTGGAATCTGTAATTGGGCGGCTGGACTTGGCTGCAACGAATAATTTATTTGTTAAATTTTGTTAATAGTTTTTAAGATCCGTTTAAATTATAGCTCTTTATATATTATATAATATTATTATATTTTTAACAGAATATTTAAGTTATTATTAGTATACGCTCCGGCTCCAAATTGCAACAATAATTTTAAAACAACATTATGATATTCGTTAACTGCTACGAAATATGTACATTTTTTAAAGGTATAAATTATTTTAAATTAACCCAATTATTTTCTTTGATATTCATTTCATGGCATACGATACGCGGAAGCGTAATTGTTGGCCTTTCTAATAAAACTTAAACGATAACTGTTTCTAACAATAAATTTAGTGTTAATAATTTAAACTTAATTAAACAATACTCATATAAAACAAACTAATAATAAATAAATTAAATAAGATTAGTTAGTTATTTAGACGTATTTCAATTTTGTTTTAAAATTTAAATTATTTGTTGAATAACATCAAAAAATCAACCGTTCTAATTTAAATCTTTAAATCGCATAACAGCATGATAAGCTGACAAAGCATGAGAATGAATCATGGTTAAAGTTAAAGAAGCAAAATTTTAATTATGTTTTTAATATTATTTAGTATTCGATATGTAGTGTAAAAAAACTATAAAACATCAAACCCAAATAATATAAAATATATTTAAATTTATTAAATCTTAACTAACTAAATATTTTTATTGTTATTATGTATTATATTTTGACTGATGTGTGTTATTTTATAATATAAATTTGTAACTTTGTTAATTAGATGTAATATTATTTATAAAATTATACAGTTAAGATTTAGTTACTAAGATATATCAAATGTATTTTTTAAATTGTATGTATATGATTGTATTTTATGTGGCATTTTTAAGTTAAAAGAAATAATGTTTTTATACCATGAATCGATTGTTTTAATTTATGTGAAAATAATTTGTGAGCTGCAATATTTTAGTTCTAAAATTACTCTGATCAGTCTATTTTATACCAAAATCAAAATTTCAAACCACAACTTAAAGTTTAAATAAAGTTAAACTTACATCGTACATTTTCTTGTTTACTGTTTCACCAAAACTACATCTACAATTACTGTTCTAATAGTTTTCATAGAACAACATTTGTAGACATGTGTAGACTAGAAAATTGATGGCGAATTTCGATGGTGCCAGGAAGTCATGCTCATCCCGAATTTTTAGTGTACAAGATAATAGACGATTCGACAGACACTGCAGTCTTGAGTCACTCCCGCAGCACAAAACAATAATTTTCCACTGTTGTGAACTAAAAAAGATCACCTTTTATATGACTCGTCAAGATCAAAAATAATATTTTTTAAATATTTAGCGTTAAAACATTTTGAATGATGAGCCGACGGCTATAGTTTTCGTTTGGCGGGAAAGGAAAAAAACCGCGAACAAAAGAAAGGCCTCAAAAAAATTTGCTGCCATGTTAATGTTACCGCTGATGCGAATGCCCATGTTGAATATTCTAACTGGTTGCCTCGTCAACGTTCCTATTAAAGTCACTCACTCTATTACTTTTTTATTGCGGAATGTCTCTGACTCCATACAAACGCCAATAACACCAAATAATTCCATAATAATACTAATCGATTTTTTGCCCCACTTACACTTCTTTAAAGACAAAAAAACACAAAAATTCGATAACTTTGCGAGATTGCAGTAGTCTATCTCCTTATTTCAAAAATCTATTCCAATTTTAGTCTAGTGTAGTTTGACAGATGTATATTCAAATATATTCATACATACCATATATACCAAAAAGAAAGAGAAAAATAATATAAATAGAGATAAGTATAAAAACTAGGCATTGTATATTTTTATCTTCCCGACGATCTGCAGTAGTCAGCTGGTCGCCGCAACATCCCCTCCTCCGTATATGCGTATTTCATATTGGATATATTGGATATGCCTTACCATCTTCATTGGGAACTATTAGGAACTACGGCCAATTTTGAAACTGATTTTTTTAGTAGCAATGCTTTCGTGGTCTGAATAGTCGCACGCCGCACCTTGCCATCTCGACCTAATTGTATTTCCTTAACAACGGCGTTAGCCCAATGATTGCATGGACAATTTTCATCAACTATAATTATAATATCACTTGCCTTTTTTTATATTTGGCACCTCTGCAAACCATTTGGTACCAAGACTTAGTGTAGGCGGGTATTCTAGTACACATCTCCTCCAGAACCTGTCGGCCATAATTTGGGGAACTTTCCAATCATTTTTATATTGCTATGGTGCTTCTCGAAAGTCATTTCGCTACCTTGGAAGAATAACGGCACAACTCGAAAAATAGAAATTTTGAGAAAATGAAAATGTGACGTTGTTGAAGCGAAGAATATGAAAAGTTTCAAAAATTTTGAATCGCAACATAAGTGCCACCTACCGTTTTTACCAGTGAGGTTAAAATGTGACACTTTACCACATAAAAATTTGACGATATTACGATCATTTTATGCAGAAAAGTCAATATTCATAATTTTTTAGTTGTGCCGGTATTCTTCCAACGTAGATTTGTTGGTTTTATACCCCCCGCTCGAACCGAGCAAGAAATGGTTCGGAGTTAATGCTTCCGGCGTATTGAGCGTATTATCCACAGGAATGTAGGTAAGAGGTCGTGAATTGACCCCTTTGATCTCAAATAGTTCACTCGTTAATATCTGCTCGATGGATCTTTTGTGAGATACAATTTCCATTGCTATTGACTTCACACTCCTATAACCAACCTTTCCCAGCACCCAGCCATGTGGGGTGCTGCTGGTGAGATAGTTGTCCACTCGATTTGTAGGAAGTAGGCTCTAACATCTTTTTGTACAATTTTCGATATTGCATTTAGGAGTGCAGTATTTTCCCCACACACGTTGGTTCCGTTATCGAAAATGATTTTATGTGGTACGCCTCGTCAACTTATAAATTTGTTTATCATGAGAATGCAACTACCTGTTATTAGACCATGTGCTAGCTGAATTGCCTTCACAGTAATACCATGTTCAAAGTAAGGTTATTTTAAGCCGTTAAGTCCTTAACTTTCATTGAATGCACCTGTAGTAAAACAAATTACGTGTTTTACCACAACAACTTCCCAAGAACACCTAAACTCCCAAACTAACATTTTGCTAACATTCTAATAAAACGAACATTTCCCCAAAACCCAAATCAATTAATAACATTTCCCAATATCCAAACTAATCAATTTATTTATTTATTTATCGTATGGATTGCAAAAAACAAAAAAAAACAATTATTTTATCCAATACAGATTTCAATTTCGTAAGTTCAATTGTTCCATCCAGGTGATAGCATTATCAGATAGTTGTATGAATTAATTATACTAGGGGGTATCCCGCGGGCGCCGCCCCCACCCCCTCCTCCTTTCCCCTCCCTTCGCACACCAATACACTCTTGCTCTTTTTATCCGGCTTTGATACAACTACTAAGTACTATCCATCATAATCCAACCTCTTCTAATCTATTCTGTGTGCACCTTCTGCTTAACTATATAATTCTACAAAAACCATCGTGAGGTTAACGATAAATTTTTATACGATCAATGACAAATGGTTGAAAATAATAATAATAAGAAAATACTGAAATAGCAGCTTTTGTTCTTCTATATTTTATTTACAGAAAATGAAGCTATGCAAAAATAATGATGGAAAAAAAATATTCTATGATTTTTAGCACTATCTGTCATATAAATAATTAATTTTATTATTAATATCGCAACGATATAAATTTGAACGAAACGGCTAAAAGACAATTAGAGCAATAATTTTGAAAAACTACGTTATCGAAAAATTTAAATGCCGTAAATGGAATTTTTATGAATAAAAAGGAATAATTTTTATGTTCTATAAAAAAAATAAACCAAAACAATAAAAATTAAATATGTAATACCACGAGTCATTGAAATTTTTTCGAAAATATTTTGATTTTACGAATTAAATTATTTAGCAACACTGCGAATCAAAGCGCACAATAAACCACGAGTCCGAAGGACGAGTGGTTTAAGTAGTGGTTTGATTGAGAAGTGTTGCTTAAAAATTATTTAATGAGTAAAATTGAAAAATTTTAGACAAAAATTTCAATGAAGAGTGGTATTTAATGAGATAATTTTTTTTAATTATAATTTTGTTTAAAAGATAAGTATTAGTTTCTAAATAAAGATTTTCTACAAAATATTCAATTATACAAAATTATGTAAAAATCCAGTTTGCAAATAATAAAAATGTCCGTTTTCATTCATATAAGTGATTGCATGTTTATGTTTATTTGTCAAAAATAAATTACAAATTTATAGCATTTATGCGCCTACCAAGATGAACTTAAATTTCATTTTGTTAGAAGAAAAAATGACAACAAAGAATTTTCATAACGACAAAGCAAAATTATCGACGACAAGAAGAATTGCCGACAGTTAAAACAAAGTCTACTGTTTCAATATCATAGTTTGTATGAATGAAAAATAAAATTTCTGACAGCAAAAAAAAATTATCATATATAATATAACGAGTCGTCAAATAATAGTCGATTATTTTTCATAATCATTATTACGAATGTCATTTGAGGTCCCGAGTGCGCGTAGCGCACGAGGGAAATTTTTGACCTCAAATGGCATGAGTGGTAATGTTGAAAAATAATCGACTAATAATTTGATGACGAGTTGTATTTAGCAGACAATTTAACGAACAGAAATAGTAACATTATTTCATACAACATATTCCTTTGTTGTCAAACAAAATTAAATATTATTTCATCTTAGTAGGCGCATAAATGTTATAAATTTGTAATTTATTTTTGAAAAATAAACATAAACATTCAATGATTTATGAATGAAAACGGACATTTTTACTATTTGCAAATTGCATTTTCACATAATTTTGTATGTGCATTTTGGTTTTAAATTAATATATTAAGTAGGCGGAAAATATTCGAAAATATTCGCTGTTCCTTCCTACCAGAAAAAAATAATCGAAACAAATCGTTTTGATTTGCTAAAAAATAGTAAATGAAGCGTTTTGATTGGACCTTATTGAAACTTTTTTTAGAGAGTTGAATTGTCTATGAAATTTTTCTTGTTTTTGCTTTAAACGATTTAAGTTTGTTTGTGAAGTATATTAATTACTCTAAATCAAGCATAATAGTACTAATATAGCATCTTTTTAAGTATATAGGTCCAAAAGCAAAATTAAAACTGTCTAAAATTTCCATGCAAAGTTATATGGAAATTTTCGATCATTTTCGTGTTTTTTATGTGCTAGCTAAAATAAATTTTACATAAATTATGCTTAATATATTCAATAAGCAAATTAAAAATTTTAAATTTTAGTACAATGAAAAATTTCATTGACAATTTTTAAAATTATTGGAAGTTGTGTTTGGTATAGGGCGATTTTTCTGTTCCGGTGTTTACCGCAATGGCGCTGCAAAAAGGGGATAAGAGAATAAATTCAGAAAATTTTATATGGGATTTCATACAAAACACAACTTGAAAAATTTTAAAAATTATCTATGAAACCGCTCATTTTACTACAATGAAATAATTTAAATTTGTTTATGAACTTTTATTGACTATATATTAAGCATAATATGTAAAATATTTTATTTTTTCTGTCCGTAAAACAAATACGAAAATCAGTTAAATTTTTCATACAACTTTGTATGGGAAATTTTGGCAATTTTTATGTTTCATTTTTGAGAGACTTAAAAATAATATTTTATATATTACGCTTAATATATAGTCAATAATACTTTATAATCAAATTAAAATTGTTCAATTGTGGTGAAATGAGAAATTTCTTAGATAACTTTTAAAATTATTCAAGTTGTGTTTTGTATGGAATCCCATATAAATTTTTTGTGATTTTTTCTCTTATCCCCCTTTTGCAGCGCCATTGCGGTAAACACCGGAACAGAAAAATCGCCCTATACAATCCTTTGTAAATTTTGTGATTTTTTTCCCATATAGCGCTTTGGCGGTGAACACCGGAACAGAAAAATTGCCCAATACTCATTGTTTAACATCTTACTGATCTACATTTAAATTGTATAATTTAATTGAAGAAAGTATGTTACGAAATGTTGTGTCAAAAAGTAAGGAAATAGACCTTTAATTATGAACTTTTACCAATTTTTTTCCTCTTTTCTTTTTTAATAAACTTATTATAAAAACCATCTACCAACTTTACTATTTAATGTAAAAGTTATTCCTTTAAAAAAAGGTTATTATTCCCTTAAAAAAAATTCGAACTATTTTTCAAAATAAATATTACATAGGTATCTTGTGACTAATTCAAATTAAAAAAGGTTTTATTAATAAAACATCAACAAAAATTATAAAAAAATGTATTATGTAACTAAATTAAAATAAAATCCCCTGAATGCATTCTATAATCATTGCATTCATATTCATTCATTGCAATGCCATAACTAAACAAAATGACGTCACACGATCTTTTATGATAAAGCAAGAGAAATACATACTCAAACAGTAGTTTTTGTTTTTCCTTATTTTAGTTCACAGGAATGAAATTATGGCAAATAATTATCGGAAACCACTATTATATGATTTTTAGCACTGCCTGTCAAAAAACTAATTAATTTTCTTGTTAATATCGAAATTCAAGTGATAGACTCATACGCTGCTGGCCATTGTTGTTGACATCTCTTCGCATTAGTAACCATACAATCCTCAACTGTGCATGGTGAACTGGTGAAGCCTGCATGACAAAAACATAAGGCATACAAGTTGAATCACCGTTTCTCCACAGAAATAATTGAGACATCTGATTATCGGGACTAACCAATATCTGATGGAACACTTGCTGCAGATCGCCTGATATCGCCACAGGGTCCTATTTGAATCGATATAAAATTTCAACCAAAAGCTTTTTGGATTGTGATCCAGTAAGCAGCATAGAATTAAGCAGCGTACCGGTACCACTACCGGTATTAACTCTTGTGGCGACAATTTTCTTATATATCCCTTTTTCAGATAGTCATCAAATTGATCGTGCATAAAATTTTGGAAGACTTCGTCTTTTGCCATCTTAAGTTCTAGACAGTTCAGTTTTTTCAACGCCATCCATAATAGCAGGTCCCATTGTACTTAGTGTAGAATTTGCGTTCGGACATCATCTTTCGACTCTAGGATCATATCTTTTTGACTGTCTCCAAAATTATCAAGTGAAAAAAACTTATTCACTAATTCATGTAGATCTGGTTCGTCATCATTTATGCACCCGTGGTGAATTAACTGACATGATGGCATTTGAAATACTACTAGCGACAGATTCCGACACCACCCAGCCTACCTAGTCGAGTATTGGTAGTAACTGCTTCATGAAGATTACCTTTACGAACTTGAACTTCAAAGGGTTACTGTAAGTGAGTAGTTAACACTTCCAATTAGAATGCGTGGTATCGTTTCTTCATATTCTCGTATTGGTAACTCTTTCAATGCTCAAATGATTTGAACGGATGATTAAATGACTGTGATGGTAGCACAAGACTTCTAATCGTTCTGGCGTTGTGCATATCAACTACTTGTGACTTCTCTTCTTCACGTACAACTCCACCCGTTCATGAAAAACTCAGTGGCCTTGACTTGCCATTCAAGCCTAATTACCTAGATGACTCAGCTTCAATTAAAGTCAGTGATGAGCCTTCATCTATAAAGGCGAATGTATCAATGCACTGATCATTTCCATATAAACGAACTGGAATTATTCGAAACTGCACGATAAAGGTACCAGTCATATTAGCCGCATTTGTGGTCGAACTACTAACTGGCAACGAAACAACTTGATCACCCGATAATTTAGGATCGGATTGGATTTCATTGTTCGATTTAATTTGCTTATTAATGGAGTGAAGAGTTTTGTGATGAATGCTGTTGCAACCATCAATGTTACAGAGTAACGTAATTGTCTTCGGGTGATAAATTAGGCAACGACGACACAATCTTCTTTTGTTGACTAAATCCCATCGCCTCCTCAAGTTCGACGACAAAAAAGTTGAATTGAACAGTTTGCTAACATTTGTCAGCTTTCTTTACATAATAAACCATTATTTGTACTTACATGCACATTTGTTGATTTATCAGTTGACCGTGTTGCTTGAACTTAACTTTTATTCCATTTAGCGAAGTTTGATTTCTTCGATTGCTCACTATCAATTGTCAAATCTTCAAAGAATACATCTGATGCTACCACAGCCAAATCTAAAAGCCATATATTGAGAGTAATCAATACTTGAATATCATTTATAACACCTCGCTTTATACTTTGCCCAATCAACTTTTCATTGTGCGGGTAACTAATTGATTTTCTGTACCAGCGCTGGATTTAACAAATGCATGTTTAAACCACTAGCACGGATAGTAGCATATAGATCTTGTACTAGTTGTGAAAACTCAATCAACGATTCCAGCTTTTCAATTCGTATAAATGGATAATCTTACACTTGATTAACAAGAGCCATAATTATTACTTCAGGTCTTTCAAAACCTCTCTGCAATGTTTCCATGATAATTGACGAATTATCAGCGAATTTTAAAAGACCCTTACCAATATCAAACGCTATGCCATATAGACTATGTTGCAAACAGTCGAGATTTTCGGCACTGGAATAGCCACAAAATGAAGTTGTCTCAATAAAATTTAAAATTAAAATTGTACTAAACTTCGCCCTTTGGACACCAACTGTCGAGCTGCGATCATTTTCTGTGTTATTGGTCCACGCCTACCATCAAGTTCTCCAGTACTATTGTTTGTCCTAGGTGCCCATAAATTTGGTTGATTGGAATCAAATTGTAGATCGGCATTGTTATACCTTTGTTCCCTTGATTCTTATTCTAGTTTATTCGACGAAGATCGTTGAAACGAACTCGGTAGTTTAAAATCAACAGAACTAGGTTTATGATTTAGTCGATGAATTTCACGTACTGAAGTGTTTAAAAGATTAGCCTTTGATTCAATATTGCTTGCTTGCTTGGACGTTGATGGTACATTTGATGTATACAATTCAGGTTCTTTGATACTTCAATCATATTAGTGGTCAAAGAATGAGTCGATCTCCATTTCTCTAACTCCGTCTACTTTTCTTTTGACATTGAAAAACTATATTGAGATCCCTTAATAGATCCCTCTGCAATTACACTATACGTTTCTTTCGTATATAGCCGTAGCTTGAGGTTGAATTCTGCTTCTAGTTTTTGCTGCAGCTTTTTCTTCATCAAACAAACGTACTTGAAGTTCTGTTGCAATTGAAGACGACGATACAGTATCTGAATTATTCAATTCAATTTTTGGATTGTTATTTAGTCTTTTACATTCATCTGTCCACACAGCACCAGTTGATGCAAAATTATGCAAAATTAAAAAATGACTTGGCTATTGGAATCAATTTTGACAACAAACAAACAAAGATAGCAGAATTTGTTCGTTAGGAAAACAGTGTATATTGTGGTTTAATAAACAAGGCTCAAGCGCTGCTAATATTTTTTATTTAGTACACTCAGATATTTGTGGACCGATGGAGGAAAATTCGCTGGGTGGCAAACGTTACTTCCTGACATTCATCGATGATAAAACGAGAAAAAATTTTATATATTATTTTTTGAAAACTAAATCAGAATTTGAAGCATTGCAAAGTTTAAAGCATTCGTCCCACAATCTGAACGTATGAATTTGAAAAAAATTTAACAACAATACACATACATTAAATTTCAACATTTAAGTTTTGAATCCATTATAAGAACGCACCTCTTTTAATTTCGTGTAAGCCAGTTAAATGTCTTTTGAATTTATGAACACTACTTCACAAAATGGATCCTCTGATATATTCCATTTATTTAATAAATATTTACATCTTCCGAAGCTACAACGAAAACGGTTTAAACGTAACCAATCTTTTCTTTTAAAGTCAAAGCCAGAACATTTAACAGTTACATCCTTAACTTTAGTTTATAGTTGTGAACATTAGCATGGTACCATTGATTTTGCCACTCTACATTTAAATCATAACTTCCTTTTTCAAGTATTGAAATATGTACAATGTTGTAAAGCTTCTTGTGATTGTTGTTTCATTTTCGTCTTCTAAGTGATAATCTTTATTATATATTGTTACGTTTTTCCTTTCCTAATTCTATAAACTACGTCATTCAACTTGGTTATAATGTTGTAAGGTCCTTCCCACGCAGCTTGCAGTTTTGGTAATAACCCTCGTTTTCGTTGTGGGTTTTGTAGCCATACTAATTGTCCTTCTTCAAAACCTTTATTATTAGATCGTATATCATATCGGGCTTTCATTCTATCACTGGTCAGTTGTGTCTTCTACCGAACAAGCCTGTGAATATCCTCAAGGTTCTCCCTGATGTGGTTGGCATATTCTTGCGCAGACAATGATGTTGATGGTACTGCTCCAAATTTGAGGTCACCAGGAAGCCTTAAGTCACTTCCAAAAATAGTTTGAGCTGGTGTCATGGTCGTGGTGTCATGAACTGCTGATCTGTATGCCATCAAAAATAAAGGAATGTGTTGATCCCAGTAACGTTGATTCTTACTGACCAGTTAAGCTAGAAATTCCTCCAAAGTAGCGTTGAATCTCTCAACCATCCCATCTGACTGTGGGTGTAAAGCTGTCGTCCTCGTCTTGTTGATCCCCAGCATTTGACAAATTTCCTGGAATACAGCTGACTCGAAGTTCCGTCCCTGATCGGTGTGGATCTCCATAGGAACTCCATAGCGGCTAATCCAATTATTTATCACAGCTTCAGCAATTGTGGTTGCTTCCTGGTTGGGAATCGCACAAACTTCCGGCCACTTACTGAAGTAGTCCATGATCACAAGCACATATTTATTCTGATTATCCGTTGTTGGAAATGGTCCCGCTACATCCATTGCGATCCTTTCAAATGGAGCAACTACATTGTATTGCTTCATTTTCCCATGACTTCTTCGTGCGGGTTCTTTCACCGCCGCACATTTATCGCGTTTTTGAAACCACTCAACAATTGATTGCCGAGTCCCCGACCAGTAAAACCGTTGTCGTATTTTTGCAAGAGTTTTGTTGATCCCAAGATGACCTCCACTGGTTCCTTCGTGATACTCTTTCAATACTGCTGGTATTTTCCCTTTTGGTACCACAGTAAGGGATTGCTTTATCTTGCCATCTGAGCTTTCCCATATTCTCTTTAAACATTCATTCTCTAACTGGAGACTGTCCCATTGCACCCAGTACGCCTTTAAAGTTGGAGTTTTATCAGAAATTTCTCCCCATACTGGTTTGCAACCCTTTTCCTTGAACTCGATGATGGACACAAGATCCGGATCTTCTAGTTGATCTCTTCTTATGGCTTCAGCAGTCCATTCATCATCAGGTAGCACTTGTAGTAATCGTACATCGATGATGTTCTTCTTATTTTCTTGACGACTGCAATGCTTGCATTCAATTTGACAGGGTCGTCTCGATAATGCATCAGCGTTCCCATGTGCAGTGCCCTTTCGATGCTCAATGTCCAAATCGTACGCCTGCAACCGTTCGATCCAACGTGCTACTTGTCCCTCTGGATTTTTGAACTGGAGTAACCATCTCAACGCACCATGATCAGTTCTGAGATGAAATTTCTGACCATACAAGTATTTATGGAAATGTTTAACACATTCCATAATAGCCAATAACTCCTTTCGAGTTACGCAATAATTCCGCTCCGGCTTGGATAGCATTTGGAGAAATAAGCTATGACTTTTTCCTGACCATCTATTTTCTGCGACAATACTCCTCCTATACCTTCATTACTGGCATCAGTATCCAAAATAAACTGAACATTTGGTATAGGATAGGACAGAATTGGAGCCGTACATAATCTCCTTCGCAGCTCCACTTTGGTCTTGGCCAGTTTATAACTGCTGCAATCTTGTCAGAATCTGTGTGAATTCCCAGTGCCGTAACCTTGTGTTCCAAATATTTTACTTATTCCTTGAAAAGTAAACACTTTTTGGGACTTAACTTTAAACCGGCTGCTTGCAACCTTTCCAGTACCTCCGCCAAGTTCCTCAAGTGGTCATCAAAGTCTTTGCCCATGACGATGATGTCATCCAAATATACAAGGCATGTTTTCCAGTGCAAGCCTTTTAGTACCCGTTCCATTAATCTCTCGAAAGTTGCAGGCGCGTTGCATAACCCAAATGGCATGACATTGAATTGTCATAGTTCATTACCAACACTAATCCACTCTCCCGATCTTCCTCCGCAACTTCTACTTGCCAGTAACCACTCTGCAGATCTAATGTTGCAAACAATCTTGATATATCCAATGTATCATCAATCCTAGGCAATGGGTAGCTATCCTTCTTAGTAACTGTGTTTAGTCAACGTAGTCAACACAAAATCTCAAGCTCCCATCTTTCTTGCCAACTAACACCACAGGTGAGCTCCAGGGACTGTCTGAAGGCTCGATTACACCAGCTTCTTTCATATCCCTCACCATTTTATCAGCTTCTTCTCTTTTAGCTAATGGTAATCTCCTTGGTGCTTGGCGTATCGGCTTTTCTGCTCCAGTGTCAATACGATGTTTTACCAAATTGGTTCTGCCATTTCCTTCAGGTGAACTGCAGAATACAGACTTGTGTTGCTCCAACAATTGACATACTGCTTTCTTCTGCTCTTCTGAAAGCCCTTCTGTCCATTTCTGCACAAGTTGTTCCTTTTCTGCCTTGTGTTGTTTTGTGTTGACCGAGCAATTGATGTTTTTCTGCTCGCACTTTATTATTTTAGCTACCTCTTCACATTGTCCTATGATTGATCCTTTCTTAATTGTTTTCTGCGTATCTGACAGATTTAAAACCCTTACTGGTATTTTGTAATCAGCATCCGATCTAATTAAGGTTTTTCCTATAACGACTTCTTTCCAATTTTCCCCAAATGATTGTTTCTGATTGCGGCAGCTTTTCTCTGTTGCAGTGGCAGCTTTTCTCTGTGATCCAATATTATTCTACGGACACAATTTGAATCTTCACCATTAAATTGGAGTGGCAACTCAACATTTACGTACGTGAGTACTCCTTTGCCAGCATCAATAACGAATCCATTTGGCCTCATGAAGTTCATTCCCAGGATTACTTCATCCACAATGTCAGCTACAACCACTTCATGTTGAAAGTGAGTATTCCCGACTTCAAAGTTGACCACTTTCTTTCCTTTAATACTTGCACTTTCGCCAGTAGCTGTCTGCATTCGGTATCTTCCTGCTGGTTTTAGTTTCCCTTTCACAACATCAGTGCGGACAATTGTATTTGTTGCTCCCGTATCTAACGTGATGACACAACTTTTTCCATCAATATTAGCCCTAACAGTAAGGCTGTCACCTCCCCTTGTCAATCTCGATTCGTGTATGAAGGTTATGGGGCAATCGGTTGTGGGAGCCAGCTTACGCCCCTTTAGGCTGACTCGTTGAAGTTTAACTCATGCGGTGCTGCTTCATCGTCTTCCCTAGCTTGCTGCATCCGTTCTTCTGCTGGACGTCGCTGCATAGGCGATGCTGATCTTGCTCGTTTCCTTCTCACATCTCTGCATTCCCTCGAAATATGACCAAGTTTGCCACATAGCCAGCATCGAATTCTATCACTTCTAAAATTCTCTCGTGGTCTTCTCCCATTCTCCTGGTCTCGTTGTTTATAATTGTCATCACTCAACTCTCCCCGGCGTATTTTAATCGATGGTTTTATAATTGCTTGTGCAGTTTCATTTGTTAGGGCATAAGCAATAGTTTCTGCGAATGTTGCTTTTGGTGACAACATTACTGCTTTTCGTGTTTCTGGATCACGAATGCCATCAGTAAACGCCTCTATCTTCATCTTTTCCATAAAATGCGGCGGCGTATTTGAGTATGCCAAATGTACTAGCCGTTCCACTGCCGAAGAATAGTCCTGAAGGCTTTCTCCATTCCGTTGCAAGAAACCTTTTAACTCGGTTCTGTATAATTCTTTTTTATGGTCGCTACCATATTTATTTACGTTCTAATGCATTCATCACTTCAGCATAACTTTTGCGGTCGTTTTCTGACACTGCCTGTAGTGCTTCAGCTGCTTCACCTTTAAGCGCAACTATCAATGCAGCAAGACGATTTTCAGCGTTCCAAACATTTTGATGAGCGGCGGTCTCGAACTGGAACTTGAAGATGCCGAAAGATGTGGTACCGTCATACGATGGTGCCTTTAGTTTAATATTTGCTACTTGGTGTACCACATGTGAAGAACCTTTAACTGTTTCAACATCTTGTAACCTCTTTTCAAAATCGTCAACTTTAGTTACTACCTTATTCAAACCACGCTCAAATTCCTGCATTTCTGTTTGAATTTTCTCGACTTTAACATCGAATGCCGTTGACATTTGTAGAAGTTTCTCGTCAAAGTGTTGATTTATGCTAATATTCAACTCATTTATTTGCTGGTTTATCTCATTTTTATTTTCAGCCAATATTGTAGTTATTTCTTCTTTTGTAGCAGCCATTTGTTGATTGATGTTACAGCTAATTTCTTCCTTAGTAGCAGCCAAGCTTTGATTCATATTGACATTTACGGCATCCATATTAGCATTTACAACATCCAGTTTTTCATTCAAGTTCAAATTTATCTGTTGCATCATAGCCATTAACTGCGTAAAATCGAAATTTCCAGATGGCAATGAAGTTGTTGTTTCCGCAACAAAACTTTTCTCCTCATCAGCTGTCACTAAATCATTATTTGGACTAATCACTCCAAACTGGTAACTTTCCACAACTACTCCACTAGCTTCCATAGCTTCTCGAAGCCGTATCGTCAATTCAGTTTTGTTGCCGGTTGTTGCCAATCCACGTTGTTCTAGTTCTATCTTTAACTCAAGAACCTTCAAATCACTTAATAAAACCATTATTAACAGCCCACCAATCCCGCCGCTGTCACCAATGTTATGTTTTTCCAACCTTACTTTGAATTGGCCTAGCTCACAATTCGATAAACGTAATTCCCAATCTCTTCCTGAGTTCGATCACTGATTAGTAAGCACAAACACCAGGTTTTATTAAGTATTCAACAACTTAATTGTTCCACAACAATAGGAAAACAATACAGCAAACAATATTCCTAACTAGAATATTCTTTCAACAGCTTCAGAAACTCCAACGGTTTATTGTAGAAATTTCCAGTACACCACGTTCAAAATAATACACAAAATATTTCTACTCAATAAAACTTATAACTTTATTACACTTATAACTTTACACAAAAACTAATTTAAAGATCACTTTTATAATTTTAACTTCACTATCGCAGGTATAAAATAAAACTAATTAAATACTACAAAAGGTAATTTCCTTATATACATTCTGCTTAATCTCTAGAAACTTCGAGGTCACTTTTTGGAAACCTTGAGAAAATATTAGAATATTCGATTATTTTACGTTACGTTGATTTGATTCATAAAATCATTTTTTTTTATGTAGACCTTAATTCTAAGAATATGTACAACAACAACAATATTCATTTCATTATTTTTCTGTAGTATTTTGTTGATTTGATTTTCCTAGAAGTGACCGTAATCGTCTAGATTTTTCTGTAATCGTCTAGATTTTTCTGTAATCGTAACAATATGTTCTTCATAAGAACTTACTATACAAGGACCAAATTAGTGATTATCTTCCTCAATTTTTAAGATATTAAAGTATTTTAATATAAAAAATAAATTAAATTAAATTTTAATTGTTTTAGAAAAAAAATATTCGACTGTAATCAAATAGATAGATATAAGGCCAGACTAGTAATAAAGGGCTATTCTCTGCGAAAGGAGGAAGATTATGATGAAACATATGCCTCTGCAGTACGTCATGATTCACTGAGATATCTATTTGCACTGGCAGTCCGATTAAACCTTAAAATTGACCAAATGGATGTGATTACTGCATTTTTACATGGAGATCTACAAAACGAAATTTACATGGAACAACCTACTTTTTTAATAAAGAATGTTCAAAGGTTTAATATTTAAGGAAGGCTTTGTATGGACTAAAACCAGTCAAGCAGAATTTGGAATATTGAACTTGATGGAGTTTCAAAACAATTTGGCCTGCAAATATGAGAACTGCATTTTTTTTAATAAAAAGTGTTGTGTAATAGGATTAACAAAATGTGTCACAACAACACATAGATACCTTTTAAGACCTAAGTCCCACAAAAACATGCGTCCTGAAGTGATGGTAGACGCTTTTTTTTTAAATGTTTCTCGATTGAAGGCACTCGAGACTATTCATTCAGGCAAAGCATTCCATTTGTACGATGTACGCACAAAGAAGTCCCTTTGCATTTTGTTACTATGACAGTGAGTAATCTCGACAGTTTGATTGTTTGCACAAACCGATTGACGAGTAAAACGGGGAAAATAATATGTTTGAGGCATAATGGATCTGATTTCATCCGAGCACTGCTGGTGACGATATTTAAAAAAAACAACAAGATCAGCAACAGTTCGACGATGTTGTAGGGAGGAATCAAAATTTAATATTTAATTTCAATCACCAACAATTCCTATAGCATGCTTTTGAACAGAGCCCAAAATATTCAGAATGGTAACAGATGCAGCGCCCCAAACTTGAGAAAAATACTCGATGCTGCCGTAGAGATGTGACGATATTTAGGTGCAGCTACTTTTTCACTGTTACTCAAAAGTAGCAATCACTGCCTGTTACTAAATATTTAAAGTAGCAGCTTCTATTATTTTGTTCGCTGTGAATTTTTGAAAATAAAATTCAGACAGCTACTTTAGTATTTTGTAAATATTTAAAATAGCAGCTCCTATTATTTTGTTCGCTGTGAATTTTTGAAAATAAAATTCAGACAGCTACTTTAGTATTTTGTTCTTTTAAAGTAAAAATACAACAAGAACAGGAAAATAAAATCACTTTGATTTCTAAAAGTAACAGTTCCTATTATTTGGTCGCTGTAATTTAGATTTTAGACAGCTACTTGCTACTTTAGTATTTTTTTCTTTTAAAATAAAAATACAAACAAGGAACAGGAAAATAAAAAAATCGCTGTGATTTCTTTGATATCACTAAAAACATTGATATTTAAGTAGCAGTGATTTTTTGTTTCTTTTTCGTATTTTTAGGGTTCCGTTTTTTATACGGAACACTATTGGTGAGAGTACAACGTGTTTTTCACATTATTTCGATTATCTCGTGAACCATTAATCCGATGAACTTAAAATTTAAGGTGCTTATAAAACTAACCTATCCACACAAGATGGGATAAAAAATAAATAAAGTTGTGTTCGTTTGTTTTAAGGAGGTATGATGTAAAGCCTTTGAAAACATACATTTTTTAGCGAGACGAGTAGGGTATCATATGAAAGGGCTTCATTTAAGCATTTATTAAAAATATATTTTGGAATTTTACACCTCACCATTTTTTGTATAATTTTGAAAAATGACGTTTTCGGGATGTTTTATTGCCCCGATTAACTCCGACCCTACTTCATCGAAAATCTGGAAATATATTTGGAATGATAGAAAATTGAGGAGGTTTTTAATGAAAAATATAGAAAAGTGGCAGACACTCATAACTATATTTATTAAAGGGGTGGGAATGTTAAGGGGTAAAAACATCATTTAAAACCAGGTCATGTGGGGTGTCATTTGAAAGAGCACTTGATTTTAGAAATATTGCCATTTTTTTTAGAATTTTGCAATGAATAGTTTTTGAATTATTATCAATAAAGTGACACAAAAAGTTGATCCCCCCTTGCATTTCGAGCCTAATTAACAGAAAAATTTGAAAAAATTCACAGAGACAGGAAGTTTGATAAACTCTGAACGAAAAATATAGCGAACTCTCAAATAATTATATTTTTGTGTTTTTAAGGGATTGGGGTGGGGAAGGGTGAAAAAAAACTTTTTTGACCCAAGCGAGTGGGGTGTCATTTGAAAGAGGACCAAATTTCAGAAACTTTGCAGTTTTTTTTAGAATTTTGTGGTACACAGTTTTTGAGTTATTCTAAAAAATGTGCAAATTCCAGACCGTTCCCCCCCCCCCTACGTTTCGACACTGATTGACAGAAAAAATTGAAAAAATTCATAGAGACAGGAAATTTGCTATATTTTGAACGAAAGTTATAGCGAACTCTCAAATAATTATATTTCTGTGTATTTAGGGGATGGGTGTAAAGAGGGTAAAAAAAAACTTTTTTTGACCCAAGCGAGTGGGGTATCATTTGAAAGAGCACCAAATTTCCAAAACATTGCAAATTTTTTTAGAATTTTGTGGCACACAGTTTTGGAGTTATTCTAAAAAATGTGCAAATTCCAGACCGTTTCCCCCCCCCCCTACGTTTCGACACTGATTGACAGAAAAAATTGAAAAAATTCAAAGAGACAGGAAATTTGCTATATTTTGAACGAAAATTATAGCGAACTCTCAAATAATTATATTTCTGTGTATTTAGGGGATGGGTGTAAAGAGGGTAAAAAAAAACTTTTTTTGACCCAAGCGAGTGGGGTATCATTTGAAAGAACACCAAATTTCCAACACATTGCAATTTTTTTAGAATTTTCTGGTACACCGTTTTTGAGTTATTCTAAAAAATGTGCAAATTCCAGACCGTTCCCCCCCCCCCCCCCTACGTTTCGACACTGATTGACAGAAAAAATTGAAAAAATTCAAAGAGACAGGAAATTTGCTATATTTTGAACGAAAATCATAGCGAACTCTCAAATAATTATATTTCTGTGTGTTTAGGGGACGGGTGTAAAGAGGGTAAAAAAAAACTTTTTTTGACCCAAGCGAGTGGTGTATCATTTGAAAGAGCACCAAATTTCCAAAACATTGCAAATTTTTTTAGAATTTTGTGGTACACAGTTTTTGAGTTATTCTAAAATATGTGCAAATTCCAGAACGTTCCCCCCCCCCTACGTTTCGACACTGATTGACAGAAAAAATTGAAAAAATTCAAAGAGACAGGAAATTTGCTATATTTTGAACGAAAATTATAGCGAACTCTCAAATAATTATATTTCTGTGTATTTAGGGGACGGGTGTAAAGAGGGTAAAAAAAAACTTTTTTTGACCCAAGCGAGTGGGGTATCATTTGAAAGAGCACCAAATTTCCAAAATATTGCAATTTTTTTTAGAATTTTGCGGTACACAGTTTTTGAGTTATTCTGAGAAATGTGCAAATTCCAGACCTCCCCCCCTACGTTTCGACACTGATTGACAGAAAAAATTGAAAAAATTCATGGAGACAGGAAGTTTGCTATATTTTGAACGAAAATTATAGCGAACTCTCAAATAATTATATTTCTGTGTGTTTGGGTGTAGGGAGTGCAAAAAAACTTTTTTTGGAACCAAACGAATGGGGTGTCATTTGAAAGAACACTTAATTTAAGAAACATTGCAACATTTTTTAGAATTCTGCGGTGCACATTTTTTTAGTTATTGATGAAAAAAAAGTGCTATTTTAAGTGTATGTATACCACCCTATATTTCGCCGCTGATTTATAGAACAAATATTCCCAATTTAGACCGTTAAAATACTGGTTAAATCTTTCTTTAGCTAACATAAACAGCTATGGATAAGATTTAACCTCAAGTAACATTTTTGATCAATGTAGATGTGATTGACATTTACTATTAACGTTTACGATTAAACATTTATTCTGTTATGCGTCCATAGTCTGGCGATATAAAGACTTTACAACATAACTTTATGTCATTTATTTTTGATATTGTGTTCTTTTACATTCACGGAACCCTTGGCGAGCGAATTTTATTCGCACTTGTCCGACTTTTTTTTATTTGAAAGGAAAAAAATTGTATTTGAATTAGTATATATTTGAATTAATAGAATAATCAAATTAAAATACATTGAATGTGCATTGAATGAACTTTATTTTCTTTAAAGATATTTAATACATACAAAAATGTTAATTGATAATATTACATACTTGACTTTGGACTTTTTTCTTTATTTTTTAAAAATCACACCTGTTACTAAATTCGCTGTTATTTTTCACAGTGATTTGGAAGTAGTAGTAACAGTTTGTAACAGTGACTGAAAAGTAGCAGTTTTGCCCATCTCTACATGCTGGGACGAATATAGGACTTATAAATGTGGAGTAATTGATACGGAGTAAAATATTTTTTACATCTATTGAGGACGCCGAGTTTTCTTGACGCGCTCTTTGCTATAGCCATTATATGATCGTTCCAGAGTAAGTCATTGGAAATTGTGAATCCCAATAAACGAATGCTTTCACATTTGTCTGTTTGATCGTCACACATATTAATTGAAATATCGTTAAGGGAAACTCGGTCTTTGATCTGGAAACAATCGATAGCAACCAATTACTTCTTTACTTACTTGTGTTTAATTGATCTCAAAAATTCCCAATAAATTTAAATTCCCTTATTGTAGTCTAATATAAATAGGATTAGGATAATAGGATTAGAACTACATATTATTTTTCTCAATGTGGTTGCCTTTGATTTCTATTTTCTACAATGCTGTAGCTTAAATTTTTTTTGCACTTAATTTAAATTTATTTTTACGTGCTCTAATATACAATTATTATCTAACATGGCTAATTTATTATTACTATATGCGGTGTGCATTTTACCTAATTTATTTTCAATATTCACGAGAATTTTTTATATCTTTATGCGGGCTCTCTCGTTTGAACTAGTACCCCCTTTTTATTGAAATCAAAGATTGGCAAACCGGTCTTCCTGAGCACGGTTTGAACTTACGATTTCAAACTTTCTCTTTAGTGATTCCTGTAATTTCAGATATTGGGGTATAATAGACTGGTCGTTAAAAATTAAATTTTCCGAGACGCCCCCTAAAAAATTTCTTTGTGGTCTAAAAACCCCGAGGGCATTACTTTTTTGTTTTAAATCATCGAAGCCGCAAAATCAACGCAGTTGATTTTTTGAAAAATTCGTATATTTTTTCAAATATCTCATAAAATATGCAGATTTCAAAAAAAGGGCATTGGCATTTTTGTAGAAATTTAATTCTCTACAAAAAAGGTCCAAGTCTTTTATTCCCGAAAACGTATAGTGCTCATGATATTTTGAAAATGAACTTGCAAGTTTTCGTAGTATATAAAAAACGTAAAAATAAAGATGACGAAAAAGTACTCATTTTCTTCTTTTGCTATAGAATTAAATGTATAAAAGAATAATCTATATAGGACTACAAATTGACCAAGTGTCAGCCATTGATTTCACATTGATTGGAAACAAGCAACAATGACTATACAATAGTGACTTAGGATATTAATTAGAAAGGAAATATTTCCCATTCTATGAATTTACACAAAGTATTGTCTAGAAATTGAATGCGAAAAATCCCATATAATGTAATAGTAGATTCTTGTATGAGTGTAGAATGATGGAAATTCTTCCCGAGGATGAAGTTTCATCCGAGTGAAGAATTACCATCATCCTATACGAATACAAGATGTTATTTTATCCACGACTGCAAAATATTTCGATTAATTTCCAGTTTGCCTGCTACAGTTTGTATCACCATATTGAAATACATGTATCAAATATAGCATAAAAAACAAAACAAGCTTTTTTATTTTATGTTTTATATATGTATTGTTCTCGTTTTAACCTGTTTATATTACTATACCAACAAATGAAGTTTTTAATTTGTTAGGAGAATATTTAATAAACTATAGAACTGTTGAAGAATTTAATTATAATCACTAGTTGTGGAATGAATACAATTACAATCGAAGACATCCACATGGAAAGCATATATTCTATAATAGTCGTGGATAAAAACATTTATCCACGACTACTATAGAATATATGCTTTCCATGCGTATGTCTTCCATTGTAATTGTATTCATTCCACAACTAGTGATTATAATTAAATTCTTCAACAGCTATATAGTTTATTAATTACTCTCCTAACAAATTAAAAACTTCATTTGTTGGTATAGTAATATAAACAGGTTAAAACGAGAACAATACATATATAAAATATAAAATAATAAATTTAAGTTTCGTCGAAAAAATCCATATTGAATGGCTCACTTTTTATTTCTTAATTTCATAGCTGCATATATTTACTTTAAAATTTGTGAAAAACAAAAGAAAAAAAGCCTACTTTTTGAGATATGAGCTTTGAAGTAAACCAAGGTTTTACGCGCCGCCTAGCGGAAAAGAGAAAAGTTATTAATTTTAAACTTACTTATTTCAATTATTCAATTATTTTTCTTTTTACTTGCAAAAATATACTTCGGATGAAATTTGTGGCACCTATTCACAAAACATTGACACGATTACCAAAACTACGTGAAAAAGTCTCATAAAATTCAACCGCGCATAACTCCGATTCAGAGTCCACAAAAAATAAAATCAGAAATTACTTTTTTCCTTCATACCAACAAAATATCAAAATTTTAGATTTTTTAAAAATCAAAAATTTAAAAATCAACAAAAAATGTACGTTTTCAAAATAATAGCCGTTACATATTTTCTTCTTCCGTTCTGCCCTACATACCGTTTGTAATGTGCATGATCACTGACATGGATCAGCACTTGTATTATTTATGCATACACAACACATTCCCTCTAAATTTATATTTAATTAATACAATAATCAATTTATTTTAATTCATACAATGCATAACTAATATACATAATGCTTTTTTTTTTTAAATTTAATATAATTGAAATTAAATGTGTTTTTTGAATCCTTTATACCCCCCATTTAAAAAATTATAATTTTGTAAAATAACATTAGTTTATTTTGATTACTATTAAGGGCGATGATACATGTAAAAGAAATATCTTTCAGACATAAAAAAATTCGCATTTAATTGGTTGAGGGGCGGTAACATTTTTTAAATTTCAAAAAAATATTTTTGACTGAAAGACAGAAAAAATATCTGTAAGATATAAAAACATAACCTAAAAAGATATTGTTTGCTTGACAGTTAAAACTGATTAACTGAAAAATTGATTTTAAAAGTAAGTTTCACCAATAATCAATTACAATTAACTTAATTTGATGATTTAGCTACAATTAAAATAATTTGTTTACTTGTAGATGTAGATTTAGATAATCGCAACAAAAAAATAAAAATTTGGTGCAATGTGAAAATGCCTAAATCTATATGAATAAGTAAACAAATTATTTTAATTGTAATTAAATAATCAAATTAAGTTAATTGTAATTGATTATTGGTAAAACTTACTTTTAAAATCAGTTTTTCAGTTAATCAGTTTTAACTGTCAAGCAAAAAATATCTTTTTAGGTTATGTTTTTATAGCGTGTCTGCCCAAGGATTCGAGCCGGGCACTGACGAGGTAGGTTCGAATCCCAACCGAAACACGAAAAATGTGAAGTAGAGTTTTTTTCTGAGAAACTTCAAGCCATACCTTTGAATTGAAAATATTCCAATTACTTCTTTACTTACTTGAGTTTAATTGATCTTTAAAATCCAAAATTAATTTAAATTCCCTTAATGTAGTCTAATGTTAATACATATAAAACTACAAATCGACCAAGTGTCAGCCATTGATTTCACATTGATTGGAAACAATCAATAATGACTATACACTCGTGACCTAGGATGTTAATTAGAATAGAAATGTTCCCCATTCTATGAATTCACACAAAGTATTGTCTAGAAATTTAATGCAAAAAATCCTATATAATGTAAAAACATTTCCATAATATGGAGTCTAATGACAGTGGAAAAATTCAACTTAAGTAAAAATAAATAAGTGATGAAGAAGTTTCAACTTTGGAGTTGTCATCGCCTCAACGGCGTAACGATAGCGTGTCTGCCCAAGGATTCGAGCAGGGCACTGACGAAGTAGGTTCGAATCCCAACCGAAACACGAAAAATGTGAAGTAGAGTTTTTTTCTGAGAAACTTCAAACCATACCTTTGAATTGAAAATATTCCAATTACTTCTTTACTTACTTGAGTTTAATTGATCTTAAAAATCCAAAATTATAAAATTATTTTATTTTATTTTTTGTAATTTTTTTTTTTAATTTTTTTTTTAGATTTAATATCTTATATAATCATTAAATTTCTTTGGTGAGCTAAGCCATAATTAAAAATGAAGTGCGTAATCTTTACACGCTGTTAAACTTCTTTGGCCACTGCAGCAGGTATTGCTAAAAATATTAAATATAAAATAAAATAGAAATATAATATTGAAATTTAGAGTTTCTTTCTAATATTCTTGATAATATAATTTGCAACAATGTGTAATAAAAAGCCATATTTACATGTTTTTCAAAGTCTTACAACGTATTACAAATTAAATTTCACGATGAATGCATGTCCACTTAATTTAACAATTGGTACAACAATTGATGCGTTTTTCAAAAAATTTAGCAAATTTGTCATAAACCTCTAATTACATATTTCAATTATGTTAATAATTGAATTGACTTTGTAACACATTATGTAAATATTACTTTTTATTACACATGCTGCAAATTATATTATCATGAAATGCAACTCTAAATTGCAATATGACATATTTATTTTATATTTCATCTTTTTATTAATACCTGCCACAGTAGCCAAAGAAATTTATTTCAACCGCGTGCAAAGATTACACCACTCATTTTTCTATATAACAAAACAAATTTAATCAACACAAATATTTTTTCCCGCCCGGGAAAGCCCGGGATGCAAAATCTAAACACCATGACTACCATGACCACCGTGACACCACCACGACCATCATGAACACCATGACCACCATGACCACCGTGACCACCATTACCACCATGACCACAATGACCGCCATGAACAATATGACCACCGTGAACACCATGACCACCATGACCAACATGACCACCATAACCACCATGACCACTATGACCACTATGACCACCATAACCACTATAACCACCATGACCACCATAACCAACATGACCACCGTGAACACCATGACCATCGTGACCACCATAACCACCATAGCCACTATAACCACCATGACCACCATAACCAACACGACCACCGTGAACACAATGACCACCATGACCACCGTAGCCACCATGACCATCGTGACCACCATAACCACCATAGCCACCATGACCACTATGACTACCAAGACCACAATGAACACAATGACCACCATGACCACCGTGACCACCATGATCGCCATAACCACCGTGAACACCGTGATCACCATTACCACTATGACCACCATGACCACTTTCACCACCATGACTACCATGACCACCATGACCACCATGACTACTATAACCAGCCCTAAAGAAGTTTTACTTCAAAAAACTAAAACAATTCAAAATATAAATTTAAAAAATTACGAAACTCAATAAAATATTACGAATATTATATTATTAGATATTTAAATCTAAGATCGACACGTCCAACTCATTCAACGTTTAATACGATACTGAATAAGCGTATACAAAATACAATACACATAATCGAATTGTCGCATACTTGCCGAACATAATATTCGTTTGCCTTTTTTACTTCTAGTTTCTTTTTTATTTTATTGTGTTTAAATTTCTACTTAAGTTTTTTCGGAATTGTGTGCATGTATATGTTTAAAATTCAAAATCAGACTGTAGTATGATAGAGATGAATATATATGGTTATATATCTGTTCAAATGACTACTTCCGACATTTATATGTCGACATTTATATGTGTGTCATAATTGAATTGTATCGTATATTTGCCGAATATTATATTCGTTTTTTGATCTTCCGTTGCCAAATTCTTAAAACGCGCCTAAAGAAGTTTTACTTAAAAAAAAAGAAGAAAAAATTTCTTTGGTGTTGTTCTATGCCTTTCCGATCGTTAAACTGACCACGGACAACCATTTTTCCTGTAACACCTCCGCTGACAAACCAAGCACAATTTTGTCTCTTAAATGAGAGTCTGCATCTGTAAACTCACAGGTTTTAATCAATTGTTGAATATCGTTCAAAAATATATCAAACGGTTCACCATCTTTTTGTTGCCACTTGCCTTCTATAAAAAAACGCATCTTTCGTAGACAATATTCTTTCTAGGATTACAATAGTCTTCAAACCCCTGTAGCACCTCTGCCAATTTTGCAGATTTTTTATTCCTTATTAATTTAAATCACATTTGTTTTAATATGATCTTCGCTTTCAGCGTTGATACTTGGACAAAATCTAACAGTTAGGATTAGTCCTAATATTAAGTATTTACTTTTAAACACTATATTATTTAAATAAATACTAATATTCTATTCCAGATAACCTTATAATATTAAACTTAATAAATATTTAGTAGAGACCCAGTGAACACAAGACGTATATATGACATCACACGAAGGTATATATGACCTGTGATGTAGTTTTTACGTAAATTTGACATAAACTGACACTCGTCATGACTATAACCTGGTATCATTTATATGATGCTTTCATGACATGACATCACACTGATCTTAAATTTGACTTTGATATGATGTCATAATTTCGACTTAAATAGGACCTTATTATAATTTTGTTAAATTTCACTAGAGGTATATCCATTTTAATTGTATATGTAGTTTGAAAAATATTGGGGATAGTTAGTTATTGCTTCATAGCAGGCTATAGAATAATGGGTAAGTATGAATGAGCAATGAACGACTGACGGGTAAGTGTTTTGATATTATACTTTATTTTATTGAGTAAAAAAGAATACATCACACAAATTTTTTTATATTACTATGATATCAACTTTATATCATAACAACGTCACGCACATCTCCACAGACATCACATTTCTGTCATAGTTATATCATTATTGTTATGTCATGTTCTTACGTAAATAAGTGTGAAATAATGACATACATAGGACTTATATATGACCCAGATCTTACATAAGATGTGACTTAACGTGATGTCATTTTGATATCACAATGACATAAATGTGTTTTCTGGGGATGCGTTTTAATTCAACATCCCATATAATTATTTTAACATTAATGAATAACAATTGACGATACACCGAATGAAATTAATGTTATTTTATAATATTATATAACGTTATTTTACAAAATTATAATTTTTTAAATGGGAATTTAATTTCAATTATATTAAGTTTAAAAAAAAAGAAGGCAGTCTTGAGGACTGCCGACAGAAGTGAAAACTTAAAACTGTGAAATACCTGTGTTTTTTTTTAATCTTCCAATTATTGTAGCATTGCAAATTAAAATTTCAGAATTTTTAAATTAAAGTCATTAAAATTATTCTGGGTTTCACACCTATCAGCATCCAAGCAACTTTTATATACATTTTTACTTCTAACACCTTAGAAAGCATGTTGTTGTGGTACCTTGTTCTAAAAGTTTTTATGTGTTGTTTTGACACACATTGTAATTTCTACTACCAAACACATTTTAGTTTAAAAAAAATCAGCGTGTCATCAAAGAATATTCCATAACCAAGACTAAGGGATAGTATCGTTGATTGAAAAACTTTATCCACCAGCACCCCTAAGATATCACTTTGGCTAATGAGATTTCACTGCTATTTTCAGTGGTATACGATATCTCAAGATAACTCATATGCCAATAGCAGGGACTAAAGTACGCGGGGTTGTCACACTCATAGATCAACAATTTTAAATTTTACAAATCTTTCTGCGGAAGGCTAAGTAAATTCATTGGTATTAATGCGCATTGTTGCCGTTTGCAAATCACTATCGGCTAAGTGCCACCATTTTTAATTAGTTTATTTACCATGATTGCCATCCATGTTTAATCATACATAAGCTATTCTTCTTTGTATAGATTTTATGGGATTTCCGTCTCGTAATTTTGAGCTTCAAATCGATATAATCGATGTTATCACGTATCAAGTTACACGTATTAAGTCTTCACTTAATTTTAAAAACATGTATTACATACCATTGCAAACCAACAACATATTTGGTGTAGATGATAAAATTTGTAACATCATGATGTGTTAAATTCCAATACATATAATTTTGATATACAAATGTAATTGTTTCAGGTTATACTTTCTTTCTTATGTTATTTTTAATTTCATAAAAAAAATTATGTTCAACAAAAAAAACATTGATCAAAGCAAACTACCGTTTAAAAGGATATTTAAATAAAAACCAAATTAAATAATTATCAACATTTAGGCAAAATCCCTTAAGATAATTATAAGGGCACTGAGATGTAGTTTTTGAAAATAGAAAATTTGTCAGTTACCTTTGGGCTAGTGTACACAGCAACCACCCAAATTTTCATGATGGTCGGATGAATGGTGTATTAATGTATAGAGGACAAACAGACATACCCTCAATTTTATATAATATATTCAATATTTATTTAGCATGATGAGTCGAATGCAAAAGACAGTAGCAATATAGCTTTAAAAAACTGCATTATAGATCAATTTTTTAAAATTCGTTAAAAGAAATTTTTATGATTTTTATGAATTCATGAATAAAAAAAAATAATTTTAATTATATTGAATAAAAATTAAAACAATAAAAAAATATACCTCTCCAGGAATTGAAATTACGCTACGACCTATAGATCCACATTCGACCGCGATATCCATATTGCAATTTGAAACGTTAAGAACGGACAGAGGTTTTTCATATTTAAAAATATTTTGGTGATTTGTGCCCATAATTATGAAAGTGGTCTAAGTCAAAATTTGAAAAAAATGAGTTTATCCGTTATATCGCATCAAATTACTTCAAACTAAATTACTCCAATGTAATTTGTACGATATAGAGAACAAACAGACATACCCTCAATTTTATATAATATATTTAATATTTATTTAGCATTATGAGTCGAATGCAAAAGACAGTAGCAATATAGCTTTAAAAAACTGCATTATAGATCAATTTTTTAAAATTCGTTAAAAGAAATTTTTATGATTTTTATGAATTCATGAATAAAAAAAAATAATTTTAATTATATTGAATAAAAATTAAAACAATAAAAAATGTTCCTCTCCAGGAATTGAAATTACGCTACGACCTATAGATCCACATTCGACCGCGATATCCATATTGCAATTTGAAACGTTAAGAACGGACAGAGGTTTTTCATATTTAAAAATATTTTGGTGATTTGTGCCCATAATTATGAAAGTGGTCTAAGTCAAAATTTGAAAAAAATGAGTTTATCCGTTATATCGCATCAAATTACTTCAAACTAAATTACTCCAATGTAATTTGTACGATATAGAGGACAAACAGACATACCCTCAATTTTATATAATATATTTAATATTTATTTAGCATTATGAGTCGAATGCAAAAGACAGTAGCAATATAGCTTTAAAAAACTGCATTATAGATCAATTTTTTAAAATTTGTTAAAAGAAATTTTTATGATTTTTATGAATTCATGAATAAAAAAAAATAATTTTAATTATATTGAATAAAAATTAAAAAAAAAACAATAAAAAAGTGTACCTCTCCAGAAATTGAAATTACGCTACGACCTATAGATCCACATTCGACCGCGATATCCATATTGCAATTTGAAACGTTAAGAACGGATAGAGGTTTTTCATATTTAAAAATATTTTGGTGATTTGTGCCCATAATTATGAAAGTGGTCTAAGTCAAAATTTGAAAAAAATGAGTTTATCCGTTATATCGCATCAAATTACTTCAAACTAAATTATTCCAATGTAATTTGTACGATATTAAGTGTGTATATGTTTGCCCAAATGCTTATATAAATTTAGAATTTCTAGCCTAAATGTCATATTTCTGTCCAGCTTTCTTTATTTGTTTATGTTTTGCATGAATCATAATTTTAATTTTCAGAAATATTTTAATATTTAATTAATTTTCTTAAATTTAACAAACTCAAAATAAAATTTAAACTTAAAATTTTGTCAAACTAATAATTTTCTTTTACGTTGTTTAGCAATATTGTTTTTCAAAATTGTCAAAACAATTTATTGTCAAAAAAAAAAGTCGGAAACGTGTGGAAGAAAGAATTTGAGTTGTTGTAGATCAAAAATCTAATACACCTCACATTTAAGTCGTTCCATTTAAAATTCGGTTCGGGTAGCAAGTTTACCTAAAGGGAACACGGGTTATGATAGTAATCTAAGACAAAATTTGAAGAAAAAAAAACAAAAACGTCGAACAAAATGTCAAAAATAATTGCCAAAACGTTGTGTTGCAAAGTTTTTATATTGTGAGACCATAGGCCCAAATGTCAAAATTGCTCTTTTTTAAGTGAAAGTTAATGGTGACGAAATAATGAGTTCGGAAAATAGTTAATAAGTGTGTTCCATTTACCACATTTTCCTTTACTTTTGTACTAAATTTCGTTTTCAAGTTAACCATATCAAATGATGGGAAAGCTACGTGACAAACTTACGCTTCTATTCACCGCCAGAGTTTTTGTCAGTTTAGAGAATAATTTCAAATATGTTTGCCCAAATGCTTATATAAATTTAGAATTTCTAGCCTAAATGTCATATTTCTGTCCAGCTTTCTTTATTTGTTTATATTTTGCATGAATCATAATTTTAATTTTCAGAAATTTTATAATATTTAATTAATTTTCTTAAATTTAACAAACTCAAAATAAAATTTAAACTTAAAATTTTGTCAAACTAATAATTTTCTTTTACGTTGTTTAGCAATATTGTTTTTCAAAATTGTCAAAACAATTTATTGTCAAAAAAAAATGTCGGAAACGTGTGGTAAGAAAGAATTTGAGTTGTTGTAGATCAAAAATCTAATACACCTCACATTTAAGTCGTTCCATTTAAAATTCGGTTCGGGTAGCAAGTTTACCTAAAGGGAACACGGGTTATGATAGTAATCTAAGACAAAATTTGAAGGAAAAAAAAACAAAAACGTCGAACAAAATGTCAAAAATAATTGCCAAAACGTTGTGTTACAAAGTTTTTATATTGTGAGACCATAGGCCCATAAAATGAGCTTTTCCTCCTAAATGTCAAAATTGCTCTTTTTTAAGTGAAAGTTAATGGTGACAAAATAATGAGTTCGGAAAATAGTTAATAAATAACATTAGAATTTCGAAGTTTGCTTTTGCGTTAAGTCATTTATACGCCGTTCAGTTAATTTTGAAAATGGTCTAAGTCAATTCAAACTGTAAAAAGCATATTTCGGAATGAGATTTATACAAAATTTCACATGCGTAATAAACTTTCATTATTTAAGACTAACAAAGCTCTAAAATAAAACTTTTTATAATATAGAAATACTTCTTTATTTAATCATTTGCAAGCCTTTAAATATCTCAAAACAAGAAATGTATGACTTAGACCACTTTCATAATTATGGGCACATTTGTAAAAATGATAACTCGAATATATCAATTTTTCCCCTTAAAAAATTGCATAGCACGCCTAAAGAAGTTTTCACTTCAAAAAAAAAATTATTATGTATTAGTTATGCATTGTATAAATTACAATAAATTAATTATTGTATTAATTAAATATAAATTTAGAGGGAAGGTGTTGTGTTTGCACTTTGCATAAATCATACAAGAGCTGATTTACATATTTCCTTCTTCCGTTCTGCCCTACATACCGTTTGTAATGTGCATGATCATTGAGATGTTATAGTGGATCAGCACTTGTATGAGTTATGCATACACAACAGATACTGAGATGTATCGGTTAGACAGAAAATTTTGAATTAAATGCACGACTGCGGCATGAAAACCGTTTACGCAACGAGTTGGCATGCCAGATTCGATCAAATGCTTTTGAGATGTCTAATGCGATAACGTACATTTCACCATTTTTATCAAATATGCTATTCCAACGATTTGCTACATAGTTCAATAAATCGGTTGTCGATCTTTTGTTGCTAAAATCGTATTGGTTGTCAAATATGAAATAGTTGTGTTCCAAAAATTTGGTCTTATATGAATTAATATAGTTCTCGTATATTTTAGACAGAACTGGGGATACGGCTATTGGTCTATAATTTGCAATATCATATTTTGTTCCTTTTTTTGGTCAGGCTGGACATTAGCCAACTGCAATATCATATTTTGTTCCTTTTTTTGGTCAGGCTGGACATTAGCCAACTTCCAGCAGGATGGAAAAATGCCAGATTTATAGGATTTAAAATTATTTTGGTGAGAGGTAATGCAAGTTCTTTTGAAAAGATTTTATAATAACGGGAGGAATGTTGTCCAGACAAGAGGTGTTGTTGTTGTTTAACCCCCTTAAAAGTTTTTCGACAACTTTGGGTTTGAAGTGTAATTGTTTCATATTAACTACTGAAGACTGGATTAGGGGTATTTCTTTAGGAGTTTCTAAGGCTGTCGGATTTGAAGCAAAGCGTTCCGCGAACAATGTAGCTTTCCTTGCAGGGTCAGAAACGATTGAGTCCCCATCAATTATAGAGGGATAGAAGATTTAGTACCAGAATTGATGTACTACGCAAAATGTACTCGTTCGTACCTCGCTCGCATTGTAAAATTTTGTTCGAAAATAAACTAGTTCATTAATCATCTCAACTATTAACTAACCCTTAATTAAAGGACTATTAATGTATGTAACCCCTGATGATGGGATCCGTAAGGTCAAAATATTGGGATAAAAATATTTTTTAAAATAATAAATTGTTTATTGCCGATTTTGAGAAAAATAAAAAATATTGTATGTATACTTCATGTAGGGTTGCCACGTATCCTACTTTCGGTAGGACAGTTCTCCTTTGGAGCAAGAATGCCCTCCGTCCTCCTTTACTATACAATTATGTCCTACTTTAAGCAAACTGTAGTACATCTTATACCGGGTCCACATCTACAAATATTTGCGGTGAACGCGCGCGCCGCAAATATTTACGGCGCATTCTACGTAGTATGGACGTATGCGGCGCACGGAAAGGACGCAAGAATTTTTTTCACATTCAACACACACGATCCGTAGCTTGCCGGTTTTTTGACAAACATCAAAGAGATTTGCGCCGCATGCTGTTTCTAGTGTGGACGCTTTCTACAACTTAAAAATTTATTCACTTCATATCCATAATTATTTATTTGAAATAAATATTATATTTCAATATAAATATCAAAAAATACAAATTTAACCAGGAAAGTACAAAAGTCTCGACAAAAACAAACAATTCAGAAAATTAATATAACCTCTTCCCGTTTTCACGAATGGCTTGAGTGAAGTGACGTAAAAATTTGCGTGAATAAATATTTGTGTGATAAAATATTTTTGCGGCGAAAATATTTGCGACGCACTCGTTCGTCACAAAAATTTGTAGGTGTGGACCCGGCATTACACAGAACATAATTTTTACAGAAAGCTATTTCGATTTTAAAGGAAAATGTAAATATATCAGTAAATTGTTTATGAGTAACTGGCTTACAACTTAAACTTATTGGTTTTTATGATAGTTCTAATTAGGGATGTTGATATTTTTAAAAATATCGATTTCGATATAATCGGCTAAAAAAATAAATATCAATATCGTCCAAATATTTATCACCCAAAAATATCGATATTTAAAATATCGATAATCCACAAATTAGGCAGTAAAAGTTTATGAAAAATATGTCATTTTAGTACAAAAAAATTTATTTATGGTATTGCCACTGGTTTTGTAATTATTCCCACATAAATTGCAGACGAAATTGTATCTATTTCGTCTGGGGTGAATTTTATGTACAAAATCAAGATAATAGTTGCAAATAACTGTTATATTTTTGACATTTTATCCGTTTTCTATTCATTTCTTTATGCAAAGCTGCCATATTAAAATATCGAAAATATCGTGATTAATATATCGACCTATCGATATATCAAATGAAAATATATCATTCATAATTTTCGATATATCAGGCAAAAAATATCGCATTTTCGATATATCGATATAATATCAACATCTCTAGTTCTAATGAATCAGCAGATGATGTACGTTTAGCTGTATTTCGGATTTCTTAAAAACTTTAAAATTAAGTTTTTCGAGTGTTACTGCATTGGAGGCCGACAACATCCATGCGAATTTGTATTCCATTATTCATTATAAATAAGTAAATTAGTATTACAGAAAAACGCATATACATTCATACTTGCACCAAATGGAAACCTAATTGTTTAAAAAAAAGGTTTAAAATTTTTTTAACTGAAAGTAAAGAATATATATTTCCTTCAAACTTGTTTTATAAAATATATACCTCCTACATCGTTTATAGTCTTATACCGGCCTAAATAAGATGTAAACGCCTATACAATCTATTCTGAGTAAACTAGTACAATTATAATATTATTTATGTTTTAAAATTATTTATAGAAATGTTTATACATTTGAAAATTTCGAATAATATTATTATAATAATATTAATATATATAATATTATTTGTAAATGTCATCATTAAAATAAATTTTATATCGAATTGAATTTTGAACTATATATTGAATAAAACTAAATTGTACACCCATCTTGAATAAAATTCGATTTCGAACAAAATAGCGGGGAGTGCATGCAAAAACAATGGTCAGTTTGTGTTATCAAAAAATCAAATTCAACATACTATTTAAATAATTTTTAATATTTCGTGGTTTAAATTAAACTTTATTTTTAAATTATTACATTGAAAAAATAATACAAATTTAACATAAAATTAAACTTCCATCCATTAAACTTCAAAAGGCCGACATTATGTACAATTTTTTTGTGTTACCCGAAGTAATATACTATCTGTCTTGTTCGATGTTAAAAAAGACGAATTTTGTTTATTTTTATTATGCTAGTCAGCATTAAATCTTCAATTAAATGTATGTGAATAGTTTTATTATATAAAAATATAGTGCGAAAGAATTAAAAAAATTAAAATATTTTCATAATAAGAATTTTGTAACACACTACATATAGCATAATCAAAGCGACGCTGAGGTAACGCCGTTCTAGCGGGTCTATAAAGATTTCGAAAAAGACTATCATTTTTAGAGAGTGTGTATTTTCATAACTCGTGTCAAATACATTTTAATGCATAAAAATATATTTCTTTTGGCGAGTTAAAATTAAAATATTTGTTAATATGGATGATAAAAGTGAAGAAATGAGTAGCAATAATAAAGAAAATTTAGTGCATAGTAAAAAAATTATTGAAACGAATTCTGATGATACAATTAGTCAGGATAATGCTAAAAATGAATCTATGCAAAGTGAGGCTACCGATGCCATAACTCATCAAGATGATGATGCCAGTAAAATAGAAAATGTTACTAAAAATAAAGTAGACGACGTTTGTCCTACAGACGTGCCCGATTCGTTGAAATCTCTGACTGATTCTGAACACACCCAAGCAGAATCTGAAATCACGACAGAAACTACCACTCTGGCGCCAGAAGAAAATCCTTCGGAATTCCTGACTTCGAACGCTGATATAACAAGTAATAATGGAGAGAATAAAATTGAAGACGATTCAAGTCTTAAAGATTCGGTTAATAATGAAAATACAGAAGTGGATGAAAGTCTGTCATATGTTGAGAACCAACCAAACGTAGATGATCCAATGGAAGGCAATGTTGAATTGAATGCTTCAGAATTGCTAGAAAATCCAGCAGAAGTTAACATTAATGAGAATGCCGATATAATAAGGATTGGTGACGAAAATGGTATAATTTTACTTTATATGTCTTTTGAAAACCGACTAAATTCAATATTTCAGAAAATGATGCTATTGATCCAATGGATACCACAGACACCGTGCATGAGGAAAATTTAGGTGCTACGGAATTAGATCAAACTGATACACAGGAATCAGATTCAAACATATTTGATGCAGTTAAAGAATCTAGCAACGCTGAAGATGAAACGGATGATAATGCAAATTTAGCAGTTGAAGAAAATGAATTAAATCCATCAGTCGATAATTATACAACAAATACAAATGATTCTCAGCACACCGGTGAAGGTATGTAATCTAGAACTGCGACTGTACATATTGTAACAAAATAAATCCAAAATGATATTAAAAGAGAATGGCGCGAAAATATAATCATACAGTTCAACCATCGTAGACTACTTTGATTTTTTTATCCGTTTTTTTAATTAAATTTTTTTTTTAAATAATTAACTTTAATTAAATTTTTGCAATTTTTTTTTTCGATATACGTTAATAATTATTCAAACAAATTCTGAGTTGACCGAAACTAATCAAAATTGTTCAGACAAAAATATATTAACCATTTTTCTATGTAATATATTTTTGTTCCTTATTCTAGATTCGGTGGCTGATATCGAAGAGGGGAAAGGAGCGGATGAAGAAATTTCGTTATTACCAGAACGTGAAATATCTGAGGCTGACAAAGAAAGAGCAATTTTATTAGACGATGAATTAAATTCAGAAGTTGTAACAGTAGAAGATAATCCTGCGAATGAATCAGAACAATCGACTATCAATGATATAAATAATGATGCTAATATACATGGTGTTGATGAAGAAGAAGAGCCGGAACCAGTTTCCGCACCAAAAGATTTCGAAATTAAAGATACTCCTACGCCTTTAACAGTAAATCCGTGCTTCAGATGTAACATGAAAAAACAATCAGAGTTCTTTTTTGTAGAAAATGATGAAAATAGATACATTTGCACTATAAATTGCGTGACCAAGCTACGTAACGAAAAGCCAGATCAATTCACACTTAATTTAAAGAAAGTTCCAATTTTCTGTATTCTTGAAACGAAACAAAAATGTGTTAAATGTCGTCGGTTAAAATTATGCAATTATCGGTTAAAAAATAAAGAAAAATATGATTATTTATGTGACAACCCGTGCCTCACAAATTTTATGGGCAACATCGAACGTTATGTGGTTAAGAAAAAACGATATTTAATTGACGAATCTACAATAACAAATAAAGAAAATAAATGTATACAATGCAGCGAAACAAAAATGTGTAAATATATGTTTAAACAGGAGGAAGACGACCTATTCATTTGCCATGAAGACTGTTTGAATTTATTATTAAAAGAACAACCAGATAAAATAAGGTTAGAAAATTTCATTATCTATATAATTTTTATTGATTCATTAAGTAAATCTTTAGTTAACGTAAACTAATTAATAACAATATATTATACTGATAAAAATACCTTGTTATAAATAGTTGTGTTGAGTCTGAGTTTGAACCCAACAACAAACAAAAATTTGATCAAACCTTTTGATTCACTTTTCTTCTTAGTTCCAATTCAGTTGTATTTCCAGTTAGGTTCAAGCTGAGCTGTTCTAAATGTTTCTCCACTCATTATCAGACATGTGCTCGTTTACTAAATACCGCAATTGGTAATTGATTTGCATTACGGTTTTGCATCTGTCTGATCATTTTAAAAACTTACCTCAAATTTTATTTAGTTTAGAACAACTCTAATTCCGATTTTTTTTTTGTTTTAATAAAAGTGTTGTGTTATTTGAATTACAATATATGTCACAACACATAGATACCGTTTAAGACCTAGGTCCCACAACAACGTTGATGAACGCTTTTTTAAACTTTTGTGAATTGAACGCCCCCGAGACTATTCTTTTGGGCTGTTATTATTAGGTGCGTTCCATTGAAAATCAAACTTATTCAAATTTGCTTTGATCTAC
Source organism: Diogma glabrata (assembly GCA_963693315.1). NCBI lineage: Eukaryota > Metazoa > Arthropoda > Insecta > Diptera > Cylindrotomidae > Diogma > Diogma glabrata. Next base: position 319,398,021 of record OY856187.1, on the reverse strand, counting down.
TCTACCTCGAACAAGTTGTGTTGTTGAAAAGCAGTTTATTTTTCGATTTTATTTAAATCGGTTATAAACTTGTTTTGGTATTTTAAATAATAAAATGAACCAGTCAGATCTAAATATCAGCCCAGAATAAACAATTTTGATAATTATAAAATTGGGTGGCTATATTTGAAAAATTTTCAAATTTTCGGTGTTCCATTGGTGATCTACTCAAAAGCTGCTTTGAGCATCTATTTTGTTCCAAAGGAACGCATGTATTATAATTAATAATAACAGTTTATTTAAGTCTATCCTGCTTCTTACCTAAATTCAAGAACTCTTCTACTGATCGGACACTACTGAGGACATCCATGACATGACAGGTTTTCAAATCTGTGTCTTTTCGTTCTTATTCCAGTGCGTGTCAACAACTGAAGGAGCTCATATAGGTGCAGCGTAATTTATAATATGTCTACCAATAGATTTGTATGTTGTATTAATTAATTGTACTTTTATATGTGGCCCATCATGAACAACCAACAAGTGATTTCAGTAGATTTTTCCTGTTTTTCAATCTAGGGTTCATCCAATCTAGGATTTCCAATCTAGGGTTCAATTTGATCTTGGATCTTGTGAAGAGCGGTAGTTGTACTATGTGCTGTCCTAAAGCCATGTTGGTGGGGTGCCAAATTGCAAGATCTGGATATCCGAGGTAACAGAAGTGCTGTAATCAGTTTTGCAACCGATGAAAGGATTGAGATCGGACTGTAGGATTCTCCCTTCTCTTCAGGTTTTCCAGGTTTCTAGATGGGGCTTATTCTTGTTGTTTTTCAGATGTTTGGTATCTGAAGAGTATTTAGCGATGTGTTGAGTGTGGTAGTGAGAAAGTTCAATCCTTTGGGTCCTATGTGTTTTAGCATGATGGCTGAGATGCCGTCGGGTCCAATATCTTTGGATGACTTTGTTTTCTTTATAGCATTGAGCATTCTCAACTTCTTCTTCGTAAAATGTGATATCCTCTAGATGTTCAGTATTTACTTTGTGCATATGTCTCAATATTGACCTTGTTTTCTTTTCATGTTTACTTGACTTTTCTGTAAACTGTTAAACTCTTAAATTTAGTAGCGCATTTTCTTTGGTTTTCGGGTTGGGATATCATCGAAGGAGATCATGTAGTTGTTATCCGGTTGTCGAGGATGGGTTAAGCCTTTTATGACCTTCCAAAGATTTTAATTGGGCCGTAGCTTGACTTACTCACTAGCTCTCTCCATTTATTACGTTTGTATTCAGTAACTAGCTTATTTATTTGGTTATTTAGGTCTTTAATTCAAGTGACAGCTGAATCTGCCTTGCGGATGTCATCTCTTAATGTTGAAAGAACAAGCTTCCTGTGGAAAGTTTGGTTTCACCTTTTGTATTCTACCGGCTGGAATGAAGCGAGAACTGGCTTTATTAAAAATTTTTCTGAATTTTTTTGACCCAGAGCGGGCGTCAAGTGGTAAAAATTGCTTACTGAATTCTATTTCAGTAAAATTTGTAAAATTTTGCCAATCAGCTTTGTTAAAATAAATATATGTCTTCTTCTCTGACTTTATTTGGTTTATTGAACGGCTTAAGGTGATTATGGTCGGCAAGTAGGTCTGATCCTAATGCGATTTCAGTTCTCCATTCAGCAATTGGCATTAATGACATGCTGGCAAGGGAAACATCTGGAGAAGAATACTAGTTATTTGTTACCCTTGTTGGTTGAGGTTCGTTGAGGACTCCAAAGCTGGAGCCGTCAATTTGATCAACAATGCTTTCGCCTCGTGAATTAGTGTTTAGGTGTGAGTACCATAGATCATGGTAAGCATTCACATCTCCGAGAATTAGAGCATTCACATCTCCTTTGGTATAAAATAGGTGTCCTATGGACGGTTCATAACCTGTATCACAACAGCAAGATTTTCAAGTGTTACAAAAACTTGCATCATTATAAATATTAGGTATCAAGTGCAAACAATAAAAATTAATTAAAGGTTTTATAAGAAGTTTTATTAATTTTTATAGTTGGTGTAAATGTGAAATTTTTAAAATTAAAATAAAAGCAAGTGTTAATTAGCATCCCATTAGGTATATAACTGCGTTTCTATTATTTTGAAGTTTCATTTTTCTTCGTTTCTATTATTTCTATTATTGTTTGAAGGACAACATTTTCCAATATTCGTGAATGTTGTTGTTATTGATGAAAACGATGTTTCAGGTAATAGATTGTACGTGATATACCTGTTTACCTTACGTATTTAATTATTTTGAAATTAAATATTGCGCTTATTGCACTTGCACTTATATTAATATGCAGATGATGAATTGTCAGATATTGATATAACTGATCCAGAAAATGATGACTCAAGTGATGTTTACAACTGCATCGGCTCATATTAGAATACTATTTCATGCTCAAGACTAAAAGGAATTTGTTGAATATACTTTATTAAAATCTGTATATGATTCTATTAATTTTGTTATTTAAGTTTAATATTATATATTTTAATAGTCGTTCGAGTAGATCAGCTTCAATGTACATGCATAAAATGAATATCCATTGAAAAAAGAAACTTCATTCAATATATGTTAATATTTATTGAGCGCGCCGTATTACAGAACGGCAACCTTTTATTTGTGACTGACGGCTTCTGTTACAGAAATAAACTGACTAACTACATCTTTTGTGATTATAATTATATTCTTCACCTGTGTACTAAATTTCAGATTTTAGAAAGTACTTGCACGATGTACCGTTTTTTACAACTTCAACGCGTAACTGACGCGTTCGGTTACAGGATTTGAGTGACTGACGATCATAAAGCATTTCTCTTCCAATGCTTCCAATTATCTCGATCCATGACCAGTTGACCCCAGTTTCGACATCCTATATCACGAAGGTCTTGGATGATGTCATCACGCCAGCGTTGTCTAGGTCTTCCTCTTCGACGAACACCAGCTGGTTGTTGTTGGGACGCTTTTTTTATCATTCTTTCCAATGGAGCCCTTTCTACATGACCAAACCATCTAATCCGGTTGGATTTAATGAATCCGATTACATCGCAGCCTCCAAGAAGCTGTCTGATTTCATGATTCATTCGGATTCTATACTGATTTTCAGCAACTTTACATGGACCATAAATTGTTCGTATGACCTTCCTCTCGAAAGTTGATAGAATTCTACAATCGGAGGAAGTCAGTGTCCAGCTTTCACTTCCAAATGTAAGCACAGGTCGAATTAATGCTTTGTAAAGTGTTAGTTTACACGACCGCGAAAGATGTTTTGATCGCAGAAGTTTTGAGTATGCGTAGAAAACTCTGTATGCGGCAGAGACACGGGCTTTGATATCTGCCTGCATGTCATTTGACGATGTTGTTACAGACCCGAGGTATTTGAAGTTTTCCACGCGTTCCACTTCATAGTCGCCAGTATCCAGATTTCCGGGAGGTATGTTCTTGGATGTTGTTAACACTTTGGTTTTGCCGGTGTTGATGCATAATCCAAGTCGTTTAGCATTTCTTTCAAGCTGAGAGAGACTATCCTTAATATCGCTTGTTCTACGTCCGAGAAGCACAATATCATCTGCGTAGCCAAGAACTTGACTAGATTTGTTATATATGCAGTTTTGTGTCTCAATTCGGCTTTTTCTTATCGCGTACTCCAGCGCCAAATTAAACAGTACGGGCGCGAGTGCATCACCTTGTCGAACACCTGATGTTATATCGAAAGGATCAGAAACTGACCCTTCGATTACTATTCTACAATTTGATCCCGATGTTGTGAGTTTGCACAGAGAAACAAGTTTCTCTGGGATACCAAGGCATATGAGTGCGGACCAAAGGTTTTCGCGGATGATACTATCATATGCTTGCCTGAAATCAACGTAGAGCTGGTGAATGCTGATGTTGTACTCCCAACATTTTTCTAGAATCATCCTTAAGGTAAAACATTGATCTGTGGTTGAACGGTTGGGACGAAAACCACACTGATAGTCACCGATGATAGATTCAGCGAACGGGATGAGTCGAGCAAGTACGACATTAGCTAGTATTTTATATGCAGTGTTCAACAGTGCGATGCCACGATAATTCGCACACTTTAGACGGTCACCTTTCTTATGTAGCGGAACAATGAGAGCTGTTTTCGATTCAGCAGGTAGTTCTGCTTGGTCCCAGATTGCAAGAATCAGATCGTATATACGTGAGACCAGAGCTGCTCCTCCATTTTTCAAAAGTTCTGCGGGAATGCCATCGAAACCTGGTGATTTGCCATTTTTCAGTTTTTTAATGGCAGCTTCCACTTCTTCTATTGCTGGGTAAGGGACAAAAATCTCCTCATTTGATGGAGCAATTGCTCGAATAGGATGAACTTCATTCGTTCTATTCAGTAGGTCTTGAAAGTGGGATCGCCACACTGCCAGCACATCGCGTTCACTTGTTGTAAGTTCATTATTTTCATTTTTGATGGCTGTAGATCTTGGGTGGAAATCTTTTGTCAGATTCCGTGCATTGGCAAAGCACTCTTTTGAATTTCCGTTGGCCGCATGTTGGTCGATGTTTTCGATGCAGCTCCTCATGTGTTCGCGTTTCTTTTTACGTAGGAGTTTTGCTGAGGCTTTTCTGGCGCATAGATAATCAGCTTGGGAGCTTCGGGTGTTCCTTGTTAACCATTTTTCTCGCAGTTTTTGTTTATTTTCAGCGGATTGGCGGCATTCGTCGTCAAACCATTCGTTGTGTGATTTCGGTGGTCGTTTTCCGATTGTAGTTTGTGCTGCGGCTATAATGGTTGATTGAAGCGTTTGCCATTCTTCTTGTATGTTTAATGGCATCTCAGAAGAGATGTCATGCTCTTCTATGTTTTGTGTTATTATTTCCTGATATCTATTCAGCGTTTCCGGATGTTTAAATGCTTCTGCATTCCAGCGCACGGTCTTTTTTGCTTGCCTATTAAATGTAGATGATAATTTGCACTTGTACTTAAAGATGACAAGCATATGATCGGTGTCCATATCTGCACCTCTGTATGATCGAACGTCAGTTATACTTGTAGAGTGTCTCTTAGAGATCATGACGTGATCGATTTGATTTTCTGTTCTTCCGTCATTTGATTTCCACGTTGCCTTGTGAATTCTCTTGTGAGGGAAGAAAGTGCTGGAAATTACTAGATCATACATCATAGCCAGCTCGGCTGCGCGAAAACCGTTATTGTTGCTGGTATGATGCAAGCTGTTAGGGCCGATATGTGTTTTAAGTTCTGCAATCCTACCAATTTGAGCATTAAAGTCACCTACAACGATTTTTATATCGTGCCGCGGGATGTTATTGATGACTTCTTCGAGTTCTAGGAAGAACAGGTCTTTAATAGCATCTGCTTTATCTTCAGTAGGTGCATGAACATTGACGATTGTTACATTGAATTTTTGCGTGCGGATTCTCAGTGTGCATAACCGCATATTAATTGGGCAGAAGTCGATAACATGCTGATTCACGCGACGGTGTATAAGAAAGCCAACTCCAAATTCTCCTCCGTTTTGATGACCGCAATAATAAAGAGTGTATCCTTTCGCTGTTTCATGGATTCCACTACCTGGCCATCTTAGTTCTTGTAATGCCACTATATCCAGTGTGTAGCTCTCGACTTGTTGTGTTAGTTTTAGGAGATCTCCTGGTCTTCTAAGGCTTAGCACGTTCCAGGTTCCCATTTTTAAATCGTAGTCCGGGTACAGTTTCCGAGGTCGTTCCAATATTGAATCCGAGATATTCCGAGGCCTGTGTACAGAATTCATGACAATAATTTTCTTACGGAAATGGGGTGTTAGCCCTTCGCCCAACCCAAATTTTCGTGAATGGGTTCGTTCTGCATCTTAAGGTCACCAGAAACAACCTTTTTACACGTTTGTATAGCGAGCCGCTTGATCCAAGACAGACGCCCGCTGCAAGCCGCCCCTGACATGGAGAACAGACGCTTTCTACACATTTATATAGCGAGCCGCTTGATCCAAGACAGACGCCCGCTCCAAGCCGCCCCTAACATGGAGAACAGACGCTTGAGTTGCACTGGTTTTATGGCGCCAATGACTCGCCATGGTGCAGAATCATTGAGTATAAGCAGTATTTACTCTGCCCCTCTCAACTACACCAACCTAATTCTGTTAGCGTTACCCAGGTAGCACGGCGTGGACGTAGAATTTCGGATTTTCGCTACCCGATCATAAAGCATATCTTCAATTAATATTCTGCTCTCAAGCCAATTTTCAGGTTTTATAAAGTAGTTGCAAGATACATAGTTTTTTTACAACATTGGAGCCCCACCCACTCCAAACGCTAACGAATCCAGCTGACTGATAGAAGACTATTTCTCTACTCAACATATGTGACATAATATTAAAAAATCAGCCTTTATAAAGTGCTTGCAATTTTATCTCGCTCAGCTCTCGAACTATAAGTGATATCTCAAAATTAATTGATGTAAATAACAATTTTAAAAAAACGTCAAGTAATAGTATTCCCTATATAAATTTATTACTAATAAATATAATGGTATATTTAATAAATTATATTGCTTAAATCAGTAACTATTTTACTTAATTAGTGTCAGTACCTGATGGTATTAGCTAATTCGAAGACGCTGAATCCAATGATGCTGTTTTTGTGGGTCAACTTGAAAAAGTATATGCTTTTATGAAAAAAGGGTCATATTTTTTCAAGCTAACCTAGACCTAATTGCACTATTTCCACCATAGGATTTAGGGAATCCTAATTAGGCTTTCCTCATGGCCGTCTTGACGAATTTAGCAATTAATAAAACAAATTCCACGCAAACAACTTAGTTTCTAAAACACAGTTATTGCTTTATGTTTTATGAATTTAAGGAGATCATTAGAGGAATATATACATATAATATTACTAGTTCATGTTATAGAAAAGGTCATTCTTAAAATTTTGTAAAAAAAAACTGCCCAGCATACTAAAGCTCATGAATTAAGAAATATTTGAAATAATTTTCAGCATATCAAAATTTTAGTTTACAATTTGCAAATCCCTTATTTTTTCTAAAATATTATGAATAAAAAAATGTGAAAATAAAGAAATACGTTATATTCTCATCGGAGTGACGTGAGGAATTATACATTATATATACTATTTGTTTAATTGTTTGCCCAATAACCAACAGTTCCTCACTTTAATAAAATTCCATAAATTTAGTTAAACGTTATCAATTTTATTAATAATTTCAATTGTACTACCGGTTTCAATCTTCTAAAGATCATCGACAGGTACTTTGGTGCAATTAAAGATTACAGTTTTTAATTACAAGATTACAGCAATTACAGATTACATAAATTATTTTTTCCCTCCTTCCCAAATACTTAATTATAGTTTTTAGGGTTTCAATTAGCTTCCAAAATAATTTTTGTTATTTTGTTTTTTTTTTTCTCTTTTGTTCTTTTAGAAAATAGATATTTTTACCCCCTTTTTCTTTTTTTGTGTGTGTTTAATTATAAGATAAAATAGTAATACCTCCATTGTTAGAATTATATATAAATAACGAAATGAAACTGTAATCTTTAATTGCACCAAAGTGCCTGTCGATAATCCTTAGAAGATTGAAACCGGTAGTAAAATTGAAATTTTTAATAAAATTTATAACGTTTAACTACATTTATGGAATTTTATTAAAGTGGTTATTGGGCAAACAATTAAACAAGTAGTATATATAAAGAAATACGATTTACTTATTTTAGCAAAAATAGAAAAAGGATTTTGAATATGAAAAATTTTTAAAAGAAAAGAAAAAAAGTAATAAAAAACTAACACTAATGCAAGTTTTATACAGAAAAAAGCAACAAAAATTAAATTTTTTGTAATTTCTTGTTGCCTGAAAAGAAAAACCACCCTTTCAATCGCAAGTGTTATGTTGTTTCTATTCTAATTGACTAGCAGAGCCATAGCTCGATCGTAGCGGCGAAAATTTTAGTAATATTATCTTAATATACTCAATCAATGACCATACACACTTACATACTGTTATGAACCGAAAAAAAAAATCAAATTAAAAAAAAAACAAATTATCAAGAAAATAAGAATAAGAAATAAGAAAATAACAAATGATTACAATTTATCTCTTTTAATATTTATTTAGCGTGACGATGACTCGAATATATAAATTTTTCCTCATACAAAATCGCACAAGGCGCCTAAAAAAGTTTTCATTTCAAAAATATTTCACCCCATATCAATTGAGTATTATCGTTAAGTTTGGACCCTGTATCTGTTTCCAACCTGGCTGTCTTGAACTTTGTCGAACTGTGGGTGATCGAAATTTAACAGCAAATTTTACCTTCTTACAACATCATCGCAATGTTGCTGATCTCGTTGTTTTTTATAAATATAGTCTCCAACAGTAGTCGGAAAAAATCGGAATTCGGGTGCATCATTACATCGAGCATATTCTTTTACTCTTGTCAGTTGGTTAGTGCAAACAGGCAAACTGTTGAGATCACATACGGTTGTAGAATGCCAAAGGCTTTCTTTGTACATAAACGAAAAAATATTATGTTGAACTTTTACATAACGTTTTTAAGTATCATAATTTCGAAATTCAGTATGGAAATTTAATTCAAAACATTTAAGTTATAGATTGTATTATAAGTTGCGTCACTTTCAAAAATATTTAAGTAAATTATTAAGGATATACGAAAATCTGCGGACCTTTTTTGATTATTAAGTGATTTCCTTAACTAAACTTTTTTTTTTTTTTAGCTTTCAATTGTTAATAGTTTTTGTATTATAATTTATCTGCTATATCTAAGCCCTAGTTCATAGAATTTATCACAAATCAATAAATGAAATATAATCCACATTTTTATTTTCAGAGTAAAACGCCGTTCAGTACGGGTTAGAGAATTACCATTACGAACGAGCACAGCAGCTGCTCAACAAGCAATTGCTGTTGAAGAGGCTCGACCTGCTCCTGAACCTGTCGAAGAACCTTCAGTCGCTACACAAGATTCATCAAAAATAGTGGCTCGAAGTGAACAAGAGGCTGAAGACGCCAGACAAGAACGTGAATTAACTTTTATGCGCCGTTGTACTCATTGTACAGGTATATTAAATGATACGGAAAAACTGTTAAATTGGGAAACGCTTGATTTTTGCAATGAAATATGCTTAGGACAATATCAAAATATTATAGGCGCAACATGTACATACTGTAACAGTACTGTATCTGTGACAAGCTTAGGAAAATATTGTGTTAGATTTGGTTATGATATTAAACAATTCTGTCGTTCAATTTGTTTAAATGAGTATAAAACGGGCTTAAAAGTTTGTGCATATTGTCAAAAGGATATTTCAGCCCAAGGATTCTTAGCACCAGTTGGAGATAAAGGTCAATTTAAAGACTTTTGTACACAAAATTGTATGAAACAGTATGATGAAATGTGTAATCCGAGAAAAAAATCATTAATATCCATGTGTGCTGTTTGTAATAACGAAAAACCTGTTCGTGTTGAAGTTTTGCTTGAAACAAAAATTCATAAGTTTTGCTCAAACCCATGTTTTTCGGCTTTTAAATTTGTAAACAACGTTTATCCAGGTAAATAAATTTAACTGTAATATTGTACATTTTAATAATTTTGTTGTTCAAACTTAACAAGTATTATAATAAATTTCACTAATAAATTAAAATAAAAATCGCCAATTTCTTGTTAAACAATAGAGTTTTTATTTACTATATACGTATTTCGAAAGACAGTAGTATATATCACAGTTTTGATATATACTAGTGTCGATGAAAGCATAGCTTTCGAAATACGTATATAGTAAATAAAAACTATTGTTTAACAAGAAATTGGCGATTTTTATTTTAATTTATTAGTGAAATTTATTGTAATATTCAACAAGTTATAAATTTTGCTTTAATTTTAGATCAATGTCAAATGTGTCAAAAATATTTTGAGAGAAAAAGAACTACCACATTTACAATATACCAAAATACCACACGTAAAATGTTCTGCTCAAAAATATGTATGAATATCTATATTATAACGAATCGAAAAATTGTACCTTGTAATTGGTGCAAAGTAAAAAAATACAATTTTGATATGATCAGTAAAATTGCATCTGGCCAATCTATGATGATGTGCTCACTAAATTGTTTAACTCTATGTAAAGTTTCTATGAACGCAATCTCAATGACTACGTTGAAATGCGATCAGTGTAATATTGTTACGGTACCGCAATATCTGTTATCAATGTCCGATGCTTCAATTCGAAATTTTTGTACATATCAATGTGTAATGTCTTTTCAAAGTCAGTTTAGTAAGGCGCCACTGGTTTTAGAAGGAGAAGCTGCTGCTAATCTACCAATTCCAACTGGTCTACCTAAACGTGTGCGGAAGGGTTTGTGTTATTTTAATAAAATTTAAAGTATTTTTAAAATTTTTTTTAAATCGTTGATTTTTGATTATACCTAGATACGTTAAATAATCAACAACAGGCCGCAGCAATAAAAGCAAATCCAACAACTAAAGCAACACAAATAAAACCTCTACCAGCGACAAAGGGTCCTGCTGCAATTAAACAATCGCCCATAGTAAAACCAACTCCTGCTATAAAACAACCGCCAGCTAGTAAACAAACACCATTTAGACAAACCGTGTCTAAAAGTGTTTTACCAACGAAAATAACACAACCAGCATCTTTACCTGTTATAACTAGTGTAACATCATTAGCTGGACCATCAGCTGGTATTACAACACGAAGTACAAGAACAAAATCCAAACTTCCAACAAAAGAATCAAGCACAAACAGAACTTTTCAAGAACTAAAAGTTAGCCTAGAAAGAATTGATACTGGAAGTAACTCTCCCGCTCCCGCTCCAGAACCCTCTCCACCGCCCACTCCACCACCTCCATCACCACCACCTCCATCACCACCACCATCAGAAAATTCCCAAACCCCTCCACCACTTCTTCCCTTACCAACTAAAAAACCAGTTACAAGGAGATCACAATTAGCACAAGTAGAACCTTCCACACCTCCAACTCTCCGATCTATCACTCCAACAATAGTTAATAACAGTGTAGAAAGGGCATCACCGATAGTGGAAATAAAAACTCAAGTTGTGGTTGTACCACCAATACCAAAGAATATTGCAAATATGTCTACAATGTGCAAACCTATTATGGAAACTAAAGGTATAAACTGCAAACCTAAGACCTGCACTATTGGGTGTCAGACTGAAGATAGTTTGGAAAGAAAATTAGTAATTCCAATTCCTGTGCCTATATATATTCCTCAACCAATGTATATGTATTCGCTTCCCATGCCAATTCCGGTTCCATTTCCGATTCCGATCCCTATTCCAGTATTTATTCCAACAACCAGAAATTCGGCTCAAGGCATAATGAAAGAAATAAAGAAAATACAAGATAAAATGCCAACCGATCCATTTGAAGCTGAATTGCTAATGATGGCTGAAATGGTGGCAGGAGACAAAAAAAGGAATGAAAGTGATTCAGGATCGGACGTAGATGATAATCCAGAAGAGTATACTACAGAAACCATAGAAAATTCCAATGCATTTGGCGAAGACATGCTTCAAATGGCCTTAAAAATGGCCACTGAATTAGATGAACCAGCTGTTGATCTTGAATCTGCGATGCCATCTAATACAATCACACCAAGTGCACATCCACATATACCAACTGAGGAATTAGTTGATGATCCTGCTGTTCATCACCACCATATGTTGCTTATGGAACAACATAGGTTTGTTGTACTACATATATAAATTTGTCTTTTGTTGAATTTTCAAATAATAATAAATTTTAGGCAATTGTCGTCAACGCGTGGTAGAAAACGTGGAACTGGAACACCACAACGAGGTACCAGTAGAAATAGCATTCCTCAGAATCAACTACCACCAAATAAAAAAGCTCGTCGTGAGATGGGTCAAATTATTGAACCTCAACCAGAGCCATCGCGAGAGCCTGCAGAAAAGGCGGATGCAAATATGTGCCTGAAGGTAAATTGAAATATTATTAATTTAACTTTATAAAATGCTTATCAATATTGTAAACGTTTCATTTGTCTAGTTTACTTTTGGTGTTAATGCATGGAAACAATGGGTTATGACTAAAAATGCAGATCTAGAAAAAAGTTCAATCCGAAGGAAGCCATTCAAATCAGATTTATTACAATTAACTGCAGATGAGTTAAATTATTCGTTATGTTTATTTGTTAAAGAAGTGCGAAAACCCAATGGAAGTGAATATGCACCAGATACAATATATTATTTGGTACTAGGGATACAGCAATATCTTTATGAACATGGTAGGATAGATAATATATTTACAGATCCATATTATGAAAAATTCACAGATTGTCTGGATGAAGTAGCTAGGAAATTTTCAGTTTTGTATAATGATTCGCGTAAGTAAAAAATATTTTATTAATATTTTTTTATGTACTATAATTACGTTATGTTTTAGAATATATTGTAACGCGAGTCGAAGAAGAACATTTATGGGAATGTAAACAGTTAGGTGCTCATTCTCCACATGTTCTGTTAAGTACATTAATGTTTTTCAATACAAAACATTTTAATCTCACAGTAAGTGTATGGAGTATATTGTAAAATTCACACATAAAATATTTTTTTCTGTATTTCAATATAGACTGTTGAGGAACATATGCAATTATCGTTTTCACATATAATGAAACATTGGAAAAGAAACCCAAACCAGCCGGGTGCAGCAAAGGCTGCAGGATCTAGAAATGTTTTGTTAAGATTTTACCCACCACAATCGTCTCTAGGTACATGTTACTATACTATTAATTTATGTTTCCAAATGTTTACAATCTAATGTGCTTTGTTTTTAGATAACAACTCGCGGAAAAAGAAAGTTTATGAACAACAGGAAAATGAAGAAAATCCTTTACGATGTCCTGTTAAATTATATGAGTTTTATTTATCTAAATGGTAAGTATTTTTTTAAAATCATTTAAATATTTTACATGATTTCTATTACAAAAGAATAGCCATCCCTATCATCTTTGATATATAAAACAAATGTTTTATTGTATGTAATTTTAATAATTTCAATATATAAAAAATTGTATTTGCAATGAATTCGTGGTTCTAAATATATCTGGATTTAACAAGCAATTAAAATAAAGCAAATTTGTCAAAAAATAGATATCACATAAGTAGAACTGATGAATTTTCTATTCTAATTGATGATATTAGTTTTATCGATGTCGTTTGATGTCGTAGATTATCTCAATAAATCGTATCAACGTATTTTTTTTATCCTTGATGTTTTAAATGATGTTTCCATCTAGTGACAGGAACCCAAGCCATGTAATAAGGTCAAGTGCGACTATAAAATCGACTATCTTTACATATGGATATTCGGAAAGGAGCATTAGGGTTTTTCTAATTTAGCAACCATATTTTCTGACTTGAGATTAACTGAACGTCGGTAAACTGGTTATTATAGTTTGGTTTCAAACTACTTTAACCTACTTACTTGACTATTAATCTACACAAAACCTTGGTCACATTAGATTTACGATTAACGATTTTTGAAATCACAGTTCAATTGTATTGGAACTGGAACTTATAATATGATACAGCTATAAAGTTCAATAACCAAATAAGTAATCCGGTCATTGAAACATTAAGCACAAGCAATTTAAATAGAAGAGGTAATAAGTATTTAAAACCTTGATTGGAACTAATAAAATTCTTTAGATGAACATAATCGGCTTAACTTTGTTTCGACAATCCACAAGTAACTCCATAATTTCCTTCAAAGTGCACCACGAAATTTAGCACACATTTAACTAAAACCCAAGAATATATAGAATGTGTTAAGACATTTCTGTTCATATGATGTTATGCGAGTTACCCATTTTGTACATCGTCATTCGTCACAAATCAAACCTTTTACTTACTTTTACTTTTATGCTTTTATACTTTTTTCATTAAACTATGAGACTGGCGGTTGTTGCTGTTGTTGTAGCGACGGTGCGGTGCTACTCCTCCGGCTCCATGTCCAGATTCAGGAACTCTGCTACTGCTCTTGGGCGATACCACAAATCTTCCTTCGTCAAGTTGGTTGGTTTCCCTGGACAATTAAATAGGTCTACATCATGTGGCGTGCCCTCACATATGGGACACTTGTCAACAATGTTGTGGTCAATTCGATTCATGTAATTATTTAAGATGCGTGACCAACCGGATCTTAACTGCGCTAGAGTGGATCTAGTGCTGCGCGGCAGTTTGACCTCTTCCGCAGCGACCTGTGGCGGCTTACTCTGGAGGACTCTATTTGGAGCGTACTTCTTTAGTGTGTCCTCAACAACCCTAATGTGTAGCGTTTTTAAGCCCGTTTTATATGCAAGCTCGTCAATGTTGTTCATTATTTCACTGCCTCTGACATCACTCAAGAAGCATTTCGCAGTACGCCTTATGTCTCTGGTTGGTGTGGTTGTGGATAGGGTGTCAATGCAGGGATGTTGCTCTTTGTGACAGGCCCATAGATATTGTTTGGTGAGCATTTCATTGCGTTGACGGACCGGCAATATGTTACATTCCTGGTGCAGGTGATCTCGATGAGCCATCATATGACATCCGGTTGCTGTTCGCAACGCTGCGTTTTGTGTTACTTGTAGCTTATTCCAGAGGGTGTCAGCGACTTGAGGTTTCCATATGGGTGCAGCATAATTCAAAATAGGTCTTTGCTTTGTATGTTGTTATAATTGTTTCTTTATCCTTGCCCCATGAACTGCCGCCAGTGCTTTCAGAGCATTGTTTCTATTCTTCAATCTTGCGGAGACTGGCGGTCGCTGGGCGTTCCTAGTTAAAACTGGTTGCCTTGGTAAGGTAAAGAAAACATACGATAAGAGAACCAATTTACTATATAAATAGATTTAAAATAAATTTATTAAAAGAACCTAACAACAAATTATTTTCATTTACTATGTTAGCAATCTTGATCAAGAGCTGATACAAACGTTGGTAACTTAAACGTGTAGTCTATTAAGTATATTTTGGGATATTGTATGCTTCAGACTGCACTAGGTGCCTCGGGCACTTTCAATCATTTCACCAAAAGAATAAATTTAAATTTGGTTTTTTTTCACTTTATATTGTATTGATAAAATTCAGCAAACAATTAGGATTTTATTTTTAATATTATAAAAAAAAATGTCAAAAGATACTGTTTTAATTGTGTCAAAAGAATGATTTTCATAAATTTTTTTAACCAATTTTTTTGAAAAACATTAAATTAATTATTTGTGCATATAACATGAAATCAGGGTTGCATAAAAATCTGATTTTCTTAAAAAAAATCAAAAAAATCGGATTTATTTGATTTAAATCGCTTTTTTTTTTAATTTAAATCGGATTTTTTTGATTTTTAAAAAAATGGGTTTAATTTTTGAAGAAGTATTGAAGAAGTATTCTTATGCTACGTTAACTAATTTATATAAATCATTAGCTTTGGTTATATTTTTTGGTATGCAAGGTTAGACAAAAGTAAAGGAACAGTTTTTATTTACTAGATTTTTATACTGAAATACTGATTGTTGTTCTAGCGACATGAAAAGCGTTACATGCCAAACTAAGATACTTTGTCACTGCTTTAGAGTGATGTCAGAGATATCCAATTCTGCAGATTCGAAAAGTTTCTCGGACATGTAGATAACTGGTTAACAAACACTAAACGGCAAATCATATGGAACAACTCCTTATAACTTGTGTCAGGAAAGTGTTAAGGATTTAATATACTATCAAGATCTTAATTGTAACGATAGTTTTTAGTGGAAATGTTTTTCTTTTTCGTAAGCGGGTTGTACTGATTTGCATTTAATACAAATGTAATTATTTATTATTACTAGATTCATTTCTAGAATCTGTTCATATGCATTTTATGTGGGTTTGTCAATATTTTTAGATGTGACTTAATCTGTGACTTAGTTTTTGAAGTTTTACGACGATAGGCTAACATCTTAATTATTCTCAGTCGCAAGCACGATACAATTGTCTTAGCGTGACTTGATACAGATGCCGTTGTTCAGATGAAGATAGCTCAGATATAGGTTAAAAAAATCGTGAGCGTATCTCGTTCATCATCTTGTTAGAACGCTTGTTGTTGTGGGATCTTGTTTCCTTAGGTTTTTATGTGTAGTTCTGACACATGTTGAAATTCCTACCACAAAACATTTTTATCAAAAAAAAATCAAATTTTTATTTTGAATTTGCTTAAATATTTAGAAATTTCTTCAATTGTTGAATCAATGATTTTTTTAAAAATCAAGTTGATTTAAATCACTGATTTAAATCAAATGATTTAAATCGATGCAACCCTGCCTAATGTATGGTTCAATGGGATATCCAGTTTCAACTCCTCCCAACTTATAGGAACATTTGGAAAATATCAAGCTGTTGCAGATTAAATGTCGTTTTTTAACAAGAATTGTAATTATTAGGGAAATTTTTTTGAATAATTTGAAGAGTCTGAATAATTTTGTTATAGTTTTAGCAATATTTTTAAAATTTTGAAAAAACTTTCAATTTTTAATTTTGTAATAATTTTTGGAATATTTTTAGAATTTTTGTAAAAGTTTATATTTTTGATTTTATTATAAATTTTGGAATAATGAAAAAAGTGTATATTTTTGCTTTTGTTATAATTTTTGCAATATTTTTAGAATTTTGAAAATAGTTTCAATCTTTGGTTTTGTAATAATTTTTCCAATATGTTTAGAATTTTGAAGAAAAGTTTTATTTTTTATTTCGTAATATTCTCTTGAGTATTTTTGGAATTTCGAAGACAGATAGAATTTGATTTTATTATAATTTTTGGAATCTTGGAAAAAAATTTGAATTTTTGATTTTTTAATTTTGTTATAATTTTTTGTCAATCAGACCCATTTTTTGAAAAAAATTAAAGTAATTATTTGTATGACATGCAATGTAATTGAACATGAAATTGGTAGATAATGATTTGTTTGTTTTTGAAAAGTCGAACTGACTGAACGTTAAATGGAGAGGTTTTGAGTAGTTTGCTGAGTGTATCATCTTTGCACTAAATTATGTTAATTTATGATCTGTCATATATTTCGGGCAACGTATTGATGTTTCGTGTTAGTTTTGTACTAAACTTCTAAACAGAGATAAAATACTTGTATTTTACAAACCAAAAATTTATGTTTAATATACATCGCTGCCCAAAACTAAATACAATGTCCTCATAAAAGTCTTTTTCCGAAAGCTATATAAAAATCCTTAACCCAGACCGAAATATCAAGTCTTGATATCTCAGCCTTGAGATTTCGGGCCTCTTCATATTTTTATATTTGTTTTATAAAACATTAATTTAAACAATATACTGTCGACTATTGTTTTTTATTTTTATTATTAAACATAAGTTAAATGAAAAACGATTACAAGCATTAGATCAATGAACCTTGGTTCTTTTTATTATTTTATTCTTTTTATTTATTCCATGGAATACAAATTCTGTGATAAACCGCCATGTCATTCGTCTTAGCATAGTTTTGTTGTTTTTAAATATTTATTTTAGATTAATTTTTTAAAAAGTTCTTCATGTTAATTTATTTTTATCGTAGTCTTGTCGTTTTTTAAATTTAATTTTATCAATTCATGTCAACCAAACAATTATAAGATGCTAGGATCAATTAGTTTTTAATTCATGAAATAAGTTAACTTGTAATAAGAACACTGAGGAGGGGGACATGAAATCCCCGAAATATCTGAAAAAACAATAAAAAGAACCAAGGTTCATTGATCTAATGCTTGTAATCGTTTTTCATTTAACTTATGTTTAATAATAAAAATAAAAAACGATAGTCGACATTGTACTGAATTTAAGTTAGATCAGATCTATGATATACACAAATATCATAGACGCCCATCACCAAATTAATTTAAACATTAAATTTAGTTATTATCTTTTCCAAAAATTATGATTATTTATTAAATATTTTCATATTTAATACGTATGATACGTACGATTTACAATAGAAGGGTCTATCAACACTTCAGAGCGATTGTTATTTTTGGATCTAGGCCTTAAAAGTTTTTTTTTGTACTGTTGTTACTCGTATTGTAATATCTGCGACACAGCACTTAAAAAAAAACTGAAGCTTTTATTGGTATATTATTGCGATGATCTATTTCGTCAAAAGCCAAATCATGTTTAATTGTTGTTGGGTAAGAGGGTTTACTGGCTAAGATTTTAAAACAGCACTATTAAATTATTATTGACATAAATCTAGAACCTCCAAATAACTAGGACTTTCAAATAAATAAATGCGACACTGAAAATAAAAATGCTGGTCCGCAAATCTATTAGAAGCCTCAAAAGACATTATCCCATGTGATATGCAAAAAATGAGTTTTGTTTCGATGGATGATATTCAATAATTCTTTACTCAGTTTTAATTTAATGAGAGAGAGAGAAAGAGAGAGAGAGTGTTCTATTCTTATCCAAGAAATTAAATGTCGTGTTTATGTTGTTTAGATAAACATAGCAATACAATATATTTAGATAAACATTGCCATACGAATTGTGGGTGATCGAGATTTGACATCAAAACATGATTCCCTACAACATCGTCGCACTGTTGCTGAGCTTGTTCTTTTTTACAAATATCGTATTCAACAGTGCTCAGATGAAATCAGCAGCATCATGCTTCCAACTTATTCTTACCCCCGTCTCACTCGGCAATCGGCTAGCGCAACCAGTCAAATAGTCGAGATCCCGCACTGTCATACTGGCAGATCGCAGAAAGACTTCTCTGTCCGAACTGCTTACAAATGGAATAGTTTGCCGGAACCCATAGCCTCAGGTGGTTTCAATCCGCAGAGGTTTAAAAAAAGCGTTCAACACCTTAGAGCGCAAGTTGTTGTGGGACCTACGTCTTAAAAGGTATTTATGTGTTGTGACATACATTGTAAACCCTATAACACAACACTTTTTATTTAAAAAAAAATATAATATTTATCCACGTATAATGCAATATCTTCACTAAAATGAAAAAACCTTGGTATTAAATTACATTTGGAGTTATGGAGATAAAAAATCAAATTTCAAGAAAAAATATATTGATCCTTAATATAAGAGCCG
The DNA here is from genome assembly GCA_963693315.1 of Diogma glabrata. Classification (NCBI taxonomy): domain Eukaryota; kingdom Metazoa; phylum Arthropoda; class Insecta; order Diptera; family Cylindrotomidae; genus Diogma; species Diogma glabrata. Next base: position 319,378,852 of record OY856187.1, on the reverse strand, counting down.
TGAGACTATCCCTCTATAGTCTATACGGTCGTAACGCTGATGAAGTAGTACATTTTTTATTGTTTTTTTTTTTCATTTTTTTAAAATAACATTAAAATTATTGTTTTTTTGTTATTGTTTTAATAAAATTTAGAGGGGGAATTTTTTAAATGTTATTTATAGTTTTTGTTGTTGTTTTAATTAAATATGTTTTTTTTCTATTCAATTAGTCACAATATATTATGTAATATGTTTTAATTTTGCTTTTGAACCTATATTGGTAAGAACATGCTATATATTATATTTGATTTATAGTAATTAATATACTTCACAAACTTAAATCGTTTAAAGCAAAAACATGAGAAATTTCAGAGAGAATTTTTTAAATGATTTTAGTTGTGTTTTGTATGTAAGCTTGTGCTTTTGTATGTAAGCAAATGCTTTTCTTAACTCCCCTTTGTAGCACTATTATAGCAGGAGTCAGACTCAGAAAATTGTTCTATAGAACAGCGAACATAACAGCATATTAAAATATAGATTTTTATCAATTTTTAAAAACAATGTAGGTTGCAAACATTTGATATTATTGGGACAAAAAACAGTTTGTGTTATAATATACATTTTTAAACATTTAATAATTTAAACCGATTTAATAAAATGATGTTTAAAAAACTCAGTAGAAAATTTCGTTGTCATTGTCGATGTAGAGGGTTGTGAGAAAGGTTTGAGGTTCAACGCGGACCCTATATTTATTTTTTTATTGTTTTTGTTTATTTTTTTTATAGAACATAAAAATTATTTCTTTGGGATTTTTTGTATTAAATTTCTAGATATTACGATGTATGTATTCATAGGATGATAGAATATTTCGTCAACACTTAAGTCAACATTCTAATCAAAATCCTAAGTTACGAGTGTAAAGTCATTATTGATTGTTGCCAATCAATGCGAAACTTAATATCTGACGCATGGTCAATTCATTACTATATTTTTGGTTAGGAAATATAGACAACTTCAAGGGAATTTTCAATTTGGAAGGGTTTTTTTGTGAACAATTAAGCTTAAGTACATATTGGAAATCACTTGAATTTTGCAATTCGAAATAACTTTTTATTTTCTCTAAAATTCCTTTAGAAAAATTTTTTGTGTTTCGTGCCATAATGACTTTACACTCGTGAGATGTTGATTAGAATGTTGACTCAAGTGTTGACGAAATATTCTCTCATCCTATGAATTCATACATCGTAATATTTTGAAATTTAATACAAAAAATCCCAAGGAAATGCAATTTCCAATATGTTATCATAGATGAAAGATTCAACTTAAGTAAATATGAAAAATGATGATGTTTCAATTTAGAAATTTCTGAACATGAAAATTAAAATATGGTACGTCATCGCCGCTGTGGCTAAGTTGTGTAAGACACACGGGATTTGAACATACGTCTCTGATGAATGTGAGTTCGAATCCTGGCATGAAACACGAAAAATTTTTCTAAAGGAATTTTAGAGAAAATGAAAATTTATTTCGAATTGCAAAATTCAAGTGATTTCCAATATGTACTCAAGCTTAAGTGTTTACAAAAAACCCTTCCAAATAAAAATTATTCCTTTTTATTTATAAAAATTCCATTTACGGTATTTAAATTTTTCGATAATGTAGTCTTTCAGCCATTTTGTTCAAATTTATTATTTATATCATTTCGATATTAATAAGAAAATTAATTATTTATATGACCGATAGTTTGGTTTCCATCATTATTTTTGTTTTCCATCATTATTTTTGCATAGTTTCATTTTCTGTAAATAAACTAAAGAAAAACAAAAGCTGCTATTTCATTATTTTCTTAATACATATTATTATTTCCAGCCATTTGTGATTGATCGTATAAAAATTTATAGTATGTACACTTCACGATGGTTTTTTTGTAGAATTAAAGTTAAGCAGCAGGTGCACACAGAATAGATTAGAAGAGGTTGGATTATGATGGATAGTACTTAGTAATTGTATCAAAGCCAGATGAAAAGGCAAAGAGTGAATAGACGTGCGGGGGAAGGGGGGCGCAGCCCGTGGGATACCCCTAGTTTAAAATATTATCAACACATCAGTCTCGTTCGATTTGACTGAAGGAACTGAATTATCGGAAAAAGTTGCATGCAATTGTTGTTGGTTTTTACAGTAAATTCAGTTATTTCATTCAAATCGAACCCAGCTATTATTAGCATTAGTTCAATGAGTTAGTTGTGATATAAAATCACTCGGATGGAAATTCAAAAATTGTATGGATTGCATAAAATTTCATAAATTGCAGTGTTTTAGTCAAAGGCCCCACACGAATTATACCAATATCGCCAAAAACTAATCAGTTCTTTATTCTTCCAATCTCCATTCAATTCGATTTTTAAGTACAAATATTATAGATCTTTAAAAAAACAGGTGTTTGGGAGAACCCCAACACCCTCCAACCCTTTGTCCAATATACCCAAAACCTTACCAAATCTTTTGCATTAACTTTTATCAACGTTTCATGAAATTCGATTTGGTACTATAGAGTATAGACTATAGTAGGGATAAACAGTTTAAAATAATTCAAAAATAACATTTTAGTCGGAAGTAACAAACCTGAAGATGGTACGCAAAATTTTTGGAAACAGTACTAAAACCTAGTTAATATAGCAACTCTCAATAAGATTAAAAGCCAGAATTTGAAGTTTGAAACTTACAGGTGTTCAAAAGCCCCCCGCTATTTTGTCCAATTTTATCCAATTGTAAATCAAAACCATCCTCAGATCAATCTTAACGCAAACACAAAATTTCATAAAAATTAATCCAGCCTTTTAGGAGGAGTTCAGTCACAAACAAACGAACAGAAGAAATATATTATAAAGACTAGAAGACCCATAAATAAATAAATAAATTTATAATTATTCAAAAGAAATTATTATTACTATTATTTATTATTATATATATTTATTTATTTATTTATTTATTACTCCATTACCAATTCAAATCTGAATATAGGCGGTTCCCAAAGATTTCCAATTTACTCGATTTTCCGCTTTTTGTCGCCAAAAACAGCTCGCATGTTGAACAATGCTGTCGTTCCATCTTCTTTTAGGTTGACCCATACTTCTCTTGCTTGTTGATATCCAAGCCTCTATAATTGATGGTATTCGGCCTGGAGGATACCGTGCAACATGGCCAGCCCAGTTCCATTTCAATTCATTCGTGGTAGATACAACGTCTTTCACTTTGATTTTCCTTCGGATCTTCTGATTGCTTATTTTGTCTGATATTCCTATCTTCAGCATATCCAACCGCTTCTATCCAACCGATACATTTCGGTCTCCTTAGACGAATTTTCTTCTGAGTCTAAACTAATTAACGCTAGTGTACCCCAAGATTCAGTATTGTCCCCAACCTTATTTTTGATTTATATCAACGAATTCTTGAAAATCACCAGCAACCCAATAAGAAGTTTTGCAGATGATAGTACTCTGCACAAGTCGTTCGAGCCCCTTCCTTCAAAAGGTAAAATGCACGAACGAATTAATCCTGTCCGGAGAGACGCTGCCATAAACGTGAACAAAGACCTGAATAAAGTCGCCGACTGGGGTGACCAAAACCTTGTCAATTTAAACTCTACCAAAACACAGCTGTTGATTGTTTCCAGATTAAAGACCGAGTTCCCCAAAGATATTTTATTCAGTATGTGTGATGAACCAATAGGTGAATGTAAAAACATTCGTTTATTGGGTGTCATAGTTTCAAATGACCTACTCTGGAACGATCATGTAATGGCGATGGCAAAAAGCGCGTCTAAACAACTCGGCCTCCTAAATAGATGCAAAAAATTTTTCACTCCATACCAATTGCTCCATGTTTATAAGTCCTATATTCGTCCCTGTGTGGGGTACTGTTGTCTAGTTTGGGGTGCTGCCTCTGTTTCCATCTTGGCCCTCTTGGACCCTGTTCAAAAGCGGGCTATACGAATTGTGGGTGATCGAGCTTTGACATCAAAACTTGATTCCCTTCAACATCGTCGCACTGTTGCTGACTTCGTTGTTTTTTACAAATATCTTCATCAACAGTGCTCAGATGAAATCAGCGGCATCATGCCTCAAACTTATTCTTACCCCCGTTCCACACGGCAATCGGCTGCCGCTGCCTTTACCAGTGAAACGGTAAAGATCCCGCGCTGTCATACTGGCAGATCGCAGAGAGACTTTTTTGTCCGAACTGCGTACAAATGGAATAGTTTGCCGGAACACATAGTCTTAAGTGATTTCAACCCGCAGAGGTTTAAAGAAAGCGTTAATCAACACCTTAGAACGCCAGTTGTTGTGGGACCCAGGTCTAGACCTAGGTCTTAAAAGGTATTTATGTGTTGTTGTGACACATATTCTAAACCCTATTACACAACACATTTTATTAAAAAAAAAAAAAAATAGATCTCTCCATATTCCTCTGAGCAACAGCTAGTTCTCATCATCTTCAGTTAAAGCCCATGTTTGAGAGCCATAAGTGAACACGGGAAGGTAAATTGGAAGGTAAATTGGAAGTTGACTTTTGAAAAACTTCTTTAAACTCCAAAACGAACGCCATGCTTTTGATATTCGGTCATCGATTTGTTTTTGAAAGATTGCACTTGGCCCAAATATACGTAATCTTCAACCGCTTCGTATTCAATGTTTTCGATTTGAATAGTCAACATTTTGGTTATTAATTATCTTAGTTTTCATTACATTTTGAGTCAATCCAGCTTGTTTAGACTCTTGAAAAAGACATTTCATCATCTCAGTCAAACCATTCATTGTTTCGGATAAAAACGAAGCGTCATCGGCGAATCTAAGTTCAGTTCTAAGTTCTTAGGATATAATCATCAATTTTCAGACCGTGATTTGACCAATTGATTTTGTTGAATAGTTTTTGTAATGCTGAGTTGAAAGCTTTTGGTGAAAACGGATCTCCTTGTTTAATACCACGATTTATTTTGAACCATCTACTGTACTTCTCCAGCTTAATTCTAACCTTTGAGTTGTCGTAGATTTTCTTTATAATGCTGATGTACTTTTTGTTGATTCCGTTTTCTTTCAAAACATTCCACAAAAATGGATGTTCAATACTATCAAATGCTTTGTTGTAGTCAATGAATGCACAAAAAAAGTGTTTGTTGTATTCTTTGCATTTCTCTATAATCTGGTTGACTACAAATAAATGATCAGTAGTTGAAAACCCTTTCCGAAACCCTGCTTGATTCATTGTTGGGTTATCATCCATCTTTTGATCGAGTCGATTAAGAAGAAGTTTCATAAACTACTTATAAAAGTGTGACGTAAGTGTGATAGGCCTGTAGTTTATGTCTCTTCTATCACCTTTTTTATGAATGAGAATAATCGTCGATTCATACCATTGCTCAATTTCCTCAGTCCTTAAAATTTCGTTGAATAACTCAAGAATTTTATCGATTTCAGTATTATCGCAAATCTTCAATAGATCAGATGATATATGATCTTCTCCTGTTGCTTTTGAATTCTTCATTGAGTAAAGGGCCATCTGAAGTTCATACTTTTTGAAGTTTTCTATGTTTTGATCATGAACTCCATCAAATAGCCATTGTTTAAGTTCTGATGTTCTTCATCTGTGAGAGAGCTTTTAAAAAGCTTTTCATAAAAACTAGCCGCTACTTCTAGAACATCGTCTCGATTATCTCTTTTACGTTTCCGTTTTCATCAGCAAGCTGTGGTATCCAAGAGATTGAAGAAGGCACCATTTCTTGCATTTTTGTAAGTCTTTCCTGAATCAATTGCGTTTTGTAGCTCTTTGATATTCCTATTATAAACGTCACGTCTAATGCATCTGTTTGCTTTCTTCCTTTGCTTTTTGAATTTTATTTCAGATGATTCATCGACATATCTTCTCTTTTTCATCAATTCCCTTTTTTCTATTTCATTTCTTGTCGACTGTGAAATGTTTACTTCTCTTTTTGTTTTTGAGTGGAATGGCTCAGCGCTATTTATCAAAGATCTAGTGAAGATGTCATAAGCTTTTTGTACGTTGTTTGGCTTATCCTCTCTGGAAATTGCTTCTTCTAAATTCTGATTGAACTTAATAACTTTTGTTTCATCTCTATCAACTAGTATCCTTGGTGTAACTTGGTAAAAAGTTTTAATAGCTCTAATTTTCAACTGAATTTCCATTTGAACCATACGATGATCCGAAATAAACTTAAATCCATTCACAATTCCATCATTGTTTACCAAATTCTTCTGTGAATTCTTAATCATGATGTAATCTATTTCATTTCTACCAGATCCCAGATTCCAAGTCCATCATCTTGTTGATCTATTTTTAAACAATGTATTTGATATGAAAAGTTAATTGATTCTAGCGAAGTTTATCAATCTATTCCCTCTATCGTATCTCACACCTAAACCGTATCGACCAACTACATCATCTTCATTTGAATTTGATATTCCAACTTGTGCGTTGAAATCACCCATCATAACAGTCCAAGTTTCATTTTCAATTTCTATCCATGCAGATTGAACTTTTCCATAAAAGTCATTTACTTCTTCTTCTTTACTGGAGCCAGTTGGGGCGTAACACTGAACAATGCCCAAAGTCCCTTGGGAAAACTTCATTTTAACGACTGCTACTCGATCAGAAATGCTTTGAAATCTTTCGATGTTTTTTTTCATTTTCTTTTGATAACGAGTCCGACCGATCCTTTTCTTCTTGTAACTCCATGATAGAACAATCATTCAATCATTCAATTATCTCTTCACCAATCCTTTTGACTTCTAATAGACCAATGACATCGTATTTTACTTCTTTGAGTGCCAATTCAAATTCCAAAAGTGATGATTCGTTTGAGAGACTTCGAGTATTTAATGTGGCAACGAAAAATTTTGAAGAATTTGCGCTAATTTAGTTGGATTTTATTACTTTGTGGGAACGAAAGGCCTTACTTCCACACGAGGGCCCAACTCGCCTTGTGAAAGCCAACAAATTCATTTATTTTAATTTAATTTTATGAGCAGAGAAAATTAAACGTCTATCGAGTTCAAGGATTACTTGTTTATACAGGAAAACAATTTTTTTTAATTTTATCTTAATGTGGTTTGATGAACAATATTTTTTGCTAATCCCTGAGCGGAATACACGAACAAACTTGAAGGTTTTCCAACCCTAAAATACACAACATAAAATTGACTATGCGAAAAGCACGGGGTTTCTAGATCCAACCCACAAATTGACATTGTTTGGTTTTGTGACTTATTAATAGCCATTGCGAATGCCAATCGAATTGGAAATTACAAACGTTAAAATGGAATGGGAGAGTCTGAAGAGATAGAGCATTGGAAAAATAACAATTAAAATAACAATTTCACCTTGACACTTGCCGTTTAAATTTCTAAGCACAATAATTGGTGAACCAATCTTCAATCGAAAATTATGTGTTGGCATTCCAGTTAAATCCAATGAATTCAAGAATTCAACAGGATAGTTGAACATTCCTCAAGATAGACAACAGAGTCAATCGGTTTGAATGATATTTCATTGCCGGGCAATAACTGTTGTATTTTAAAATTAATTGCGTTGAAATCTATAGTTTTTGCAGCCCAAATAGCTCGCTCACGTAGCCACGCATAATTAGTGTAATTGCTTGTAAATATATACTTTCAAAAATGCAAAACTTTTACAAATCATTTTTTAGCATATTTACCAAGTTTCGTCAAAATCCATTATCAAAAACTGAACTCTAATTGAAGTTTCAAATAAACAGATGCTCAAGAGGCTTCACATGACTTAGTCCAATATCGCCCAAAAACTAATCAGTTTTTGTCCTACCAATCAGGTCTCCATTCAATTCGATTATCAGGTACAAATGTTAAAGATCTTTAAAATAACAGGTGCTCTGGAGACACCCATACCCTCGAACCCTTTGTCCAATGTACCCAAAAGCTTATAAAATCGTTCTTAAATCTTTTGCATTAACTTTTATCAACGTTTCATGAAAATCGATTTGTAACTGTAGACTATAGACTATAGTAGGAATAAACCCTTAAAACAATTGACAGTGACAAGTCCTATATCTGGATGATTTTAGCTATGTCTAATTTAATTTCAAAACCAACCAACAACAACATGATGCCGTTTTTATTTCTCTTCAAGAATTAAGTTATTTCGATTACGTAGCTTCGTCGGCTCTTTAGAAAAATATTTAAAATAATACAATTTGACATATTTGACAAACAAATTGGTGTATATTGCAGAGTTCCATTGAAGAACAAACTTGCCCAAATTTTCCCTGATTTACCCTACCTCGAACAAGTTGTGTAGATCAAAATTTTTTTATTTATCAATGTTGCGACACATTATAATTCCTACTACTCAATATTATTACTTAAAATTTAAAATTGTTTTCATTTTTATTTCAGTCCTGAAAGTGTAAAAACAAGAAATGATGTATTCTATTTACAACCGGAGAGATCGTGTGTACCTGATTCACCGGTTTGGTATTCAACCCAAGCATTAAGTAAAGAATCATTAAGTAAAATGTTGCATCGTGTTAAAATGGTTAAAGAAATCAATATAGCATTACTTACGAGTTAAATTTTATTCAAAATATGTTTAGATAAAATGTTGATTTAATGTTTTATTTTTTAAGAAGAACATCAGTAAGATTTTTTTATTTTAATATTATTTTGATTCCAGTGTACAAAAATAATAAATGTATGATTAATAAAGTATGTTTTATTTTCATATTATAATAAACATTAAAAGATAGTGTAAAAAAGTATGTTTCAAAAAATTTAGAACTAATATATAAATTAAGGAATCAAAGTAGTAGAGTATATTTTATTTTTTAATTTTAAATGAAGAAGATAGTAATCGAATTTGTGCTTAGCACAAATTGTTATGCAACAAAGTAATTTCTTTCGAAGACTTCTTTTTAAATTGTTTGTTTCACAATATAAAATACAAATGGAATTTTATCATAATTTTCATACACATAATGTAATAAATGTTTAATATTATATCAAGCATTTCACTAATTTATAAGGCAAAAATGATTTTGTGTTAATCAATTTCAATTTTTGAGTACACATTTTAATTATTTTGCAGATGGAGCAATACAAAACAAGACCTGAGAAATCGGATGGGTGGGTGGGGGGTGGTTGGTTATATTTGGACTAAAAATGTCATCTTTGTCACGTTTGATATTAATCACTTTAGATTTCCTAGCATCTAGAGTTGAGTTGTCCAGAAACTCTAATTGATTATCAGGATTAGTGCCGGGAAAAATATCGATATATCGATAATTATCGATATATCGAATAACGATATCGGAATGATAAAATCGATATTATCGATAATGTCAATATATATTCCGATATATTGGCCGTGGCCCATTTCTTAAAAATGCCGATGAAATTGAAATTTTGACGTTTCTCCCTGAAATATTTTATTTTGTTTTGCTTTATTTTCTTCTACAAAAATTTAATTACGAAAAAATAATTATTGAAAAACAAATATTATTTGAAATTCAACACAATCTGTCAAAATTTACTCAAGTACGATAGCAGAGTAAATTGAAATTTTTTAGTCGATTTGCAGATTCAATTTCAATTTCATCGAGAAATGGGCCACGGCCATTGATTGGTTTTAGAAATATTTTTTATATCGATATTTTTGCTATATACACTTTATTTAAACCATTTTGCGTTATATAATGCCCTCCATTATTTCAATATTATTATTATATAGTACTGTCTACTGTTTTATAAAAAAATAATATACTATAGATTTTGAAAATATGTATAAACATAGCAAGCCGGCTACAGTCAATTTCGAAATTTCAAAGAACAGTCATCCACGTACAGCTTTGTAAATATTTTGAAACAAATACTCTATTTAGGATAGATTTAACTACAAATCTCACACGAAGGCGTGTGTGTGCCGAAAATTATTTGTGGTCATATGTGCGGAAAAGTAGATTTGTCGTTTATTTTATTTATTATATCGGTAGTTATCGATCTATCGAATAACGATATTAGCATGATAATATTTCTATATATCGATAATAGTAATATATCAATTTATCGATATATATGCAATATCGAAATTTCGATATATCGGTTTTATCGATATTTTAGATAATTTTTTAAATATCGCCCAGCCCTAATTAGGATGTGGTAGAAGATGAGAGCTGATTCTGTTTGCTGATGCAAAGTGTGTTTATGTAAAGTGTATTGAGTTTTATTTAGTGGTACAATGGATGGCAGCCAGTATAGCAAGTTTTCCAGTTTTAATTTACTACACAGTTATGGAATCAATAAAACTTGAATTGGATTCTGTGTTTTGGTTCCCAAACAAAACTAAAATCAGCTGTTTTCAATGCTGTTGTTTGAGTCAAATGATTTATTTTCCAACCGCTTCTGGTATCGTTACAAAATTTGCAGTAAATTTACATGTGTTTAATATTACAAAATAAGTTAATAATAACACCAAACGAAAATCACATAAAAATATTTATTAATGATCGCGTGCAGTAATTTTTAGTCAACATCACCAGAGTAAAAAACAGAATGATTATTACAATTACAAATATAACATGCCCCATTAACAATGATACTTTTAAGTTTACATTATAAAAATGAGGAGTGATATGTACAAATGTTTTTTTATGTATCTAAATCGAAAGCGTGCCAAATAAACGTGCAATGCCATGAATAAGAATCTATAGCTAACATTCATTTTTATTACAACAGACCAGCATGGCGTAATAATACTACCACTTAAAACTGGAGTACATGACATATTAAATATAGGGAACCTTTCTCTTTTAAACACCAGGAGTTTACTTTTGTTTTACGTATATTAAGGTGGGCTCCACTCTCCATCAATTTGAAAATATAACATCATACAATGCGTAAGAAACTTTTATTATTTATATTTGTTGCAATAGTACTGTGTAATTATTTACTATCGTGGTAATGAAGTTTATCGCCACAGTGACACATATTGTAATGCGCATAGCACAACGCCTTTTATTAAAAAATAAATAATTATCGTATAATTAATTATGTTTTTGTTGATAAAAAACAAGAAAATATAAAAGTGATTTAAAAATTAACAGTGTTACAAGTTGAATAGGATAACTGTGAGAAATTGTTATAAGGGTAATAGAATTATAAGAGAAAAAATTTTTTGAATACAAGAATAATTAAGGGGAATAGTAGGAGAAATATTGTTATAAGAAATAAACTCGTGAACGAATAAAAATTATAACGTTTAGTGTTAATTTGTGTTAATTACTCCTTCACGTGTTAATTTCCTGATTTAGTGATCGAAGTAACTCGGCTAAGAAACGTTACAACATAAGAAAATACGACAGATATAATAATATAATATTTCATGATAAGATGTAGGAAATAAACTAGGTGACCAATGCAGAATGCAATTGATAAAAAGGAGCGAACATATGTCCAATCCAAAAGATATGTCCGAAGATATGTTACAATCCAAAAGAACTGCAAAATCGCTACAGTTTAATGTGTGGTAAATATTGCTGTATCTACCTCCAACATGGATAGTGGAAAATCTATGAAAAATTTTTTAAACGGATTTGAAACCGATATGTCTGACTACAACGATCGTATCGTGAATTTTGTCTAGAAAAAGTACTTTAACAAAACGGCAAAGAAAAAAAGGTGAACGAACCAAATAAAAACGTCCAGGAGGTTGAAAACATGATCAAACTTGTTCAATGTAGGTAAAAGTGTTATTAAATTTTTTTCAAATCAACTAACAGGGCTCCCGTTTTAAAGTCAGATTGAAAAAAATGGAAAAAATGGAAATTTTTCGCTAAAAAAATGGAAAAAATGGAAAAAAATGGAAAACAAACAATTTAAAATGTGTAATACATAGGGTATCTTAGAATATTACGGTAAAAAAATCCCTATTTTTTCAGGTTATCCAGACTCGGTTTTTAATTTTTTCAGAAAATGTTTAAACTACGGTATTTTATAATTGATAGAAAAATTAATAAAAGTGTACATTTATTCATTTGTTAACACTTTTAATCGTTAATATAACAAAAACCTTGACTCGAAAATTTCAGATTGAACGATTCTTGTACATATTGTTTTTAAAATTGAAATAAAATGAATTGTTAAATTATTTTTATGAAGAAATGGAACTAAAAGATTATTTGATTGAATCTGAGTACAAAATAGTTGCATTGCATCTCATAAGTAAACAATATAAAAACAGATAATTTTTAATCCAATAATTCATCTTTAAGTGTTTCAGAAACTAAATTTTTAGTTTTAGTAACTTCATTAACATATTTCTTAAAACCAGGTGAGAGTAAAGAGGCTTGTTAAACCATTTTGAACAAAGTTTCGTGAGGAATATTTTAATATTTTTAATATATAATATTTTTCATCGGCTTTTCGATTAGGAGCGTTGAAAGTAAGCAAATAAATTATAAGCGAATCAGATCATACAAATTCAACCACAGATCAATTCGTTGCTTTAACTTCAGCGTTAAATGCATTACTAATTTTACGTAAGCCGCAGCTGCCCAGATTCAGAATTTCTTTATTACTCGAATCATGTGCTAAGTCCACCTTTAGATGTCAAATAGATTTTAAGTTAACATTAGTTCTGTTCATCGAAACTTGAATCCAAGTATTGGTTCATGGAATGCATAATATGAAAGTTTCTTACAAATTTTCGGCAGTAGTATGTCCCAAATAGATTGATATTAAACAGGTAATCGTTCGTGATTTGTTTTTATCACCATTCTATATACCATCATTCTTACAATATCAATTTGCTGCTTTAGACTCTCATGCAAATAAGTTACAGCAAAATATATTTTTTGAATTGAGTCGATTCAGTTCGATATAATTATTAATTCTATATATCATTGTACCGGTACCTTGGAATTTAGTTAGTTTTAATTCTCGTTCAATTTCACTGACAGAAAACATTGTCTTCATCATAGAAACGCTAATTACAAAGATCAAATACCACAATGTAACACAGTCTTTTAAAAAAAATTTCATCGTGTTGGACAAAGCGAGGCACTTGTGAATAATTTAGGTCTCGACAAGTGGCATACAATTATAAACTTTTTATTTATAAACTGTTCCTAATAGGAACGATATTCTATTTAGTATTTTTCTGGTGAAAATTTATGTTTTTAATTATGAATAATTTATTTAAATCTAGCATAAGTTGATCAATATAACACGTAGGCTTTCTATCGTCTTGGACTTCACACAGTTCGGAGTTTACTAGCTTGCAGTTTCACACCTGCATATTATACGAAGTGAAAGTAATAACTGCAAGTCTGGTTTACCATCATCATCATGAACCGTACTCCACTAGGAAGCATATGGAAATATATTACGGAAGCTTTTTAAAATACATTTCTTTGCACATTTTGTTCTCATTTACACATTTAGTGGTTGCATTCGGCACATTTAGTGGTCGCCGAATTACAATAACATATTATTGTATGTGCAATAGTATTGCAAACCTCATGGATAATTTTTTAATTAATTAAATAATTAGAAAAATACTAAGATCCATTTTATGTTTCCCAAACCTTCGCCGTAAATCGAACGCAGGTGTTTTGTGTTAAAAGGAAAGCGTGTTAACACTTAAACCACTTCTGTTATTTGGATTTAATAATTGTTCATATTATATAATCATGTAGTATAGTTGTAATTGAAGCCATTTTGAAAACATTTTTCGTTAATCGATTCCACCAGTATACGAAATGAGAAAAGAAGGAATTGGTATAAATAGATGTTTCCACATATGAGACCTCTAAGGTATGCTTATAAGAATGCCAAGATTGGCTTGTGGCTCGTGAAGATCTACGTAATGGAGGCATTAAGTGATTAATTTCTTTAGAGCATAGCGTAGTATAATGTAAATGCTCCAACAACTCTTGTATGATCGGCTTCAACACGCCTATGAACTCTGTCGACAAAATTTAGATGTTTCTGGTATACTGCAACCCATAAATTGGGGTAGAATTCGTGGATTGGTCGTATAAATTCTTTATACATCGTAGTTATTTCAGATGGAGACAAAAATTTGACTACAACGTACGAAGCCAAGTCGTTGGGACTCTAATTTCGCCACAGAACAAATGTGATCATGCCATTTTCGTTTGTGGTTTATATTAGTACGAAAAAGTTAAGTGCAGGTGAGTTTAATAATGCTAGTCTGGAAAACTTTTCAAAACAGGAGCTATAGAGTGAGGTTTTATAGGACAAAACTAGAATTAAATGTCATAAGGTTCAGTATACACCAGTTCCGATTGATTCAAGATCTAGATTTTAGTCCAGAATTGAGTTAAGATCCAAGGTTTGAACCATTTTTCTACGAGTATAATTAGCAGTTAGACTAGATGGCTGTTTCTTCTTTTCTTCTTCATTCTCTTAATATATGAATGTTAGATAGAACTTCGGAAGAGCTATATATTGGGTTTGTGGTGCTAGATAACAAACCGTTAAAAAAGATCAGAAAAAGGGGTGGCGAAAGAACCGAACCCTGATTAATGCAGGCTTGAATTGAGAAATTATCCGAAACAACACCAACTACTAAGAGATCTCTGGAATAAAAAGACTAAAAATAAAATTAATTTGTTGATAAGAGCCGATGCCAAACTCTATCAAACGCCTTGGATATATCAAGGGAAATGTTATGAGACTCACCAAAGTCATGAATTGCTACACCCTATTTCTCCGTGAGGACTGGATAAGGTGCAGTGATGAAGATATTATCAATTGTGTCTTTAAGAGAAACGCGTCCAATGGGGTGATTATGGTGGTAAGGATAACTACGGTGTAAATAACACAAATAGATGTCATGTTTATTTGCGATGACTTTGAGACAGATAAAGCAGAATACAGAAATACTACTTGTTTCATACTGGGGGAGCTTTGTATGTTTAAAATCCTTGTGTATATATGTATATCATTACAACACGGTGTTTAGAGCTCCGGAGAATGATTTTTACAGCCGAATCGTACATTATTGATATTTGAAACTTGTGTTTCACCTAGCTCAAGTAAATGAGGTGTGTTTTTGTTGAGATCGTATTGGATACCAAGAAAGTTTTTTGAGATACCAAGGATGTTAATGATATCGATTACGAAGTTGGAGAACAAAGCTAAATAATGGCTAAATAAACAGATTAATAGGAGAAATAACAAATACCAAAACCAGAAAGAAGAAATAGAGTAACACAACAAAGGCCACAAAGATTCGTTTGTGGAGAAAATAAAAGGTACTTCAAAAAAATTGAGGTTGGGGATGTGTACAATTATTTCTCAACAAGTGTACAAGCATTTCTCAACGTTTTGAATCATAACCAGTCTAACTGGGCAAACAAAAATGTCCGTTTGTATGCCATTGAAATGTTTTAGGGAAAATTGAAAACGACAGATATTTCAGTCTTCATCAATCACTATACCAAACTCTTCGGCCTTCCCGCAGACCAAAGTTTTTGATATATCGGAGTAGGAGGTTTTAAGTCCATATTTTATAAATACTTTGAGATTGTTTATCGAAATTTATGATATTTAATGAAATCTTCGGGTTTGCATTAGATTTATTCGGGTTTATGTTTTGTAGTAGTTGGCAACCCAACCCTATTCTAATATAAATGTCCATGCAAAATTACATTTGTCTGCAGGTTAACAGAACAATATTTTAATTTAAGTTTTCAGCGTTTTTTATAATAAATAAGGGACTTTTTGTCGACTTTGTCGGTGTTTTTGGATGCCAACGTTTCGGTAGCGGCTTTTGCTCTTTATATATTAAGGCAAAATTAACAAAACTGCAGTCAAATTCTGTAACTGTGAAGCGGTGAAGTGATAAAAATTTCTTCGTTTCTTTTCATTAAAAAACTTATCATTTCACCGCTTCACAATTACAGAATTTGGCTGCTGGTACTGGACAGAGCAAAGAAACAATTTTCATTTTCTTTCACTTTCAAAACGACAGCATCTAAAAAAAGCACCAAAAGTGCTTAAAATTTAATTATTATTCTGTTAACTTGTAAACAAAGATAATGTTACATGGACATCTATATTAGAATTAAAACTATGTTTATAACTTTTAATTACCATATTAATGTACATAAACATTAGCTGCATTTCATGAAACAGTGTGATCCGGATCCGCTTAAGTTTTACATGTAAACTGAGATCCAAAAACAAAGTTGGATCTCATTTTACATGTAAAACTTATGCGAATCCGGATCACACGGTTTCATGAAATGCAGCTAATGTCTTTTATATAAACAGAAATATCCATTCAAATAAAATCTAGAATATAAATTGGTTTAGTGCCCATCTCAATGTCGATTGTCGTCCAAACTCGTAGATCAGTAGAGTATGGAAAACAGTAAAATATGTGTTCGTAGAGCAAACTTCAAACTAAACAATATACACTAGAATTGAAAATTGAATAAAAACAACAATGTCTAACTTATGTAGATCTGATAAATGATGATGAAATTTCAACGTCAAATAGCATCGCTTCATATAGAAGAGAAATGGAGTTTTACTCTCACAATTTCAAAATATTTGAATTGCATAATTCAAATTACTTTTTCCTTAATTACTTGGGTTTAATTACTAAAACTATTAATTGATCGACGAAAAGGTTATCGAGGTTTATATCGATAAATTAATTATTTGCTCACATATTCTCCTACTATTTCCCTGAATTTGCATTATATATAAAACTAGTTCATGAATAACGATGGAAAAGTTTTTTAATTAATATAAAAATGTGTATATGTATTTTAAAAAAATGTTTAAAAAAATGGAAAAAATGGAAAAATGACGGAAAAAATGGAAAAAAATGGAAAGAACCGAAAAAAATGGAAAAAATGGAAAAAATGGATTCAGCGGGAGCCCTGAACTAATAACAAACTTTTATTTTCAGACTTTCAATATCACTGCAGTTCAAAAGAAAAATTAAAAAAAATAAAATAAAAATAAAAAAAAAAAATATAAAAAAATAAAAAAAAAAAAACAAAAACAAAAACAAAAAAAATTCAATAATTTGTTTAAGTATTGTGAAAAGAAGATGATTTTCCCATTGAAAGTCTATGGGAACCGTTTTTCGGTGATTATTCCTCCGTTGTATGTCTAATTTTCAATATTTTTTTTGCAAACCATCTATGGCTAGATGTCGTCTTACATGCAAAATTTCAATCTGATATCTTTAACAGTTTGGGAGGAGTATGCCGACAATCGAATATCCGAATCGGGGAAAAATAAACAGCATATAAGAATATGGTTTTTGCTAATTGAGTATTGTGAAAAGATGACAATCAAATGTTTATTTCGGTGATTATTCCTCGATGGTAAGACCGGTTACTGATTTTGTTTTTCTGGGAGCTAGATTATTATGACCTTGACCAAATCAGGAAATTTATTGCGCGCACACAGCTCCAAATAGAAACTATGTCAATTTTCCCATTGAAAGTCTATGGAAACCGTTTTTCGGTGATCCGTTGAACCGTTCCTCCGTGGTATGTCTAATTTTCAATATTTTTTTTTTGTAAACCATATATGACTAGATGTCGTCTTACATGCAAAATTTCATTTTGATATCTTTAATAGTTTGGGAGGAGTATGCGGACAATCGAATATCCGAATCGGGGGAAAATGGAGCTTCGCTCCAAAAATTTGCAGAAACAACACTAAAATGAACCTGCCAACAATTCAGCAAGTGGCCTTGATCATGCGATCAATGATTAAAGCTCACAAGCCTCACAATTCACATATAGATTTACATAGAGGCTCATTTGTTGGAACAAAGAATAGCGCGACATCACTAAATTATGCTGCATATTTAAAATTTATACTGCTACAGTTGACTGAATAGTCCATTCAACACCACGTCTAAGTTTCACCTTGACTAGTGATATCTCGTATTAGTATTTTTTTTTAATAAAAAGTTGTGTTAGGGAATTACAATATGTGTCACAACAACACATAGATACCTTTTAAAACCTAGGTCTCACAACAACATATGCTCTGAGGTGTTGATGAACGCTTATTTTTAAACTTTTGTGAATAAAACGCCCTGATACTATTGATTCGGGTAGAGCATTCCATTTGTATGCGTACGGACAAAAATATCTGTCTGCATTCTGTCACTATAGCAGTTTGACTGTTTGCACAAACCGATTGACGTGTAAAATGGGGAAAAGAATATGGTTGAAGCATGATGAATCCGAGCACTGCTGGTGACGATATTTATAAAAAACAACGAGATAAGCAACAGTGCGACGATGTTGTAGGGAATTAAAATTTGATGCTAAATTTCGATCATCCACAATTCGTATAGCACGCTTTTGAACACAGTCCAAAAGAGCTAGGATGGAATCAGATTCAGCGCCCCAAACTTGACAAAAATACTCCATACAGAGACGAATTCAGGACTTATACATGTGGAGTAATCGATACGGAGCGAAATATTTTTTACAGCTGTTGAGGAGGTCGAAATTTTTTTCTCCCTTTTTGCCATCGCCATTATATGATTGTTCCACAGTAGGTCATATTGGACATTGTGACTCCCAGTAAACGAATTCTTTCATGTTCGTTTTTTTGTTCGTCACACATACTAATTGAAATATCATTTGGGAACTCGGTCTTTGATCTGGAAACAATCAATAGGTGTGTTTTGGTGGAATTAAAATTGACCAAATTTTTGCCACCCCAATCGGCGACTTTTTCTAGGTCTTCGTACACATATGGCAGCGTCTTCCCGGGCGAAATTTATTCGTTCGTGCATATTACAATTTGAACATATGGGAACGAATGACTATATCATTGTACTGTCGTTTGCAAAACTATTTATTGGGTTACTTGTGATCTTCAACAGTTCGTTGATAAATTTAAAATAGAGTGAGGGATAAAACTGAGCCTCGGGGTACACTAGCGTTAATTAATTAACTCAGAAGATAAGCCATCGACGGATACCGAAATGTATCGATCGGTGAGAAAGTTTTATATCAGCTTTACGACTGCGGGATGAAAACCGTACGCAACGAGCTTGTTGATCAAGTTTCATGCCAGATTTCATCAAATACTTTTGAGATGTCTAATGCGATAACGTACGTTTCATCACCTTTATCAATTATGCTATTCTAAAGATTTGCTACATAGTTTAATAGATCGGTTGTTGATCTTTTGTTTCTAAAACCGTATTGGCTGTCAGATATCAAATGGTTGTCTTCCAAAAATTTTGATATGTGTGTATAAATATAGTGCTCGTATATTTTAGAGAGGACTGGGAATAAGACTATTGGTATATAATTAGAAATATCACATTTTTTTTCCTTTTTGAGGATGGGCTGGACATTGGCCAACTTCCAGCATGAAGGGAAAATACCAGATTTATAGGATTTGTAGAAAAGTTTGGTATCAGTAGGTGCAAGTTCTTTTGAAAATGTTTTAAGAGTAATAGGAGGAATGTTGTCAAGGCCGGAGGTTTTGTTGATATTTAACCCCCTAAGAGTTTTTCGATAATTTTGGGTTTGAAATGAAGATCTTTCATATTAACTCCTGAAGACTGGACTGGGTATTTCTTTAAGAGTTTCCAAAACGGTCGAGTTCAAAGCAAACCCTTTCGCGAACAATGTCGCTTTTTTGCGAGGTTAGTGACAATCAAATCACCGTCAATAATAGGAGGAATTACAGATTTGGTACCAGATTTTAAAGAACCAATGATACTGTAAAAACTTTTGTCAGAAATAGAAAAAAGTTGAAAGTTTTGCCGCTTTCGCCGTGTCGATATCTGTTTTTTTTCGCTTTCGATTATCTTGTTTGATATTTTATTGGCCTTTAGATATTAGTAACGATTAAAGGGATTTTTGTTATGGATCCAAATATTAAATAATCCACGTTTGTTTCTGGCAATTTGGTGGCTTTGGAAAACAAATATTTTTGTTGGGATTTCATTATTGAGAAGGGAACGAATCTATTGATACCGAATTGAATGGTTTCAGTAAAGGTTTGGACAGAAACATTTACATCGTCAATATAAAAACAATGACGATCAAAAGGAAAACTTTGAAAAAGTTTCGGAGACCATTGGTGCCCATTTTTGAGAGGTTGAACAGTTTTCGTGATTTGGGAACTCTAGCTTTTAGTAAATCAGTTTTTATAGTTGATGTGATTGGGATTATGTTTGTTTGGGGACCGGTATAAAGCTATTGTGAAAAATGAAATTTCATTTAGACAAACCTTTAATACTACATTGTAGTCATCACCATGTAGCACATAATTTGGAAAGCGTTTATATTCTATACTATCATGAATGTATGCACATACAGCTTGATGGTCTAAAGACTGACTCAAGTCTATATTTAAGATTTATTGTTACGTCATAGGGATAGGTTTCAGAAACTAGTGTTTCTGCAAGAAAGACAATATGCAGTTTATCATGCTCGAGATGAAGTTGCACGGCATCACAGTTAACATTCAGTCCACAAATATTTTGGATTTCTAAATTTCATGTTTTGTCAAAAAGGCAATGTTTTTTGACATAGTTGGAATATTTTTTAAATAAAATATGTAAAATCTAAACAATAAATCATATAACGAAATATGACATAGGCCAATATTTCATGATAGGATGAAAAAAAGAAAACAGAAACAAGTGAAAACAAAATGTATAAAAAAAATAAAATTTGAAGGAAAACGTCAACAAATATTTATTATTGCGTTGGTTGATTCTAATAGCCTATCATCCTACGTTAACTGATATGTCAATATCAGTGAGGTTGTCATACCCGTACCTAAATAAAAAAAACAAAACCTGTAAATTACAGAAGCTATATGCACTAAATACACATTGCAAGATCTGAGATACAGAAACTAAAATACTCAACTAATGTAGTCGTCTATAGTTGAATTTCCTAATTTGTTCGACCTACTGTCTTCCTTTACTAGAAAAAGAGTTATAGTTAATCAAATTATGGCGTAAGGAAAAACATCGTCCGAACCATGATATCTCAAGTCTCAATCTACTAGTATAACTAGGACGATACAACTGTTTATTTAAAACCTCAATAATTTAAAGTTCTGTTATTCGATTTTGAAGCAACTCGGTACAAAAGTTTTTAGTGCAGTTTTCCATAGTTCTTCATTCCAACTTACGGTTTATCACTTCCACAAATGTTCGTTAGACATTTATCTAAGGTCGGTATTTGCCCAGTTTGAACAAAATTGTTCCTGTTACTCTCAATGTCCTCGTAGCCAGCTTCGTTGAAAATAAGTGACATCTGCATATTATTAAGGCTTTGAAGTACCCATCTAAAATCGAATACGAATCCTTTCGGCTCTATGAAGTTTTCATTGTGTCTGCCACTAGGTAGCAATCTCGATAAAAGCAGTTGCTCTCCATTATTATTGCAGATATCCGTTTGCTCTTGTACCAGCTAATCCTTTTGTTATCGTAAGAAGCTTCAATTTTACTACAAGCTGTGTAACTGTGCCTATCAAAGCATTACAAACAAGCACGCCAAAACCCGCATTCTGTGTGATGAACCAGCTCTTACTAACGATTTCCTTTTAATTATTATATTTACACCATCTTAAGTAAGTCTTGATATCGGGAACTATGTTAAACTGTTTATGTTAAACTTTAAAGATTTGACCACAAACTTCAAAGGTCTACACAAAAACAAATGATTTATTTAAAACGCAACTTCTAGGTTCGGGTTGCCATTTTCCAATATGATATTAAAATAGTTCAAAAAGTCTAGTATTTCTTTTATTTGTTCGAGGGACCATGGAGGGGTTAGTTATTGTTCTAAATAAATTGGCCAGAAAAAAATTGTAAGCAATGATCTACAAATACTGCTTTTATGGGAAAATTGTTTCTATAAGGAATTTCCAACAGTGACAATATAATATTTAAATCCTATAAATATATTTATAAATAAATTTTTTTTATAACATTTGAATAAACTTACATCTGAATATTTTATATATAACTCTGTTACATAAATATCAATAAAAAATAAATTTATTAATTGAAATCATCTATTTCAACTGTCGGCCCATATTACTTATAAATATTTGCATCTGTTGGTAAACTTGTGTAAAAAAGGATGTAGGCCGCACTCGATTCAACATCATTTGTATTTATTGATGTTACTGTTTGATCATCAAATTTATACCAACAATCACGAACACTATTTTTGCAAAATGCTGTGTAATGTCCACTTTCCATCGATCCATAATGATTAGAAACTGCATATAAATTGTAAGTTCGACTTTGCCGATTCTTAGATGCACGAATTTCTGATCGCGCCACATATGGTGTCATATCCATATTACACACTGGAAAATGAATATAATTTTGTTTCTTTCTAAATGTTGATATTAAATCTGTATTGGCGTAAAACCTGTAATAAATGAAAAGTTTATAAATCCTTTGATTCGAAAAAAGAGTTTATCACATTTTGCAGAATATGTTCATTCCAATACATTTAATATTGTTGTCGACGTGAGATTTAAGGCATTGTAGATTTGATATTTGTTGAAGTTGTAACACCGATAACTTCTACTAGCAAATCAATGGATGCTTCTCACAATGGTAGGGTATTTGCCTCAAAAGTACTCGAAACCCAGTTTCAGAGTCACGCAGCAACATTACAAACAAATTATTTGAAAAACGAAAAATTTGGGTTAGTTTAGAATAAAGAAGCAAATATTCCTGTCCTCACTTATTCAAACTCCTCTCGTCGTCAATGGTCTTGAAAGAAAAAAATGGAAACCAAGTTTGATACGTGTTGACGATATTGACAAATATTTGAAGCAGGATACGGGGTCGCGGGTTTCTATTGGTTCACGATATCATTAATATCGGGAGGAATTATGAATTACATATAATAAAAAACCCTATCGATGGAGTGTTAGTTTGTCGCCAGTAATAGAGTAAGTAGATTTGGTGAACTTTGGATGTAAAACGAAAGGGTCACCTAACACGGCCAGAACCTACGGAAGAATTAAACCAAAAATTACAAGACACATGCACTGAGGACTATGGACAATAGTTTATTGGACCGTTAATAAACACCTTTCCACAGCGCAGGGCCACTATTTTGAAACCGTTTGCATTTTTAAAATTGAGCGAATTCAATACGCCATTTATTTTGTATTTAAATTATAAAACAGTGTTTTCGTATATAACAAAATTATTTTAAATTTAGATATATAATGAAAATAAATTTTATATAAAACTTATATATGCATAAATGTAAAATGCGATATTCGTCTGCTACTTCCTTAGGTTGGATTTCGAAAATTAAGTTATTCATTTATTAATTAAATCATGTTACATTAAATTAAATCATGTTACATTAAATTAAATCATGTTACAGTACTACATACTTTGCAGAGGAAGAAGAAACACCACAAGATAAAGCAGGAAAACTCAATAACGCAACACTACAATATAGCGAAACATTTTATAGAAGCTTTTTTACACAATATTGCTATTGACGTTGGTATGTGATATCTCACGTTAACCCACCCGCATATCAACGGCAAGGACTGGAGTGCGTAAACTCTTCAATAAAGCAAAACAAACAACCAATTGTCTAGACTCTAGAATACTAAGGAGCACATAACAAAGAACCCAGAAAATGTAAAAGAAGCAGCTCGGAAGAGTTCTGCAATATGATTCACAATCTTTCTGCTATAGTTCGACTCTAAAACAATGCGATCTCTAATTACACCAACCCGCTAGGGTCATATCTGCAAACCAGACGATACGTACAACACAAAAGAAACCGCCAGATTCACTAATGTAAATCCACTCCTCGGGCTATACAAAAGGAACCACGGCAGAAAATAACAGTGAAAACGTATGTCTTTTGTTTCTGCAACTAAAAGTATTACAGATCGTTTGTGCTATACATTCTCATTGCAAAAAATTGTGAATAAAATTGAGAGCATCCAGAACAACAAGGAGGCATTTATGGGCATATTTAAGAGAGTCTGAGCTTAAGTGTCCGTTACTTGTATTAATTCCAACAATTTAATTCCTTTTCTGACTGAGTTTCACTTGAAGACTTAATTTAATCGATTATCAATTATATGGGTTGATAAAGTTTTCTAATTTATCAGCACAATTGACAAACTTTTGGTTGATTGGAAAAACAGGGTGTTGATAGTTGTTGTTTTCATTAAAATGTGTTGTGTAATAGGAATTACAATAGGTGTCACAACAACACATATAAAACTTTTAGCACCTAGGTCCGGAACAACATTCTTGTTGATATACGAATATTTATTTTTCTTTAAGAATGGATAAATTAGATTAGATTAGAAAGGGATGGACAGGTTGCGCGAGGCGGAACTTGTCCTGACACGCAAACTCTACGGTTCATAGCACCGTGTCCTAGTTTGGCCTCATAACAAATATTCGACAAACCTTTCTGTTTTGTTAATGAAATCCAAAACCAACCGTTTTGCGACAGTTTGATTGTGCTGGCCTCTCAAGTGTCAGAACCAAAAATTCTAACTGATACAAGAGAAGGCCGGCCACAACCCAAACACAGAGGACTTTCTCTAAGTCCTATGTTAAAAAGATGTTTATTTAGATGTCCATGTCGTATTAGAACACCGGCAACAGAGCTGAGAGTTTTCCTCTTCAGGCTTAAAATATAATTAACATTTTTATCTGAAATGCTAAACAAATCTTACTTCGTCTGCCTGTTGATGACGCATTCCTCAAAGCATTCATCTTAAGCCGGGTTCTGGACCCAAAAATTTCATGACCGCTCCCGCCCTTGTAAGTTCATCTACGATGACGTTGTCCGAAATGCCACTATGACCTTGAACCCACCCCATTATGATGTTGTTGAGTTGCCCTAAGGATTTTTTCTACACTAGGATGATGACAATGAAGAGGTTAGAAGTAGTCGCCGGGTTCACCAGTGCTTTAATAGCTGTTTAGCTATGCGAAAAAAGCAAATTTGTTCCCTTGCAGACACAAGCGAGTTGTTACGTGCGTGCAATCATTGATAGCATACATCTGCGCTTGAAGGACTGCACAAAACCATCCAAGCGAAAATTTATTGCTACTATTTGATTCCAAGTACACATTTCCATTCAACAGAGAACCATCCGTATAGAAAACGTAGATCTCGCTGGAGGACAGTCGGATCAAGATCTCTCAAATTCTTCTCTAGAAGAGATGAACAGTTCAGCGCGCTTCTCAAAGTTATATACTTTGGTCATGACGTCACCATGCTTTTGTTGAGAATAATGTCTTAGAACTTAAGCTCATCTGTAGACGAAGACGAGGATCAAGGTCCTTTCCCCCTCCCAAGAGAGCAAGAAATTGACTGAATAGTACCTACTGTTCTAATGTTGATTTACTTTTCTATGTCCATTAATGGTTGTGTTTTGTAAAACTACTCATACAGGCACAAACATGGTCATAGCAAAATATTTTCCAATTAAAATGGTCTAGATCTTCTTTAATTAAGTGTGAGGAACCTGGTCAGCGGGCCTACATGTATATATTCTAAAATTAGTATCGTGCTATTTAGACGTCCAGTACTGAATATGTGTACATAATGGTGCATATTTCGATCAATACGTTGACCGGGAATAGTGAGAAATTGATAGATTTATTAGTCGACAGTAGTCGCAAAGCTTCAGATTTCACACTCAACACTGAAACTGCTTTAACATTTGAAGTAAAATAGATAATAAGATAGATAATAGTAAAGTAATATATATTATTGAAAAGAATTTAATGTTATACAACCATGTTAATGTTATGGCCAGCATTTAGTTTCCGGTGCATCGTTAAAGAGTTAAACGGTCAAAAAGAGCAAAAATGTGAAGCAAAACTTTTTTTTTCCATACTACAGACTTTCAGGAGCGGATATCTCAAAAACTATACAAGATATCACAAAACTTGTAGCAAATTTCATTTTGTCAGTCAATCAGCTTTCATTTTGTACAGAGTGGTCATGTCGGATGGAAGTATAGTTTTCGAGATATAAGCAGAAAACCAAAAAATGAGATTTTCAAACGCTCCTCTCCCCCTGGCTTAAGGGCTACGGGCGGGGACTTTTGATATGTTCACCGCCTTACTAGTCCAAACAAAGTTACGAAGTCAAAAATTGTGTTCCAATTATTTTCCTCTATACCTTTTCGTTGACTGGGCTAAATTTGTTTTAAAAAATTTGCAGTAACAAAACTAAAATGCATAATATGGGTTATAATAATTGGAGACTAATTTCTTTGAGCATAGCATAGCGTGGCATCATCAAAAACTGAATGGAGTTCATCTGTCAGCACGCCGTGATATCTCACTGCTATTAACATTCATATGTAATATCCCACATTAACCAGTATGCTATCAGGATGAAGTACTCGGAGTTACCACACCTGTATTTCAAAACCTAAAATAGATGCAACGAGCGACGGGACCTTCCAAAATCGTTGTCATTCTATTTCATGTACAAAACTAAGCTGTTTCTTAATTGAAATCAGTGTAGATTTTTGTGCCAAAAATACAGTACAATAAAACTTACAAAAAAACTGTTGGTTGCGACAAACGGTTCTAAACTAAAATGCATGCGTCGCCATTTTCGACACGCATTTGACGTGGCTTAAGACATAAAATCACTTTTGACGATGTTTTAGTGAAGTTTGCATACAGTCACAAAAAGGATTCATTTTGTGGAAAACGAAACTAAGCACCCCATCATGGTTTATTCGATTGGTTAAATACGAATTAATGAATAATCCATCAAAATAAGAATTTGGAGCAGCGTCACACAAAGGATCTATGCAGCTACGAGTGGTATCACAACTATTCTATCCTTTCATCAATTAACTTCTAGTAGAGATTTGCAGCGGTTTTTTTTTTGCATTTTTTGTTTTTTATCGGTTTTAATTTTAAATATTGAGACGCTTATGCATAGACTAACTTCACCACAGCTCTGGAAACAAAATTTTCTGGACATATAGTATGCTGATATTCATTAAATACTACAATTAATGGCTAACCGATGTTATAGATTTCACGTAGTTCTAATTATGAAAACATTAAAGAAAGCTCTAGCATACCACCCAACAGATATAAATTCTGTTGTACGAATTAAAAAGTTTTACCGGAAGTGGTAAAACGGAAGTGGAAAAACGGAAGTTGGAATGCAGAACTGTTACAAATCATTCTCTAAGCATATATACCAAGTTTAGTCGAAATCAATTATCAGTAATTGATTTTGTTGAGGTTTCAAATAAACAGGTTTGGCTGGTTTTTTAAAGTGTCACCAAAATTCATTGTAGGCCAGCTACAGTAGGGATAAACTCCTGAAAAAAACGTTTGAACCGGAAGTGACAAACCCGAAGTTGGGATGCAGAAATATTGGAAACAGTACCAAAACCTTATATACCAAGTCTCAATAAGGCTGAAATTGAAAATTGTGGTGAAGTAAAAAGATTTAAATATGTGTGGCAAGGAGCTGATTAGTTTTTGAGCGATATTGAACAAAGTGGTGTCGTGTCCCCCGAGCACCTGTTTTTTTGAAAGCTCAATAACATATGTACCTGATAATCGAATTGGATGAAACTTGTTACATAAGCATTTATTACGGTTCACAACAGCACCGCATCCCAACTTCAGGTTTCTAACTTCAGGTAAAAAATTTTTTTCCAATTTTTTGTATTTTTTAGTGTCTATTGACACTACAGCCTACAATGATGAAATGATTATGATGAAACTTATGAAAAAGGATTCAATTAGTGTAAGAAGATAATGATCAGCTTTCGGAACAGATTGATCAAAGTTGCGTGGGTTTCACTTTTCTCCCTTTGTTTTTAAAGTTTGTTGGGAGCATACAAACGTTGTTCATTAATCAATTTTGATAACACTTTGATCAAAGATGGAGATTTGAATGACAAAGAACTGATTAGTTTTGAGACTATATTGGGATAAATGATGGAGGGCTGTCCGAGTGCCTGTTTATTTAAAACTTCAACAATAACAGTTCCTGATAGTCGATTTTTATAAAACTTAGTAAATATGCTTAGAGCATGATTTGTAACAGTTCTGTATTCTAAATTCCGGTTTGTCACTTCTGATAAATTTTTTTTTTCTTTCTCTCTTCGTACAATAAAATCTACTACAGCTTTCTTTAATGAACTAATTTTGAACAAACTTTAGCAAAAGATGGAAATTTATAGGAGAAGGAACTGATAACCTTTTGAGCGATAATAGGCAAAGTTGGAGGTCTACGGAGCACCTGTTTTTCATAATTACAACTACGCGAAATTTATAACAATAGTTAGCCATTAATTGAAATATTTAATGGATATAAGCCCAGTACATTTTGTTTCCAGAGCTGTGGTGAAGGTAGCCTATGCATCAGCATCGCCAATTTTTTTGTATTATTTTGTTTGAAAAAACAACACAAAATAAAATGCCTTAGTTCATAATATATTTAAAATACAATTTACTTTAAATGGTAAAATTGAAATATAAAAAAGTGTTAACTACCAAAAACAGAAAAAAATGTTCGATAAATGGGCGGAGTTTTATTTTACTTTTCGTATTGATTCAATTTATCATTTCTCAACGTCTCATTGACAGTGTTGTTTGTGAGTACCACGATGTCTTAGGCGTTGGAAAATCAACATATTTCAAGTTGTTCTTAGATGTGTTAGAGAGATTTTGGAGCGGACATTAGTATTGAATCAAATGGCACGCAATCTAAACGTGTAAGTAGGTTGTTTTGAATCAAGATCTTAATTCATCATCAGAACATGCACGTTGACGAAAAAACGGTTAATCAACGAGCTAACCATTTTAGACTTTGTTAACTATTCTTTCTCAAACTCGAAGAAATCATTAACAACACCCCCCGGTAGGATGTAAAATTTTTGGTAGATGGCTTGTTAGCGCAAAGCGTCTGATGTTTTCTAGCACAATTAGGATCTGGTTAGTTAAGAAATTTTAAAATTTACATGAGCAGAACCGACGCTGACAAAAGTATCGCAATTGACTATTCACTATTCAATAAATTAAAATAGTTTGGATATTTGTTTTATTAATCTTATTTCATTAACTAATTTAGAACTGATATTGTATATTGTATTTATGACAACTATAGTGAAAAACTCTTCGACAACTATAGGAAAAAAAAAACAAGTCCGAAACTTGTTGGTAATAAAAATAATCTTAATAAAATACACCTAAATTGTTTTCATCTATAAGTAAAAGTTATTGGTGTCAACTCCAACGAATTTTGTAATTTTAATTTACAAAAAAAATTAAAACAAATAGGTAATTGATAGGTAAAATTTAGTTGGCTTTAAATCTTAAATATTCTAAAGTTACCTTTTAAAATGTATTATCAAAATAGGTGGTAATCGTGAAATATCAAGCTTTTTGATTGCATCACGTTTTTGTTTACAATTTGGACAGTTCCATCCCGTTATTTTTTCTCCATTAAAATATAAATCAAGACAATCCTAATGATATAAAAAAAATAAACTATAAATTAAACTTATTAACAAAATATTTGAAATACATTTACTGAAATTTGAAATCGACTACTGGTTGCCGGTAGTTCTAAGCTTAAATTTGAAAAAGATTCAAATGTTGCACTTTCCTTAGTACATTTCATACATTTAACTGTACTTTTAATTTGACCATAGGATAATTGAGAAATTAAACTTTCTTTTAATTTGGTAAATTCTATCCAGGCTTTCTCTGATGACGAAATATTTCCTGTTGGTTCTTTAATATCGATAGTTTGTAAATCTAAATGTAACCAATCCATTAATATTGTTAAAAACTCATGAGAATCTTGTTGTTGATAACCACGAAATGAACTTTCAAATTGTCCGATATAATACTATAATAATAATTATTGTCTTTAATCAAAATTTTAAATTATATTTTGTTTTACGGAACTCTTAAATCTGTACAAGAAATGCTTTTATATTTTCCAACCCATAAAGCACATACAACAGCAGCAACTTCTTCAACAATACGACCCCGAGTTTTACTTGACCTTTAATCAAAGATATTTGTAATTGTTCTAAATTTTACATTTTTTAATTATTGAAACTTACGTATTTAAATGTTTCCTAAAACCACCTTTTATAAACGATTCGTTTAAACTATAAGTATTACTTATGCATTGTATAATACTGTTCATATAACACGTATTCCCTAAATTTTTTAAACCTGTAACGCCAGGAATTTGACCTCCATAAACTGGTGAAAAATCACGTTGAATGTTTAAATAATATTTATTTAAATCGGAAAGAATGATTGTTGGTTTTGACGAACGATCAAATTTAGGAATATCTAGTCTTTTGAAATTTTCATCTTGAGAAGACTACAAAAAATACAAAGTTATTACAAAGAGTTAATTCATATGACATTGATAATGATACTTCATCAAATTTTCTCTTGTTTTGTCTTGGTATAGCTAATCGCGTTTGACTCGCTAATATTTCAGATAACTCATGAACTTGGTTCGCTTTACTAACTGTTTCTGCAATATGCAATCTAAAAATATGGAGAAGGTTTTTGAATTGAATTTATATTGGTTAAAGAAGTGAATTTAGATTAGGGTGAATTTGTTTAAATGGGTGACAGTTTTTAGTTTTCAGTATGCGATTATTTTATGAACATCGATCCAACAACAAGCAGATCACTTGTTTGACCACTGGTATAAAAAAGAGAGGGTTAGTTTGGAGATTAATGTTCAAAATATAAAAACAACTTGCCTTTTTGAGTTTACAAATTGGATATCTTCAGGTTTTAATACTTCTTGAGTTTCGTTTTGTTTTACAGTTTCTTCTTCAACGGCTTTAAATTGTTCTTCCGTCAGTATACGCTCCTCAATCTAAAGAAAAACAAATTTACATTTGAAAAATACCTTAGGACACTTTGTTGCATAGTTACAATATCAAGCTTATCATTTTCCAGTTGCATTATACTATATTCTAATTCAGTGGCCTTTTGTATTCCTTTATTTTTTGTTTGTTCATCGGATGCCTTCTCCGATTCGATGATAGTATCTTTTATTGTTTCTTCTACCTGATATCGCTGCTGTTCAATTTGTAATGTTTTATTCGCTAATTGTTGTTCTCTTTCTAACAACTCTTTTATTATTTTGTTTATAGTAGTATCCTTGTATTCGTACATTTTTACGGCGGCTGGTTTTGTATTTCTATTGATTTGAGGTTTCTGATTCTCTTTATCAAAAAAGGTTTCATCTTTCATTGTTATGTCATCAAACGAAGGATATTCGATTTCATCAACATTATCATAAACATCCCCATTTGCAATAGTAGGAGCGTTGACATTTGGATTTGTACAAAGTGTTGGATATTTTAAAATAAATTCCTCGTATCCTCCTTTTAAAAATAATAGTGACTTATATTCAGCATCAGGATCCCACTAAGAATATCAAGAAAAAAGAAAGTTAGTCAGCTAAACCAGTTAAGAAGGATGATTAGTTCAGGAAAAAAGATGATCTGCAATCTGTCACCACGACAGTACGTTATCTCGACATTTTAGCTGTTTGCACAAATCGATCGACTAGTAACACGAGGGAAAGAATATATTTGAGGTATGATGCATCAAATTTCATTCGAGCACTTGGTGACCATTTATAAAAGAAACAACCAGATCAGGAAGAGTGCGACAATGTTGTTCAATCACCCACAATTCGTATAGCAAGGTTTTCCGCATAGTTCATACATAGCACGGTGGAAACAGGTACAGGGCCCAAATTTGGCAGCAATGTGTCATACAGGGACGAATATAGATCTTTTAAATTTGAAGTAATTAGAACAGAGTGAAATATTTTTGGTATCTATTGAGGAGGCCGAGTTTTCTAGAAGCCGTTTAAGAGTAAGTCATTCTTAATTGTGACTGCCGATAAACGAATGATTTTGCACTCGCTTATTTGTTTGTGGAATATATATGCGTTGGTGGAATTAAAATTTATCAAGGTTTGGTCACCCCAATCAACGAACTTTTTTCGGTAATCGTTTACATTTTAGTTATGATATGGTCTCTCCAAGCGAAATTGATTCGTTCTGACATTTTATCTTTTGAAATATTGGAACGAGTAGTATACATCATCTGCAAATCTATTTATTAGATTTCTGTTAATTGCGACAGTTCGTTGATATAAATGAAAAAAGGGAAGAGAACAAAACTGGGCCTTAGGGTAATCCAGTATTATTATTATTATTTATTTTATTGTTATGTGAAACCTAACAATTTAAATAGCTATAAGAACAAAAATGCTAAAGAATGGCATACCAATATCAAATTACAATAATATTAAAAATCAATTAATTAACAATTATACCAATTACAAATAAATACAAAAAATAACCAAAATATCAACAAAACAGTAACAGAAATAATCCCAAAAGAAATCAAAGAAAACAAGTTTATCAATTATCAAGAAAAATTTTCACGTAAGTGAACAACTATATTATTTTTGAATTTATTAAAGTTTGTTTCGTTTTTAATTACAATTGGGAGTTGATTGAATTTAGGGAGTCCTCTATATAAAATATTATTATTAGAGGCACCAGATAAAAAGAACTCTGGAAGGATTATTATTAATTGTAACTCAGAAAAGAATCCGTATATGTATCTCGAAAAGCATCGGTTTGTCAGAAAATTTTGAATCAACTTCTGAATCATTGTCAATTTAGGTAGCTTATTTTGATTTGGTTGGTTTATTTTGAGAATTAACATAAAAAAATGGAAAATTTGTCAATTCATTTCACGGATAAAAATGAAACTGTGATTGCAGGTCATAAGTTTTGTATAAGATAATGCACTTTTTATAATATTATTGCAATATCCATAACTTTACGGCATACATTTTTATGAATATTTAGTCGTGTAATATAAAACGCTGGCATAAAATGTTAAAAGAAACGAAACTGTAATTACTAGTCACAAATATATGAATAACAAAATAATAATTTTCATGCCTAATAACCATTTTATATATCAAAATGTGCGTGGAGTAGATCTAGAAAGCATAAAATTTTATGAATAGTAAGGTATACAATATATCATCACCAATAATAATAATTTTTTTTTTCTAGTTATTTTATATGATTTGTAGGCATGGAGTATTCTTTATTAGTACGGAATTTTACTATTAGTTTTTCGACAGTAAATATAATTAAAAAATAATAGACAAAAAAAAATTGTTTATAATTCACTAGCATTTTTGTGGAATGTGAGTTGTATATATATACAAACATTGTGATATTTAAATATGATGGATAAATATGAAAATATGTAATATGAACATAAGGTTTAGTATATGATTATAATATAACTTATGACAAATCATGACCACGACATTTTCGGAATCTCGACACCATCAAAATTCAAATGCTATAGAAAATATAAATGCCTAGTTCTGTAATTTATTATTGCTAAGCGCCATAAATTTATGAATTGGAGACATATTATTTTATGAGAAATAGTTATATTTTGTTCTCTAATAAGTATACAAAATTTTTACAACAAAGTTATAAGGCTATATTTGAAAAATTTCAAAATTTTTGGCGTTCCATTGGAGATCTACTCAATAGCTGCTTTGAGCAGTTATTTTGTTCCAAAAGAACGCATGTTTTATTATGCTTCAAGCATAGTGTTTATGCGTATATAAGAAATATCGTATCATATGTTTTGAATTAAATAGAAAATTCCACAATATAGTTTCTCTAAAAATTGCCTGCTCAAATCTAACTCTTTGTCTTTGGATTGCATCGTTCGCTTAACTCAGCAAAAAACGTTAATTTATTTCATGATCTATTTGAAGAGTTAGATAGGTAGACTGTGTATTCTCAT
Source organism: Diogma glabrata (assembly GCA_963693315.1). NCBI lineage: Eukaryota > Metazoa > Arthropoda > Insecta > Diptera > Cylindrotomidae > Diogma > Diogma glabrata. The sequence continues at coordinate 319,344,925 of OY856187.1, read as the reverse complement.
GCCAAATTTATAGGTCTTCGTGACTCTAATATTTACAATAAAGAATGGCTAACAGACAGCTCTAGAACTAACGAGGTAGGCAAACAGACTGAGCTTTTTGCAATTTCTCATAATTTCAGTCGGATATGTAATAGGACGGTTTACCAAAATTCCTGGCATTTCTGAACAAAGTAGTAATTTGCTTGATTTGTTTTTGATAAATAATCCTTACTTGGTACATTTTAAAGTATCAGAGTCTTTGGGTGGATCAGATTATAATTAGATATTCATTTAAATACACAAATCCCTTAACAGTTCAAAATTAATCCTCGTTTTGTTTGAGATTACAAAAATGCAGCCCGGGGCTTAGAGTTTCCTTCAAATGGTTTCTTTGAAAACGTATTTGTCTTATCGAACTAGATCCAAAAATTGGTGCTTGTAATTTTTCAGAAATAACATTTGAAGGTATGCTTAGATTTATTCCATATAGATTGGTGTTTCCGAAGGCTGCTTTATAGTTTTCCAATAAATGCATACTAATAAAGTTTAAATAAATGTTAATAAAGTTTAAAAAAAAAACTTCGCTGGTTTAGCCAAAACAAAACTGATAAAAATCTAAGAAAATACAGAAAAGAGAGAAACTGTAATGACGGGCATATTTCGAGTTTTGCTCTAAAATGTAGAGAACGCGGCAATAGCTAACGGCTTTACAATAGAATTTGCCAACATAATCATTGAAAAGCATAGGAGTTAAACATCATAAAAAACAACTAACCAATCCATCCGATTCCTGCCGCCAAATTCTGTAACTGTGAAGCGGTGAAGTGATAAGTTTTTCCATGAAAAGAAACGAGGAAATTTTTAACACTTCACCGCTTCACAGTTACAGAATTTGGCTGCTGATAAACATAAATCATACAAAAGAATAAGTCTGCCGTTTTATCCGAAAATAACAAATAAATTGTAGAAAGTCTTCCACAAGCATCAAATAGAAATAGTAACAAGACCAACTACGTCCATAAAAACCCAGCTGAATAATTTTAAAGATAGAGAAGGATCAAATAGTAAATCCGGCTTTTACCAAATCAAGTGCCAGGATTGTCAAGATGTATATATAGGACAAACATCAAGGGACTATGAAACGAGAATTAAGGAACACAGAGCAGCTACTTTACAAAAACAAACACACAAATCCAGTGTAGCAGAGCACATGATACAATCAAACCATAACATAGATTTTATAAATTCAAAAATAATCAAACCTGTAATAAACAAATGGAAATTGGATGCATATGAATCATTTTATATTGCAAAAATAGAACACCTGATGAATTTAGAAGATGCTAAAATCCAATCTCCATTGTTTAATATTATAGACTAATAAAACTCATAACCCGCCCTCTTGTTTAATATTTTCAGTTTTCTTTATATATAAATTTTTTTGTTCTCTTTGTTTTGTTTTTTTATCCTTTTTTCTTTTTTGATTTTTAATTTTGTTTAGTTTTTCCATCAACTAGTTTACACCCAGAGGCCAGAACCATAAATTCAAAATAGTAGATAATAAGTTTTTTAGGCATAAATATTAGTATTGTGATCATAATTTCTTTAATTGTACAAATAACCTGTAGATGAGATATTGTATCTCGAAACATGTAGTAAAGTCAATAAAAAAAAATTGAAATTAAAATAAATTTGCATTAGAATTATAACTCTATTAGTTAACAAGAAATTGGCGTTTTTATTTTAATTTATCAGTGAAATTTATTATAATACTTGTTAAGTTTGAACAAACAAAATTATTAAAATGAATTATAACTTACTAGAAACGAATGTAATCAATTGAATAGAACGAAAAATTGCCTTGAAAAGCGAAAGATCCGTAACAAAAGTTTTATCTCAATTCCGGTTGGTTCGGGAATCGAACCGGCGTCCTTCTGATCAGAGCTTATGGTTAACCATTTAACCAACTATAAGGTAGGGTAACGCTTACAGTAGAGCATTCAAATCCGAATATTTGAGTATTCGAATATCCGATTAATTTGAGTATATTTTAAGTATTCGTTATTCGAATATTTATACGCGAATATTCGAATATTTTCTATCTCCCAAAATATAATGGTTTTCCATCCCTTCATTTCTTTTTCAAACTTCGAAACTAAGATATTTCAATATTTGGTAGAAGTGCAGAACTTAAAACACATGTCGGCCCTAACAGCTTGCATCATACTAGTAACAATAACGGCTTTCGCGCAGCTGAACTGACTATGATGTATGATCTAGTAATTTCTAGCACTTTCCTCATAAGAGAATCCACAAAGCAACGTGGAAATCAAATGATGGATGAACTGAAAATCAAATCGATCACGTCATGATTTCTAAGAGACACTCTTCAAGTGTAACGGACGTTCGATCATACAGAGGTGCTGATATGGACACCGATCATATGCTTATCATCTTTAAGTACAAGTGCAAATTATCATCTACATTTAATAGGCAAGCAAAAAAGACCGTGCGCTGGAATGTCGAAGCATTTAAACACATGGAAACATTGAATAGATATCAGGAAATAGTAACCCAAAGCATAGAAGAGCGTGACATCCCGTCTGAGATGCCATTAAACATACAAGAAGAATGACAGACGCTTCAATCAACCATCATATCCGCAGCACAAACTACAATCGGAAAACGACCACCGAAATCACGTAACGAATGGTTTGATGACGAGTGCCGCGAAAGCATTGAGCACAAACAAAAACTGCGAGAAAAATGGTTAACAAGAAACACCCGAAGCTTCCAAACTGATTATCTATGCGCCAGAAAAGCCGCAGCAAAACTCCTACGGAAAAAGAAACGCGAACACATGAAGAGCTGCATCGAAAACATCAACCAACATGCGGGTAGTGGAAATTCGAAAGAGAGCTTTGCAAATGCACGGAATCTAACAAAAGATTTCCACCCAAGATCTAGCCATCACAAATGGAAACAACGAGCTTAGTGAACGTGATGTGCTGGTAGTATGGCGATCCCACTTTCAATACCTACTGAATAGGACGAATGAAGTTCATCCTATTAGAGCAATTGCTCAGTCAAGTGAGGAGATGTTTGTCCCTTACCCAACAATACAAGAAGTGGAAGCTGCCATCAAAAAATTAAAAAATGGCAAGTCACCAGGTATCGATGGAATCCCTGCAGAACTAAGAATGGAGGAGCAGCTCTGGTCTCACGTATATATGATCTGATTCTTGCAATCTGGGACCAAGAAGAACTACCTGCTGAATGGCTGAAATGAAACAGCTCTCATTGTTCCGCTACATAAAAAAGGGAACCGCCTAAAGTGTGCGAATTATCGTGGAATCGCACTGTTGAACACTGCATATAAAATACTAGCTAATGTCGTACTCGCTCGGCTCATCCCGTTCGCCGAATCTATCATCGGCGACTACCAGTGTGGTTTTCGTCCCAACCGTTCAACCATCAATGTTTTACCTTAAGGATGATTCTGGAAAACTGTTGGGAGTACAACATCAGCATTCACCAGCTCTACGTTGATTTCAAGCAAGCATATGATAGCATCATCCGCGACAACCTCTGGTCTGCACTCATATGCCTTGGTATTCCAGCGAAACTTGTTTCTCTGTGCAAACTCACAACATCGGGATCAAACTGTAGAATAGTAATCGAAGGGTCAGTTTATGACTCTTTTGATATAACATCAGGTGTTCGACAAGGTGATGCACTCGCGCCCGTATTTAATTTGGCGTTTGAGTACGCGATAAGAAAAAGCCGAATTGAGACACAAAACTGCATATTTAACAATTCTAGTCAAATTCTTGGCTATGCAGATGATATTGCGCTTCTCGGACGTAGACCAAGCGATAATAAGGATAGTCTCTCTCAGCTTGAAAAAAATGCTAAACGACTTGGATTATGCATTAACACCGGCAAGACTAAACTTTTAATAACATCAAGGAATATACCTCCCGGCAATCTGAATACTGGCGACTATGAAGTAGAACGTGTAGAAAACTTCAAATACCTCGGGTCTGTAATAACATCGTCAAATGACATGCAGGCAGATATTAAAGCCCGTGTCTCAGCCGCATACAGAGTTTTTTTACGCATACTCAAAACTTTTGCGATCAAAACATATTTCGCAGTCGTGCAAACTCACACTTTACAAAGCATCAATCCGACCTGTCCTTACTTTTGGAAGGGAAAGCTGCACACTGACTTCCTCCGATTGTAAAATTCTATCAACATTCGAGAGGAAAGTTATACGAACAATTTATGGTCCATGTGAAGTTGCTGAAAATCAGTATAGAATCCGAATGAAACATGAAATCAGACAGCATCTTGGGAACTGTGATGTAATCGGTTTCATTAAATCCAACCGGAATAGAGGATTTGGTCATGTAGAAAGGTCACCATTAGATAGAATGATAAAAAAAGCGTCCCAACAACAACCAGCTGGTGTTCGTCGAAGAGGGAGACCTAGACAACGCTGGCGTGATGACACCATCCAAGACCTTCGTGATATAGGATGTCGAAACTGGGGTCAACTGGTCATGGAACCAGATGATTGGAAGTTGGTTGCACAGACGGCAAAATACCTCCATGGAATGTAAACGCCAGAGAGAGAGAAAATTTAACCAACTCGACCAGCGACGAGATAAAAATTGGTTTTTAGACGATCGACTTAACATCACAATTATTTTTAATTCACTTTTAGAGTCAATTTTTGTCTTATTTTTATTTATTCTCCGAACACGTTTTATACCGTTCTTCATACTTCAACCAAGTTGACATTTTTTTTTTTTTATTAATTAGTTAGACATGTTTAGCACACTAAATATGAAATATTCATTATTTAGACTCTTTGAATATCCGAAAATACCATGTCAACTATAAAGGAAGGAGATGAGGAAAATGGAAGGAATGGGGATATAGGGATAACTATACTAATTTTTTTAAATGATGATGGACATTTTCTTTAAATGCCTGAGGGGAAAATTCATCGGGAAATACAGAGGAAGGCATTGAGTTCCACAATTTGGCCACTCTATTAAAATAGTCGTTCTGAAAGGACACGGTTCTGCAACGAGGTATTTGTACAACAAATGGATGGGATGACTCGGCAGCTCTTGTTTGTCGATTATACTGCGCACATGATGGAAGGATATTTTGAATTTCCTTAGAGGAGAATTCACTAAAGTTATATTTATAGTAGATTGACAATTCAGCCACATTTCTTCTGTGCTGGAGTGAATCAAGCTGATCCGTTAGTTCGGTATTACCAATCAACCGTATTGCTTTTCTCTGTACAGAGTCTAGACATTTTATTGTCTTTGGCATTGACATTGACATTGAATGAAGAACATTATGGGAGACAAATCCCAACTAGTGGAGAATGGCCACTAACCAATTTAAATTTAAGATTTTATTTCGCATATGTTTTTGATAATTGAATTACAATATTCTGTCCCTTGATCAGATTTTATCGTTTTCATTGGTCCAAAAACTAAAATAATTCTTTCTATTACAGTTTTTGCTATTGTAATTGCCTCTTTGTTTGGTATTGGAACGATGATTACGTAGTTGGTTAATTCACATTGAGCGGTTAATGATTATCTATTATTATTAATACTTATAGGTAAAGGTTCTGTAGTATCTATTTGCACGATATCGAACGCTTTGTTAGGTGTTTCTGTTATTATTAGATTTTCCTTTGTTTTTCTAAAAAAAATTTCTAAAATAAAGTATTATTTTTAGCACATTTGTTGCAATTTTTTATGTAGATAGCTATGTCTTTAGACATACCTTTCCATTCGTAAACTGATTTAATTTTTGCTATAGTTTTCCTTTGTCCTGTATGACCACCTAATATTGGATAATCATGATATTTTTATTATATTCTCTCTTTCTACTTTATTCATAATATTTTTGCGCGCTTTTCTAATAATTATATTTAACATTTTTAAATTGATGTTGGCCAACTTATTAAATTTTTTACTTTCAATGTATTTAAATATGACGTCATTAGTATATACATATCTTTATATTATAAATATTTAATTTGCAAGCTAAGGCCTCTAGCTTCGATAAAAATTGTCCGAAGCCAATTTCATCATTCACAAATTTATTAATTGGTAACAATTTTAACTAAATAAAGTTTTATATAAGCTCCCGAGGATAGCGTTACAGCTGAAATTAATCGGGCTACTTAAATAAATAAAATTCAAAATTTTGCGGCAAAAGACACGTGTTTAAATTGAAATTTTTTTTTAAAATTAACAATTTTAACTGATTAAAATTGTACAAATGTACACTTCATTTTTAAATTTTTCTTTTCTGTTTTTAGGACATTGTAGCAATAATGTTAAACATTTGTTGTTATTTGTGTCAATAAACTTAAGACACGGAATTTTAACTAGATTATTATCATACACTGCTTTTGTTGTTTCTACTGATATTTCTGTCATTTTTAGGATTTAGTATTTTATTAGACATCGATCTCGTTTGGATGGTTAGAATTGTTTTAATAGAAGAGGTTAGAGTTTTTAAATCTTCGATTGCGATTCGCGATAACGCGTCTGCGGTAACATTGGTATAACCTCTTACGTGTTCTACTTCAAAGTCGTACTTTTTTAGTTCTAATCGAATTCGTGTTACTCTGGAGGAAGGATTCTTTAAAGAAAAGCGATGATCTGATCTAATTAGAAATTTATTGCCAAATACGTATGATCTAAAGAGATTTATAGCGAAAAAGATTGCTAATAATTCCTGTTCAATTGTTGGCTTGTTTGATTCTTCACGTGTAAACGTCTTTGAAAAATAAGCTACTGGTAGATCATTATTGGAATTTTCTTGACTTAGAGTTGCGCTGCATCCAATCTTGGAAGCGCATTTAGTTATTATAAATTTGTTATTGAAATCTGGGTCTGTCACGAATCGTCTGGTATCATCTGCGTTTTGTGGGACTGGATAATTTTTGATAGCATGCAGTTTGGATGGACCGATTATAATTCCAGTGCACTGATGTCCAAGAAAGGTAACTTCACTTCTGAAGAATGAACATTTTTTTGGGCTTAATTTTAGGTTGAATTTTCTACAAGTTTCAAATACATGTTGAAGGTTTTTTAAATTGTTTTGTTTTCTGAACAACCAATTACTATTACATCATATAAAGAAAAGCGCTCTCTGGTGCAAAAAGAAGTGAAAAGTGCTCTCTGGTGCCAGAAAAAGTCAATGACATCATTTTTTGGAAAGAATTTGGTGCTATTTTTAAACCGAATGGAACACGTGTGAAACGAAATGTTCCAAAATCTGTAGAAAAAGCTGTGCAATCTCTTGATTCTTCTTCCTATTCTATTTGATGAAATCCACTTAGAAGGTCTCAGACTGCAAAATATTTTGCCTTTCCTAGCTGATCCAAAATCTTTTCAATTCTAGGAATAGGATAAACATCGCCAATTAGTTTTCGGTTCAATTGTCTAAAATCAACCACAAGTCTGTGTTTTTGTTTGTTACAACCTGGTAGAGATTTTTTCGGCACCAAGAATATAGGACTAGATTATTCAGAAATGCTTGGTTCAACTATTTTATTATCGATTAGTTTTTGGACTTGTGATCTTATTTTTTGTTTTTGAGTTGGGCAATCAATAGTTTTTATTATAGACTGGGTCTCAATTTTTGCTTATAAAAATTATTCGAAGATAAAGGTCTCGAAGATAAGACCAAAAATGTCGTAATTATTCTTGATTAAATTTTTAAATTTGTTTCTAATATGACCGTTAATATGGTTATTATTTTGAATAATATGATTGTAAATTTGGGTATTTCTGATACTGTTTTCATTTATTTTTTGTTTAAAAATTTCATAGTCTGTCAATTTTTCAAAATTAAATTTGAAAATTGGCATGTTAATTGAATCTGAATTTGTATTTAAAATTTTAACAATTGGTTTTTCAGAAGAAACTATTGAACTGGCTACAAAAACGCCTGGCATTATTTCTTTGTTTAAAATTACCATATCTTCGTTTAACAATATCGAAATAGTTCTGAATACTTCAGCTCTCGGAGGTATTGTCAGAATGTTTATTCGTTTACAGGTATTTCAACACTTTTAGAGCTATTAAAATCAAAATTTAAAGTTAAAGTATATTCAAGTCATTTTGTAGTACATGTAAGTTAAATTTAAGTGCATAATTTGCAATAAAAATTGCAATTGTATTTAGGATACCTAATAAGTTTACAATGGTATTTGAAACACCTTTTATTTCTATTATGTTTTGTTGGTTATTAACATTTGTTATATTATTATTTTTAATTAAAGAAATCTCAGCACCCGAATCTATTAGAAAAGTTTTAATTGTATCAGAGTTTGATATTTTAAATATTTAAAAAACCTGTTTTAATTTTTGTCTTAGGAGTCTTGGTTTAGACTGAGGTTTTGTACTTGAAACCCCAACTCTTCGTCTTCTGTTACATCAGTCATTGCTCTAACATTTCTTCTAGCATTGTTTGCGTAAGTATTGGTATTGAGCGTATTTGGACGATTTCTATTATAATATCCATTGTTATAATTATTATATGCATTGTTGGTACTAAAGTGTCTTCCACGGTTGAAGTTTGAATTATAATTTTGACGAACATATATACTATTAATTACGAATTACGAATTAGTGATGCTAAGCATAACTCAGATCTAAGACTTATAATTTTTTGTATATAATGGTCTTTGTTTATAAGAGTTAAACTATTTAATGCTGAGTTTAATTGCTCAACTGTTTTACCAGAGCATTTCCTTTTTAAATTATCAATAATTTCATCTATCGTGGTAACATTATCCGGTACGGCTTCTTCAGCCTTCTCTTTTAATTTTGTTGAAATAATAGTAATTGTTTGAGCTATGTTCGCTTCGCTTGTGATTGTAGTTTTAAATACATTTAATTTTCTTAAGAAATGCGTCAAATCTGTAGCATTTCCATCGTAATTTTCTCTAATGATTTTGTTGACGAGGGAGATTATATCGACTGGTGTTAACGCAGTATTCGTCATTGTTTTTGTTTCAACTACGTCAATAGGTGTGTTAAAAAAAAATTTAATTTCGTCAAATTCTACATTAGCGAATGGCAGGACACTTAGACAACTAAATCTACTATCGTGTACTGTCTATTGTTGTTTTTATTTCCGTCGTAAGTTAAATGAAAACAATTATAAGCCTTAGATCAATGAACTATTTGTTCGTTTTATTGTTTTTTACATTTATTTCTGGGATTACTTGTCCCCCTCATCAGTGTTCTATAAATTATGAAATATTTGAACTACTTATGAAAAAAAAATATTTTTTTTGTTACAATGTTTAAAAACACAGGTAATTGTTAAAATAATTAATCTATAACATCTAAAACATCAATTTACACTTAGACGATCGACATGGCGCTATTATTGTTTATTAATGATTTCAAAATTGTTTGTGTTAATTTATTTGAAGATTTATGTTTTTGTTTAAATTTATCAATTTATGTCAACACAACATGTTTAGCATATTAGGACCAATTGTTTTTTAAAATTATGAAATAATTGTAGTTACGTGTTTTGAACCATTGTAAAAAACAAATTTTTCATAAGATATTCAAATATTTCATAATTTATACAACACTGATGAGGGGGACAAGTAATCTCAGAAATATATGTAAAAAACAATGAAACGAACAAATAGTTCATTGATCTAAGCCTTATAATTGTTTTCATTTAACTTACGACGGTAAGAAAAATAAAAGTACACGGTATTACAGTAGATCAGATTTATGATATTTATAAATATCATAAACGCCTATTATTAAATAAATCTATTATATTCTATTTGTTCATAAATTGTTTTCGGAAAATGTAATCATTCCTAAGACTGGGTTCCAATTAGCTGCTAAATTGTACTAAACTGCTAAATCTAAATTTAGTTTTACAAAATTACCGAATTTTAATTCAAATTAATATAATCAAATTGTCAGATATTGTTTAACGTATGAATTTCTTCCAAATTATTTAGAAACAAAATATTGATTTAGTCAAATAAAATAGTTGACTAAATTGATTTAGCACGTTTAGTACAATTTAGCATCAATTGGAACGCAGTCTTAGTCCTAAGTTTCTAAGTCCTTTAATAACATAAGATAAAACTTCTTCTATTATGTGTTTAAGATTAACAAAATCTTGTCTTGTTATAATATTGCAATTAATTTGCCTTCTAACTTCATTAATTATATTTTTATATTCTAATACTAAATTTTGCCCTACTTCGATATTCTCCTGAAACTTCAGAATTTCTTTGCCATTGGTTATATTTACGCATATCTCAATTATTTTATTTCTTGACCCCTTGTACCCCTTGTACCTTGTATGCTTTTAAAATTTATAACAAATACGTAATTAATTTTCTAAATACTGTTCATAAAAGAAAATAACACTCTAAAAATTATAGGGAAACCTATAGAATCCAAATGTAAGCCAAAACATTTAAAAAACTACAAGTAAAAAATAAGTATTCTACTAAAGTCAAGTATTCTACAAAATTACTATTGAAATATTCTAATTTCAATTAACCAAAAATTCGAACAATAATACTTATAATAAGACTCAGTATTTTATAAAAATTATAAAAATGTGACTTAATCATTCACCATAATAATAATAATTCCTAAATAAAATCAATGCAATACTGGGAATTAACTTCATCAGCATTTAAAGAAAATAGAACAAAAATCAACTATTGAAAACATTAAAACATTTGATTAATTAAATTTCATTTCATTTCTTTTGTTTTGTATTTATTTTTTGTTTTATTTAACGAAAACAACAAAAAATTAGTAAAAATTTACCGAAAACACAATTTTTCTTTGCTTATTCATGTTTTTCTGTTTTTTTTTTTTTAAATTGAAATGTGAGTAAATTATTTACTTAATAACTTCGAAATTCACTTATTACAAACTAAATTAAAAAAAATCTTAATTCTATGTTTATATAATAAATTTAATTAAAATGATAACTTATCTTATTTAAGTTGTTCTGATCCAAATATGTCATCCTTCGTGTAACTTTATCCTATATGTCCAATTTCTTGATGATTTCTTGGATGTGATAATATTTCTTGATGATTTCTTGGAGTGGTAATATTTCTTGATGATTTCTTGGAGTGTTAATATTTCTTGATGATTTTTTTGAAAACATCATTTAACTTTCAAGTTGCTGAGATGTGTTTGTTGAGTTGCATTGTTTTTATACATGATCAAGATCAATGCGAGATCTTACAATCTCCCTTGTAATGCTTTTCTTGATTTTATTATTAGCTAGTTGTATAGCTTTACAACATCTAATCACTATTATTGCGATTATTATTAAGATTAAAATAACAATCAATATGCTATTTGTGAGTTGATTTGAATTAGTGATGGTGTTAATTCATTATGGTTACTTAGCCCTTGAGTTTTTGAGTCTTTAATTATTGTGGGCGTTTGGTCTTCAGTTTAAGAGTATGGAGAACCCATCACTAAACTTAATTTAATTTTAATTTAATATATAAGTTTTAGTGAAAATTTTCACAAAGTCACAAAGGCATCACTTCACAAATTCATAAATGCACAGATAGCTGCATTTCGTGAAACCGTGTGATCCGGATCCGCCTAAGTTTTACATGCAAAATCAGATCCAACTTTGTTTTTGAATCTCAGTTTGCATGTAAAACTTAAGCGGATCCGGATCACACGGTTTCATGAAATGCAGCTTATGTTATACTATGACACGGTCGCCATGATGAGATCTTTTGTTAACATATAATAAAAACAATTATTAAATATTTATAGTCTTTTATTAATTTTTTTATATTTCTCAATACCAGCTTTTTTATAAACATTTTTGATTATGTAAGTTTTATGTTAATTTTTTTATGTTTTTTCCTAATTAATTGTTTTTGTAGGTGATAGTAAATATAATAAAATATATATACATCATCACATCATCACATCATCATCAGGGGATGATGACTCGAAAGGTCGAAATATTGGGATAAAAATAATTTTTTTAATAATAAATTAGTCTATAAAATAGGCTGGTATTGAGAAATATAAAAAAAAATAATAAAAACACTTTAAATAAGTTTATTAGGGTTTTAAGCGTCATTTAATGAATTATATTTATTTAAAGGTGTGTACATTTTATCGTCTTATAAAATACTGTACTTATTTTAATAATACAAATTTTTATTTCAAATTGATTTATTGAGCAAAGCATTTATATTTGACACCGCACATGCCAAATATATTATTTGCTTTCCGGTACTCGCTTGCACACTAGACATGACCTAATTTTTGAAGTTGTTATTTTTATCCCTCCCACCGACTAATTATGTTCCATTTGACTCGAAAATGAAGTGCATGCAGTTTTACTGAAATCGGAAAATAATTACCCACCGCGCAGTGGCGTCGAAGATAAGAAAATTAGCAGAATAATAGGATTTTATATTTTTATCAGATATAATCATCTTAAAACATAATATATCTCATAATTTCAATTTTTTATTAACAGTTAATTACTTTACGATTCCAACGAGCCTAAGTATGTAGAAATCGATCTTAGGACAGCGTTTTTATCGAATTTCTTATTCTTAAATCCAAAAAAAAAAATTTCTGCGAAAATTCAGAAAAAATAAGTTTTTATGTTAGAATTAGACTTTGTTTGAGTAACACAAATTTTTATGTTGGGATACATTGCTAGCAGAATTAACTGGACATGGTAAAGTAGATCGTTTGCCAACCATAGTAACATTTGGTAATATTGAGAAGTTATTAACGGTTCTATAATGCGAAGAAGGGAGCGGCTTATCGATTGCGAATTCAATAGATGAATGGCTTGCAGAATGGGATCTTACTGATAAAGTCTAAGCCATATGTTACGACACGACATCAAGTAACACTGGACCAGAAATAGTTGGAAAAAAGATTGGCCACAACTTGATTCGATTCCCATGTCGTCATCACATACAGGAGATTAAACTACGGGCTGTTTATGATCTCAAATTTGAAAAGACCACAGCACCCGATGTTTCGCTGTTCAACAAATTTCAGAAGGCATGGGACGCTGGTACAATTAATCCAACAATGTTCAAAAAGTGGAATATCGGACAAAAAACTGGTAAACAAAATTTCAAAACACCGTGAGAAGCTCTAGTAATTTTTTGTCATGAAAAGTTGGAAAAATCACACCCACGCAGCGACTATAAAGAATTTTAGGAAGTTACATTGATTTTTCTTGCGAAACCATTGAGAATTACAAATTCATACGCCCAGGTCTGACAAGTCACGCCCGCTGGATGGCTAAAGCTATTTATCTCGCAAGCCGCAAATGAGGATTTGGATTTCATCAAATCGGCCATCGCTTTTAAAAAAATTGACCAAAGAGTTTGAGAAGAAATATTGAGCAAAATTTGTTATCATCTTCACTATTTAACAGAAGTAAATATTGGCTTGGTTTTTTTCGACCCAGAGATTTCGTTTTGTTATGACTCCTAGCTTCTCCTAGCTTCTTCGACAAAATTTATTAACAAAAGAGAGCGAGTTCAATTGGTACTCGGGTTTTAAACTCAAATAACGGCATTTGTTTTGAATTTTTATTTGTGATGAAGATTTATTTGTAAATAAATTTGTATTGAAGATGTATTTGTAATGAAGATTTATTTGTAAATAAATTTGTTTTGAAGATGTATTTGTAATGATAGTTTTCAATTTTGATTTTGAGTTTTGGTAAAGCTATATTCACAACAGTTTGATGAAAAACGAAAAATGGTTTAAAACCTTGAGGTCCCAGCACGAGACATCCCCATCGCACCCCAAACTCGCAAAAAAGATTTTGACGCAGTCAAACATATGCAGCTTTTTGCTAATAAGAACATTAGTGATTTCGTTACAGAAAAACTCAGTTTTTTTAATCGATTTAGAATTTATATTGATTTTTTGCTACATGACCCATCGGAATGAGGATTTCGTCAAAGCCACGTTGTTTTGCCAAAGTTTGCATGTTGTTAATGATACCGCCGAATTCGGTGTTAAGTTGATCACACGGAATACAACAACATTCTAACTAAAGACGAGGAAGGTACACAATACACCATTCAGGTGGTCGAAAACTACAGATACAAATACCCATCATACAATAAATCTAATTTAATGTATTGATTTCTATTGGAAAAATGTTGCTTTTGAATGAAAAATTATTATAAATTTAACCATAAAAATTAATTTTTTCTCTTTGAAAAAAGATTATTATGGATTAGTGAATTTTCGAATATGTAAGAAGAAAAATTAAGATAAATCGATAACCTAAGATCGATTTCTACATACGTAGGCTCGTTAGAATCGTTAATTAATTAGCTTTTAATAAAAAAATCAAAATTATGAGATATATTATGTTTTAAGATGATTATATCTGATGAAAATAAAAAATCCTATTATTCTGCTAATTTTCTTATCTTCGACGCCACTGCGCGGTGGGTAAGTATTTTCCAATTTCAATAAAACTGGATATAGTTCATATTCGAGTCAAATGGAACATAATTAGCCGGTGGGAGCGAAGAAAAAGATGGTTTGAAAATTGTTCATACATATCTGGTCATGCCTATTGCACACGCCAAGCATATTTTGCTTGTCGTTGCATTTCATTATTAAAGAAATATACCTTGTACTTTTCTTTAATAGTGAAATATAGTGAGCTCATAAAAACTCATTAAACGAATCTAAGGTTTGGAAATTTTTAAAATTTATGTCAAAAACTTACTTCTTTTTAACAGGACAAATTCCACATTATTAGAACATAATAACCAACCTATTCTTAGAGTTTCATTTTTCGTTTAAAAATCATACGGAAAATGGTTTTACAAATTAATACTAACAAGTCATCTGGGCTAGATCGTATTCTTTTAATTATTCTTAAAACATTTGCTAAGGAATTAGCAAATTACTAAAATCTTCTATTTGTCATATAAGAAAGGGATATTGGATGGCTAGTGTACAGCCAGTTGAAAGAAAGAAACGTGCCCAAACGAATCAAAGAAATTAAAGACCCATTTCAATGTTGTCGGTTGATGCTAAAATATTTAAAAATACATTAATTACTTCGGTCTGAAAGACCTAAGTATTACAATTTCGAGTCAAAACTCATAATTTTGCCAATTTTTTGGCATTTCTCGGCGTTTTAGGTCATAACGATTCCAAAAAAGCAAACAAAAAAATGTCCGTCTGTCTGCCGGCCGTCACAGCACAGGCGACGAAAACAAGAAAACTAATAAAGCGATTTAAAAAAATTGTTTTTTCTAAAAATAGGGTTACTTACTGGGAAGAGCGTGTGTTAAGTGTGTTCAAACAAGAAAATTTGCATATATTTTGTTAAAAAACGTTCATTTTAAGTGATAACGCGTGGTAACATTGAATATGGAGAAATCTTGATGGTCGGCATTGGCATGTGAGACCAGGAGCTTGATTATTGTATTATAAGTGTTTCAAAAAAACCGTCAAGTGTGTCAAAATAATGATTTTCATTTATTTGTTTACCCAATTTTTTTGAAAAAAATAAAAATAATTATTCGTATGACATGAAATGTAATTGGACAATGTAATTATGGTTGCAGATTAAATGTCGGTTTTTTACCAAAAAATGTAATTATTAGGTAGATGTTTCTTAAGTAATTTTTTGTGTGATTCCAGATGCAATGACTTCTGTCACAGGAACAGTTGGAAAATAAGTTTGAATTTTTGATAATGTTGTAATTTTTACAATATTTTTGGAATTTTGAAATTTCAATCTTTGATTTTGAATTAATTTTTGGAATATTTTTAGAATTTTGAATTGGAATATTTTTAGAATTTTGAAAAAAGTTTGTATTTATGATTTTGTTATAATTTTTGCAATATTTTTAGAATTTTAAATAAAATTGGATTTTTGATTTTGTCATAATTTTTGCAACATTTTTGGAATTTTGAAAAAAGTTTGAATTTTTGATTTTGTAATAATTTTTGGAATATTTTTAGAATTTTGAAAAAGTTTAAATTTTTAGACTATTTTAATAATTTTGAAAAATAATTTGATATTTTGATTTTATTAAAATTTTTAAATTATTTTTGGAATTTGAAAAAAAAGTTTGAATTTTTGATTTTGTAATATTCTCTTGAATATTGGAATTATAACTTTTGGAATCTTGAAAAAAGTTTGAATTTTTGATTTTGTTATAATTTTTTAAAATCAATTCAATCAATCAAGCCTCTTTTTT
Organism: Diogma glabrata; assembly: GCA_963693315.1. Classification (NCBI taxonomy): domain Eukaryota; kingdom Metazoa; phylum Arthropoda; class Insecta; order Diptera; family Cylindrotomidae; genus Diogma; species Diogma glabrata. The sequence continues at coordinate 319,328,634 of OY856187.1, read as the reverse complement.
TTTGAAAAAAATTAAATTAATTATTAAATAACATGAAATGTAATTGAACATAAAATTGGTAGATAATAGGTTGTGTGTTTGAAAAGTTAAAATTACTGAACGCTAAATGGAGAGGTTTTTGAGGAGTTTGCTTATTGTATCTTCTTTTCACTAAATTGTGTTAATTTATAATCTGTTATAATTTTCCGGTAGCGTATTTAGATAGCGTACAGAGATAAAATTGTACTTTTACAAAGAGTTTGATGTTTAATATACATTGCTGGCCCAAAACTAAAAACAAAGTCCTCGTAAAAGCCAGACCGAAGTCTTGATATCTCAAAGCCTTGAGATTTTAGCCCCTTCATATTTTTAATATTACAAGCGTAATATTATTATTAATTTTTAATATTAAAGTTTTCAAAATTACTTAATGAAAAACGATGTGATTCCGAAAACGAAGAGCAACGAGAGATTTACTTTCCTTTCTCACGCATATCTGGATGCAGGCAAGGTTCATCGGTTCATCCAATCCATAGTTTTGCTAATGATAGCACGCCTAATACATCTCATGAAACACTTAATCTACGTTCACCATCAGCACGTAATGTCATTAGATCAGATTTGATAAAATTTGAAGGCAGTGATCTTATAACAATTAAGGATTGGCGAAGTATTTCTAATAGTAATGAATTCAAAACGAGCAAAATGCAGATTTGCAATTTTACTCAAATCGATTTTAATGAGTAGACTAAACTCTCGCGTTATGCTAAAGCAACATTTGTGCCCCATCCCTTTATGGTTCGATTGAAAAGGTGTAGAATTGTCGTTTTCAGCGTGATTTATTTTACCAGAGCATCGCTTTCTGGAATGTCATACCTGCGTGTGATTTCTCTGAAAATTGTTTGCTTTGCCTTTATTTCAATTTAACCCAATGAAATTCTGTAAAATGTAATAACATCATTCAATTTGCCAATCACATTTTAATCATACTAATAATAGTGAGATTATTAAATAATCAACTTATATCCCAGTCGATTATCACGAATGTGTTATTTTTTCTTACAAAAATATGAATTAATAGAATTATAAATTTAAAAAAGGCTTCAAATAATATTTTTTGACTAATCCAATTTCTTTCCTGCAAAATAATTTTTATAGTGAAGATATTGTAACTGCCATTTATAATATTTTTCTGGTTGTTTGTTTATTATTATTTATTTCAATGTAAGTAAGCTGAAAGCTTTTATTTACAATATATTTTACGACAGCATCACAGACACATATTTTTAAAATAAGAGATATATAATATACAAAAACAAATAAGTAACAATATCATACAAATTTTTAAATACAACTTACAAAATTAAAGTGCGCTTTAAACATATTTACAAAATTGGGGGACTATGATGATGAAACTTATGAAAAACGTTTTAAATAGTTTGAGAAGATAATGATCAACTTTTGGAAGAATTTTTGTATGTTGGAATACTACAGATTTCTTTAATTAACTAATTTTGATGCAACTTTAGCAAAGGTCGAGGATTTATAGGACAAGGAACTGATAAGTTTTTGAGCGATAATAGGCAAAGTGTTGGGGGTCTCCGGAGCACCTGTTCTTTATGATTAGAACTACACGAAATCTATAACTGATGAAGTCAGTCTCTGCATCAGCATCGCCAATATTTTTATTTGCGCAACAACAAGTGGTTTTTATTATTTTATCTATAACATTGCAACAAGTGCTCACGGTAAAAAATGGAGGGACAGATTTGCATCTATCGTAGAAATTGTTGTTTCCGAGTGACGGGTTGCCAGTACTTCTGGGGCGTAGACACGTCCATCTTGAGAAGCAAAAGAAGGAAGAACGCATTCTGAACAACTACATGAGCATAGTTGATCCCAAAACTATTGACAAGTGTCCCGCATGTGAGGGCACGCCGCACGATGTGGACTACTTATTCAGATGCTCTGAAAATACAACCAACCTGACGAAGGAAGATTTATGGTACCGCCCAATGACAGCAGCCGAGTTCCTGAACCTGCACAAGGAGTCGGCGGATTAGCATACGTTGCTACAACAACCACACATGCCGCTACTTCAACAACAATTGTAAAAAATAAAAAAACTCCAAACACCAACTCAAGAACTTCGGTTTTTGATAATTATACTATTTGGTTTTGAGACGTTTCTTGAAAGAATAGTACTAAACTCACTTGAAATAAATATTACCCTATATTAGTTAAAGTATGGGTTTAGCTATTACCTCTTATTATATCAATATTTAACTTTAATTTTTGCCCAACTGCTTTTACGAGTTTGAATTAACAATTAAAATTGTAAAACAGAAATGTCATTTTTGATAAACATATATCTGCATATAAATAAATATAAAACAACATATTAAATGATCAGTCATATACTCACATTCTGCAAGATACCTAATAACGAAAATAAAGTGTTAACTCTTGCCGGTTCGTCACTTTTTGTATTCCAATCTATTAAAATAACATGATCTTTAAATCCTCTTGCTGACCACATCTTTTTTTCTTCACTAGTAAGCTTAGATTGAATACGTCCGGCTGAAATTCCTTTTGCAATATAATGTTCGGCAACATTAATACAAAACGGATAGTGTAATCGAGAATCCATAAAATCATTACTAGGACGACAGTCTAGTAACAACAATCCAATTGATTTATCGATCATTTTTTCATAGAGCTCTGCACATGTAATGTATGGTTTTTGATTTTTTTTATCACTTAAAGTCATTTGCGACATTGATTTTGTCTCAATCGGATATGATGTGGCAATCGGCGAACCCTCACGCACAATATTATTTCCCTCTTTAATTTCATATTCGATTCGATACCTAAAAAAATAGATTTAAGGAATATATCAAAAACATATCAAAAGTTGCAAAGCGTTAAAACCACCGGGTTGGTGGGTTTCTATAAAAAATTAATGTTTTGAACAAAATTATGGTTGAAACTGACAATTTTTATGGCCTGAAATAATTGAGTTATGTATCAAGCACCGTACTTAACAGTATGCAACCATGCAAAGCTTCTGCTTTGCATGGGATTCGAAAGAATGAGAAAAGCTTTTATAACAATTGTAAAGAATAGTAAGTAGTAAAGATTACTCCAGAAGATGGCCTAACAAGCTGAAATATATATAGCGTAACAATGAAATTATAAAAAACTTTGTTTAATTTTTTATTAAACTTATTAAATAAGTTATTTGCGTAAAAGTAACAAGAGATTGACATTATGATACTAAATTTTTGTAATAAATGTTGTAATGTTTATAATAAAATTAGTCTTGAGTTGAACTATAAACACGGAACAACTGAACAAACAATTATTCTGTCTTATATCCTCTCAACAGGTTATGAGCCCAGAAGATAAAAAGTTTGTTTCTAAAGAGAATAAAATTTTGAGTGATATTAAACTCAAAGTTAATGTAATGGATCCCTCAATGGCGATTTATCGCTTTAATGGAAATAATTTCCAATTATGGAAAAGACAGATGGAAATTTACACGAGAGAAAAGAAATTGAGAAAATTTTTGGATGGTTCAACTCCAAAACCTGGTGTAAAGGCAACTGGTGCTGAAATCGAGATTTGGGAAGACAAGGTTGCTGAAGCACAAGGTTTTTTAATGAGAGATCTCGAACTTAATCAGTTACGTCATTTATCCGACTGTTTAACTGCAGCAGAGATGTGGTCAAAATTAGAAACGATACATGCAGAAAAAAGTGACCAATCGATTCAAGTGCTATTGAATCATTTTATAAATGCAAAAATGTAGGCAAATGAAAGTATGGCGGATTATATTTCAAAGGTTGTATCATTTGCGCAACGCTTGAAAAATTTAAATATGGAACAAAAGGAACCGATGGTTGTTGCAAAAATATTATCAGGGTTGGATCCAAAATACGATGGTTTTCGTGCAGCTTGGTATACAGTTCCGCGTGTTCACAGACAGTTACGAAACTAACGGATCATTTAATTAATGAAGAAAGTATTTTTACAATACGACATGGTGAGCATGTAAAAAAAAATAAAAGTGAAACATATGTTGTAAAATCAAAACAAGTTTCAATAGTTAATTTTTTATTATTTTCAAGTTCAAGTTTCAAGTTCAAGTGCTGTAAACAACCGTAATGTTTTTGAGAAAAAGAAATTTATTTGTCATTTTTGTAAAAAGCCTGGACATATGTCGAGAAATTGTTGTTTGAAAAATGCAAAAGAAAAACAAAAGTCGCATTTGGTTGTTCAAAATAATGATGCTTCTTTTTTAATGAATAGTAAGATTTTTAGCATTGAAAATTCATCGTGTAATATCGAAATGAATGATAATGATGTTTGGTTTGCTGATTCCGGTGCAACGGAACATATTTCTTTTTCGAAAAGATTGCTTTAAAAATTTAAAAAATTTTACAAATTATGAATATAGTATACGTGTAGAAGATGGCGGTATACTTCCTGTTAAAGGAGTGAGAGATATTGATGTCATAATTATAAATACTAATGCTAATTGTGATACATACAATGAAAGATGTTTTATATTGTCCACGTATAACGAAAAATTTGCTGTTAGTAAGAAAAACTACTGAAAAAGGTATTCGGATAATTTTTCATGAAAACGGTAAAGTTTATTTTCATAAAGATAATGAATTACTGGTTGATAGTAATAACTTATATAAATTAAATTTTAAACCTATTAATTCTATTGAAGCTAATGTTGTCATAGATGAAAATTTAATGTATGAATTTTTATTATGGCATGAACGATTGGGACATGTGAATTATAAAATGTTACGAAAAATGATTAAAGATTGTACTGTTGGTGTTATGAAAGTAACTGATGTTCCTGAAGACAATCCATTTTGTCAAAGCTGTGTTGAATGTAAACAGCATCGTTTTTCTTTTCCAAAAGAAAAATCAAGAAGGTCAAAATTGCCAGGTGAAATATTTCATGTTGAAATATTTCATGATGAGCAAATTATTTTATTTAAAGGATTGCTCACGATATTGATTTGTTTATTTTTTAAAGGACAAAACAGGTGTTTCGAATACAACTAAACAATTTACTGCTGATGTTTGTGCTGATGGGAAAGTTATAAGATAACTTCGTTCAGGTTGTGGTCTAGAATTTTGTAATGAAAATGTCAAGGAATTTTTATTATCGCATGGCATTAAACATGAAACGAGTACTCCAAGAACTCCTGAACAGAATGGTTTTATAGAACGTCAAAATCGTACTGTAATAGAGACTGCAAAATCAATGTTATATACAAGTGAACTTCCTGTTAATTTATCGGGTGAAGCTACATCAACAGCGGTTTATGTGAGAAACAGAATTTCTACGGATATTTTAAATGAATTAACTCCATTTGAAGTATGGTTTAATGAAAAACCTTCAGTATCACATTTGAAGATTTTTGGATCTGCATGTTATGTACATATACCTAAGGATCATTGAAGTAAGTGGGAGAAAAATTCTAGAAAAATGTATATGACAGGTTATTGCGATTCCCAGAAAGCTTATCGAGTTTATGATCCGGTTTCAAGAACATGTTTTGTGAACAACATGTTTTAATGAGATGTCATTTCAATAATGCAAAATCTATACTATATTTAAACAATAAGAAAATAGAAAATCAATTGGAAAAGGAACAGAGTATAGTAAGAACAGAAGATAAAAATGAAGATTTGGATAATAATAATTGTAACTCTCCAATTATTCCAATATCACGGGATCCTTATCCATTGAGATCAAAAATTACTCATACGTCAATTGTAGAAGCTTTTTCAAGCATTTCTTGTTCCACGACCGAAAAATGTTAATGTTATTTCAAATAAATGGACCTTTAAAAGAAAGTATAAGTCTGATGGTTCTATTGATAAATACAAAGTTCGTTTGGTTGTTCGAGGCTACTATCAGAAAGAAGGAATCGTACATCGATAAAGTTTTGACGAAATTTAATATCAAGGATAATGATAGTTACACACCTCTTTCTATACCAGCAGATCCTGCTATAAAATTTATTAAAACTCCGAATGATGAAGAGATTATATAAGATTTTCCATATAGAGAAGCTGTAGGTTCTCTAATGTATTTAATGGTATCAAAGAGACCTGATATATGTTATATTGTAAGTGTCTTAAGCCAGTTTTTAGAAAATCCAAGTAAACACCATTATATTGGAAGTATACGTGTTTTTAGATATTTAAGAAAAACTACTAGTTATGGAATAGTTTATAGTTCAAAAATTAACAATAATATTTTACAAGTACATTGTGATTCTGATTTTGCTAGCCATTTAGATACAAGAAGAAGTACAACAGGTTGGATTTGTTATTTTAATAATGCACCAATTTCATGGGTTTCCAGAAAACAATCTACAGTTGCTACTTCATCTACTGCTATTCAGCCACTAAAGAAACTATTTGGTTACGGAAATTGCTAATTGATATAAATTGTAAACAAATGTTTCAGACTAGAATTTATTGTTTATACAAACACGCAGCAGTACATTTAATCAAGAATCCAGAGTCAGCTAAAAAATTAAAACATGTAGAAACTCAATATTATTATACTTGTCTCATGCAGAAGGAAAATAAAGTTTTTGTTGAATATATTAAAACGAGTAAGCAGTTAGCCGATCCATTAACTAAAGCTTTGTCTAAGCAAAAATTTATTGATTTTTTTTTTTTTTTTTTTAATAAAATGTGTTGTGTAGTAGGAATTACAATATGTGTCACAATACCACATAAAAACATTTTAAGAACAAGGTCCCACAACAACATACGTTCAAAGGTGTTGATGGACGTAAATCTTTCTTTTTTTGATTTTTTATATTTTTTGTTAAAGAATGGATAACTTAACAAAAAATCCTATCACTGACAAAATATGACATAGGCCAATATTTTATGATAGAATAGAGAAAATAAAAGTAAATTAAAAAGTAAATAGCAAAAATGTTTACAAAAATTTGCTGGAACAAAACAAAAATGTAGTTGCCAATAATCCAGCCGGTTGCATATTCCTTGATCCCGTGACTCACCATCTTTCTTGAAGATTAAAGCCCACACATAGTTATATGAAGGCTCGTTTCTTCAAGGAAGCAATAGCGTCTCATCATCAAGGATTATTTCACAGCTAAGATTGAGGGTGCTACCGTTGACTGAATACAGTTCATCCGCCACCACCCCTAAGATGTCACCTTGGCTAGTGATATCTCACTGCTATTGCCAGTGGTATGTGATATCTCACGTTAACTCGTATGTCAATAGCAGGGACTGGAGTACGCGGGGTTGTCACACCCGTAGATCAAAAATAAAAAAAAAATTTCAAAACAACAAAAACTGATCCCTCCATGCGGGTAATTCTATATGAATGGATTATTAGATGTTAATATTTAAAATCAAAAACTTTTCTTTGAATTATATAAAATAAAAGTTTAGTGGGAGTGTTGAATGTACTAATTACAACTTTATATTTTAAATTCAACATTACGTATATTGAACTGTTAAACTTGTTATAATTTATATTGAACTGTATAATTAATAGAAGCTAAATTGTTGTAAATATGTTTATAATAAAATTAGTCTTGAGTTGAACTTTAAACACTGTGAACAAACAATTATTCAGTCTTATATCCTCTCAATAGTTAATTAAAGTTAAGTTTATAATTTAATGTTGCAACCAAAAAATTTATTTCCATTGACAATTACTGGATCAATGTATTGAAAAATAAAGGGTTGTTTGAGTATAGACCCTATTATGAGTCAACATTATAGCCTTGGCTTTTTTGACTATAAGACCCATGATTATACACCAGTTCTGAACCTAGTTCAGTTCCTCTTGCATTAGGTTGAACAACATTTCAGGGTATGACTCTATGGTAATTACTGTAACATCATCGCCGAAGCCTAAAGTACAAAATCCTTGTTCGTACAATAGTTGTAGAAGACTATCAATAATCAATGTCCATAAAAGAAGTAATAAAACATCTTCTTGAGGGTGGTCTTTTAGAACTTTAGCTTGAAGTACGGTATCGATTATCGTCAACCGAGATATTGATTAAGCGATTTGCCAGCATCCGTAATATCTACTTAACAATTAGTGGAAGTATATAACAACTCGAGGCGACGTTAGATACATTTCAAAGGTTGTATTATCAAACGCATCAGCAATGTCCAAAAATCAACAAATCCATAAAATTTCTTAGGTACAGCTTTCTCGACTTTAGTAATTAAATTATAAAGAACTGAGTCTGTTGACTTGCCACTTGTAGACGTGTTGATTGTGAGACAGGGTATGAAATGGTAAATAACCCGAGATAACAAATTTATCAACTAAACTTTCTAAAGATTTGAGAAAAAGGCTCAAGCGTAAGTTAAACGGCAACATACATGCAATGATACCTTCACAATGACAAGAAAATTATGAAATGCTTTCTAGAAGAAGTCAGAGATGACCAAGCCACATCGATGAGCTTACATTTACTAACCTTAGCCTTAAGACTTCACATCAAAGCTGTTGAAGACACGATATTGAATAACGCCCTATATCAAGTTCTTAATGGAAAGTGGTAGGGTATATCACAGTCGAAGAAATTCAATTATATCGCAGCCCATCTAGCAACCACTTTAGTGCATTTAAGATGCAGTTGACAGTGTTAAATAATTATATGGGTAGAATTGACTGAAATTATTGATGTGTTCTACATGGGCGCAGTCACATGTAAACCAATCTATTCAAAAGTTCAGAGCACTTTACGAACCTGACGCAGGAAACTTTGTGGTACCGCCTTAGAGCGCATGCAAAGTTCCAAAATTTAGATACGGTGACGTAACAGTAACACGGCACCCGTCACTACAACAACAGAGTGGGTTAGGGTTCCTGCTTAACCCTGAATGAAACAGCTAAGGAGTTCTATGTCCAGCACGTTCGACTTCAATGACGTCAACGTCGAGGATCTTGTCAGACTTTGGACACAACATTGCTACGCTCTATAATTAGTGTCGTTTGACACAACTAAATTGAAACTAATGTAAACTTGTTTTCATTCTAGTATAACAAAGCACAAACTGGTTTTTAATTAGCTTAGGTACAATTTCTATGACTTTATTAAACAAATTTTAACAGAAATATCCTACCTCTCCTTTAAACTGTTTATAATTCTTTCTAGTGTATCCATAGCTTTCATCTGTTTTTCATTAGTTCCCAATATTTTGAAAATCTCTTTTTTGTGTAAGCTATATTGCTGATGTTTCTTTATAATATTCATCAACGCAAAATATTTATTTAAAAGTATATACGATCTTTCCTCATCACCAGTACGATATGCTAATTCTGATTCAATGTATAATTTCCTTGCTGTTTCAATATTTCTGTAAAAAATGTTTATATATTAAGACTATTCTAATAATAATATAATGTATATTACTGTAAAATCTTTCTATTTTTAAATTGGGCTTCGTCAATTTCTATTTTTTTATCTAAATCATTTATGGATTTACCCAAATATAATTTTTTTTTAAATGACATATTTTAGTAATTTTATATTAGATGTTTAATAATTTTTAAATGCTATACTTTAATTGGTAAATAACAAAATGAGTAATTTTATTACAATTCTATAAATTATAAAAAAATAATTTGACAAGATAATGACAGATACGGAATATATGCAAATTGTTAGAAATTAATATTATAGATGGCGCAACACTCACAATAAAGACTACTATAATATTCCTCGTTCCTCCTAAATTCCTGATTTTGCTTTTCATTTGAGGGTTTTTTGTTTAAAATGTTGGTAAAAAAATTTAATAAAGTTGAATTATTTTAAGTAAAATTAAAACTAAAATAAGAACAATAGGCTTTACTATATTTTGAAATTTTTATTACTTATAAGAAATTTAGTTAGCTATAAAACACGATAATGATAAAAATTCATTACAGATACACTAATATTCCAACCAATTATATTAATAATTATATATACAATAAATAAAATTGGTAGTGGTACCAAAATAATTCTAGTGTTTTTGAGGTGTGAAATACCTAAAAGTAATTTAAAATTTAAATTAATTGACTTAATAAAAGCTATTATATTACATATCTACTTACAATTATATCCCAAAAACGTTATATATAAATAATAACCAACGGCCATCATCCAAAATGTATTTCCTAAAAATCTAGAAATAAACCATTCTTGGCTGATCAAATTTTTGTAAAAGAATAACTGAATAAAATGTAATATGATCAGTGGCGGAAAAAAAGCATTTAAATGCACATCAAAAGAGTATCCCCATTCAATATCACCGTCTGTTGAATTGGATCGAAAATATTTGTTCGTTAAAACCCAAAATATTGAAGCAACTATTATACCAGTCAATAAGCAATCAATAAATATTACATATAACGTAAAAAACAAAGTTTGCCATATATTTAAACTAAGAACTATTGCAAATCCAATTGAAGTAACTAAAAATAGAGAAATTAGGTAACACGACTTTATTTAGCAGTTCAATATTTCACGTACCGTACAATGACACAATTAAGAGAACCAAAAAAGCAGGATCATCTCTGGCGAACTGTGACTTTGTCTCTGAAACAAATAATTAACGAAGTTAGTCAATGATCATTGTAAAATAAATGCTATTACGTTTTCTATAGTTAAAATTTCTATAAACTTTCTGTGGTGCTATAAACAAATATAACATTTGCCATGCAGCAAACTCAAAATCCATTTGATTAAATTTAAATAATCTTCTCAAATATTTGTAACTTTTTGTTGTTGCACTCATACAATTTGCTTTATAATTTGCAGGTGGGGGCAATGGGGATGTCGTTCTTGAATAATTTCCTAAAAGGGATGCACTTCTGGATGGGACCGGAGATGTAGGATGCTTCATTATATTACTTTTTTTCTATGATTTTTTTAACACAAAACATTGAATGACAACACATAAGAAATGTCACTAGATATCTTTTAAAGTGTAGATGCTGACATCTAATGGTAACATTATATATATGCTAAAATCTCACCATTCGATATGGTATATAATCACCACTTTAAAGGAAAATGTTGTTTATAAAATTATATTTATTAATTTGAACTAATGCAATACCTTTTCCAAAATTGTTTTTGTGCCTAAAATTTATGATTCATTTTCAAAATTTTGAAAACCAATTAATAACTGGAGTTGTTTACTAAAACATTAAAAACGAGTCAGTCTAAAGTCTTGTTATTGTTCGCCAAATTTATTGACATATTAATATTGACATTTCCCACGTGCTGAATATAAACAACCAAAAAGTTTCAATAGCGGTCGATCTATTAAAAATGTGCAAAGAAAATATTTAATACCAAATAAAACAAATTGCAATGGATAAATATGACATATTTAAACAATTAACTTGTGGTACAAGATTCAACACAAAAAAAAAAATTTCAGATTCTAACTTTGAAAACAAACTCGCAAGTAGCTTAAAAACCGAAGAATTTAATGAAGCTGATTACAAATCAATAATCAAAACTGAAAGTGAAGTCGATGTAAACGAACAGTCTTGTTATTCCAGTGGATGTGACGATTCAAGCGATTATAACCCCAATTTAAAAATCAAAGATGAAGTTAAAAGTGAAGACGAGGAAAATGGTTACCATGAATCAAGTTTTAGTTTATTTAGCAATAGTGAATCAAGTTCTTCTAAAATTCCAAAAATAAAAAAAGAGATGGATGAACACAAACTGAAAAAACTAAGCATAGAAAAGGTAAGTTAACATTTATTCTTATGCATGAGTTAAAATTAATTACACAAACATTCCTATTATAGAATAATCAAATCAGAAATATTAATAATATCCATGCAAGTGGGAAAAATCCACCCAAACCTATAGAAAATTTTGAAGAACTTAAAAATTTGCATAATGTCTCAAGTCACCTAATAGATAATTTAACGAAATGCGGTTATTCAATTCCAACACCAATTCAGATGCAAACTATACCGTGTATGCTACTCGGTCGACCATTAATTGCTTGTGCCCCTACAGGATCAGGGAAAACTGCAGCGTTTTTGATACCAATTATAAGGGATTTAAAACGTCCACAGAAAAAAGGGTTCAGAGCTCTAATTCTGTGTCCTACAAGAGAATTAGCTAAACAAACGCAAAGAGAATGTATACGACTTTCCGAGGGGATTAATTTTCGAATACATATTATTAGTAAAATAAACCAAGCTGATATGAAATATGGAAAAAATAGTAGCAAACAATATGATATACTAATAACTACTCCGAAACGTGTTTGTTTTTTATTGGACCAAGATCCACCGATTCTTGATCTATCAAAGTATGTCTAAAGCTAATAAGTTTCATATGGAGATATCTATTAATTTTTGTTGGTTTCTTTTAGCATTCAGTGGTTGATTTTGGATGAAGCGGACAAATTATTTGAATCAAGTGCGAATTCTTTTCGCGAACAATTTAACCAAATATTTAATGCTTGCACATCGACTAAAAAGAAAGTTGCATTGTTTAGTGCAACACATACTTCTCCAGTTGCAAAATGGGGTCAACAAAATCTTAAAGGCATGTTATCCATAACTGTTGGACAAAGAAATACAGCAACCGACTTAGTAGACCAAGAACTATTATTTGTTGGATCAGAGTCAGGAAAGTTATTAGCATTTAGAGATCTAGTTAGAAAAGGTTTGAAACCACCCGTTTTAGTTTTTGTACAGAGTAAAGATCGTGCGCATCAATTATTTAATGAACTGCTCTATGACGGCATTAATGTTGATGTCATCCATGCAGACCGAACACAACAACAACGCGATAATGTTGTTAAAGCTTTTCGGGAGGGCAAAATTTGGATTTTAATTTGTACCGAATTGATGGGACGTGGAATTGATTTTAAGGGCGTCAATTTAGTAATAAATTACGATTTTCCGCCATCAACGATATCGTATATTCATCGTATTGGACGTACTGGAAGAGCCGGACGCCGTGGAAAAGCTATAACTTTTTTCACCCAAAATGATACCATAAATTTACGTGGTATCGCTAACATTATGAGAAATTCAGGGTGTGAAGTTCCAGAATATATGTTAGCAATGAAAAAATTAACGAAGCGTGATCGGAGGAAAATGGAAAAAAATGCACCTGAAAGAGATGCAATTTCGACTAAATTAAAATTTAAAAACAAAAGAAAGTCTCATTTTAAACTAAATAAATTAAAAACTGATGGAAATGAAAAAAACGAAAATGGAGTAATCAAAACACTGAGGAAACGTAAGAAATCTAATTTGCTTGAAGGAAATCTTAAAAAGCGGAAAACAGAAACGTAGTCTACCTAGTAGTGATCTTTTATTGAATAATATAAAATAAATTAAAATAAATGCATTTATTCTCTTTCATTTATTAAGATCAGCTTCATTTGTATGTTTTTTTCATAATAATAGTATGTATTATTGTATTGTTTTCTAACCTATAGCCTAATGAACTTAACCTATTGTCTAATGAAAATTTTCCTATAAAAAAAATATCGTTATTCAATTGGTATGATTGGTCAAATTGTTTTGATTTTATTAACATTATTTTCAAATTATAATCACAATGGCTTTGATACGTTTTGTTCAAAAATGGTTGATTGTATTGGGGTTGTTTTATCATTAGGGTTTGTTTTATCATTAGGGTTTGTTTTAATCAGAAATTTAATTTATCAATTAAAACAATAAAAATTTATTGTTTTAATTGAAGAAAATGTTTTTATTTTATATAAAACAATTTTTTGTCAGAGAATAAAGTAGTGTAATCAATTCTTACTCTCGCAAATTTAAAATTTTCGCCCGTGCCTCGCCCAAATTTTAAACTTTTGCTTGAGAATAAACTGTTTACACACACAATGACACACTGATCGATTAAAGTACTATTTTACACGAGTTGTATATAATGTTCAATTCGGCTCCCTCATTTGTGGCGGGAGCGGATTGCATTTTTTACTCCCTAGGGAATAAAAAATAACAACTATGACAACAATGAAATTACGATAAATTTATTACGATGAAATCAAACAAATTTGTTAGAAGTTATCGTAATTATCGTTCTCATGGAGGAATTATGCCTTTTGTGCAATCAATTGATCAAGTGTCGATCATTGATTTCGCATTGATCAGAAACAATCAGCAATGACTACACTTGACTTAGGAGTTCGGATGCTAGCTGTAGCTATAATAGAGTTATTACTCATCCTATGAATTCACACAATAGTACTGTATAGAGATTTAATGCAAAATAATCTTCATACACGCCAGCTGGATGTTATTGGGACACCTTTTAACATTATGTTAGATAACCAAACCATTTAACCGATCGGGTTTAATGAATTCGCAGTATCGTAATCTCGAAAGAGTTGTGTGATTTCATAATTCCTTCGGATTCTATACTGGCTCTCAGCCCTTAGTGTACAGCTTTCACTTACATTGGTTAGCATAAGTGGGTGAGGATTTCAGATCGCAAAAGTGGTTTTTAGAGCAGTTTTAAGCATGCGTTTTAATGTGCGTAGAAAACTTTGTATGCGGCAGAGATACGGGGTTCATATCGACACCAGGTGATTTGCCAATTTTCGGTTTGTTGATGTCGGATTCCACTTCTTCTATTGTGGGGTAAGGTGAAAATACTTCCTCACTTAGGAGAAAATACTGCCTACTATAGATTAAATCGTCCTATTCAGTTGATTTTCAAAGTGCGATCGATAGGGCCTTGTTCAGGTTAATTGGATATAAGTTCGTTGGTATCATTTCGGACGATTGTGAATCTTGGATGGAACCCGTTTAACAGGTAAAAACTCTCAAATTTTCATTAACTGCATTTTAATTGATGTTTTCGTCTCAGTTCTGCATGTGTTTATCATAAAATATTGGCCTATGTCATATCCCTTGTACAAAAAATTGATAGAAAACGATAGAAACCGATAGACCGTTTTCTATCGTTTCCTATGCGGTTTTTTAATGAGAATTAATGGGTTGGAATCGTTTTTTCCCATAGAAACGGATGCGGACTCTTACGTTTTGCCTTTTACGACGGACGCAATTTCTATCGTTTTTGGGTGTTTCTTATCGTTATTTTCTGATAGAAATGAAAATCTAGTAAAAAAATAGAACCGTTTTCTATCGTTTTCTATGCGGTTTTTAAATGAAAATGAATGGGGCTGTATCGTTTTTTTCCGATAGAATGTTTGTATCGCTTTAATCGTTTCCTATCGTTTTTTGGTAGATTATCTGAATCGTTTTCAATTGGTTATTTCACATTATTTTTTTTTCTGTTAATTTCTACCCGTTTTAATCGTTTCTTATCGTAAAACCCGAATTTTAGTGCAATATCCTATCGTTTTGAATCGTTTTCAATGGGTTTTTTCACATTATTTTTGTTTGTTTATTCCTATCCGCTTTAATCGTTTCTTATCGTAAAAGGCGAATTTCAGTGCAATATCCTATCGTTTTGAATCGTTTTCAATGAGTTATTTCACATTATCTTTTTTTCTGTTGATTTCTATCCGTTTTAACCGTTTCTTATCATAAAAGCCGAATTTTAGTGCAATATCCTATCGTTTTGAATCGTTTTCAATGAGTTTTTTCACATAATTTTTTTTTGTTTATTCCTATCCGTTTTAATTGTTTCTTATCGAAAAAGCCGAACTTTAGTGCAATATCCTGTCGTTTTGAATCGTTTTCAATGGGCTTTTTCACATTATTTTTTTCTGTTAATTTCTACCCGTTTTAATCGTTTCTTATCGTAAAAGCCGAATTTTAGTGCAATATCCTATCGTTTTGAATCGTTTTCAATAGGTTTTTTCACATTATTTTTGTTTGTTTATTCCTATCCGTTTTAATCGTTTCTTATCGTAAAAGGCGAATTTCAGTGCAATATCCTATCGTTTTGAATCGTTTTCAAATTAATATAATTTAGTGAAAAGATGATACAATCAGCAAACTACTCAAAAACCTCTCCATATAGCGTTTCGAAAAAATATTAAAAAATCACAATTTCATATTTCTTTCGAAATTCCAAAAACATTGTAAAAATTGAATAAAATAAAACTTTTTCCAAAATTCTAAAAATATTCCGAAAATTATTACAAAACCAAAGATTAAACTTTTTTTAAAAATTCTGAAAATATTGCAAAAATTATAACAAAATCAAAAATTGAAACTTATTTCAAAATTCCAAAATTATTCCAAAACTTAGAATAAAATCAAATATTTAAACTTTTTCTAAATCTAAATAATATTCAAAAAATTTTAAAAATTCAAAAATTCAAACTTTTTCCAAAATTCTAAAAATATTCCAAAAATTCTTACAAAGTCAAAGATTGAAACTTTTTTCAAAATTCCAAAAATATTTCAAAAACTATAACAAATTCAAAAATTTCCATGTCACATTTACGTCATACAAAGTACAAACAGCTAAATTTTTTTTCCAAAAAATTGGCTAAAAAAGTAAATGAAAATCATTTTTTGACATACTTCACAATATTTTTTTAACAAACTTATAATGCAATAATCTAGTTTTTGGTCTCGCATACCAATCCCAATCATCAAGATTTCTTCAAATTCAATGTTTCTATTCGTAATCACTTAAAATGAACGTTTTTTAAGCAAAAATTATGCTAATATCCTTGTTTTGACACACTCGACGATTTGTTGACATACTTCCGGTACAATTATCGAACACATCGTCCTTTCGGCTCTTCCCATTGAGTAAACCTATTTTTAGAAAAAAATTTTGGAATCCGTCCAGCCGTTTTCTAGATTTCGTCGGCCGGCCGGCAGACAGACATACATTTTTTTTGTTGCTTTTTTAGAATTAGTAGGTCCTAAAACGTCGAGAAATGCCAAAAAAAGAAGGGGTAAAAATTTCACTTTTGCAATACTTAGGTTTTTTCAAAACCGAAGTAATATCCCATAGGTGACGGTAGATGCCGATTGGTTTGTTTTTCTTGAAAAAATTTCAATCGTAAATTTCAGATTCAAACCGATAGGAATCTGATGGTGGAAAAATACGATAGGTTACGATTGGTTTTACATATGGAATGTACGATAGAAAACGTTTAAAAACTTGTTTAGTTTTACCAAAAAATTTCAATCAAAAACTTCAGATTCAGAACGATTAACAACGATAGAAATTCTATCGTTAAAAACCCATTGAAACCAAATCTGAAATATCCCATAGGTGACGAATGATGTCGATTGGTTTGTTTTTCTTGAAAAAATTTCAATCGTAAATTTCAGATTCCAACCGATAGGAATCTGAAGGCGGAAAAATACGATAAGTTACGATTGGTGCTACGTATGGAATGTACGATAAAAAACTATTCAAAACTTGTTCAGTTTTACCAAAAAATTTCAAGTCGTGATCTTCAGATTTAAAACGATTAACAACGAAAGAAATTCCATCGTAAAAAAACTATTGAAACCGAAAACTAAAAAATCCCGATTCAGCCCGATAGAAATCTAATGACGGGAAAATACGATAAGTTACGATTGGTGCTATATATGTAATGTCGGATAGAAAACGATTCAAAACTTTTTCAATTTCACCAAAAAAAATTTCAATCGTGATCTTCTGATTCAAAACGATTAACTACGATAGAAATTCTATCGTAGAAAAACCATTGAAACCGAAAACTGAAAAATCCTATAGGTTACGATAGATTACGGTGCGTTTTCTATCTGGCAGATATAGTCTATGCGTTTAGAATGATTAAATCCGATAAAAACGGATAGCAAACGATAGAAAACTATTCGTTTTCAATCGTTTTCTATCGGTTTCTTTCGATTTTTTTTATAAGGGATTTCGTTATATGATAGGATTTATGGTTTAGATTTTACATATTTTATTTAAAAAAATAATTCAAATTATGTCTAAAAACATTGCTTTTTAGACAAAACATTTAAAACTACAAATTCAAAATATTTGTCGATTGAACGACAACCGCAGGGTTGCCACGGTTTTAAAGTTTCAAAGTAGGACACACTACCCGTATGGTCTCAAAACTACAAAACTCGTTGGATTCGTGCCACTTTATTTTTCAGTTAAAAAATAAATTTAAAAAAAAATATGTTTTGGTTTGGTGTAAGGATGAATGTAGGGCGTTATTTCTGTAATGCTAATTTATTTGTTTATAATGAATTATGGCATGCAAATTCGCATTGATGTTATCAGTCTCCAATGCGGTAACACTCGAAAAACTTAAATTTAAAGTTTATAAGAACTCAGAAATACAGCTAAACATACTGTACTGCTGATTCATTGGCACTTTCATAAAAATCAATAAACTTATGTTGTAAGCCAGTTAGGATATAAAGGATATAAATGAAGATTGCAGATGATAATTTTATGATTTATTGTTTGTTTTTTTCGTTGTTTGTAGGAAAAAGAATGGAGAACTTTTTTGGCATAGAAGCCTGAACTTACTAAATAGTTCTGTTTTGTATATTTACATTTTCCTTCAAAATCGTTAGCTTTCTGTAGCCAAATGTTTTACTTTATAACAAAATTCAGTTCAGTCATTTTATTTTATTAATAATACTAAGAACAGCTAATTTGTAACAAGAGTTATTTAAAAAAAACAGAGGTCTAACGGTGGATTTAATTCAAAATTATTTAAACAATGGTCGTTTACCACCTGAATAAGTCGTGCAATAAAGCATAGATATTCAGTTATCTGTTATTCACATATGTCACAGCGATGTAAATTATTTGCTATTGTTACTAACCGTTCGACAATAAATTAAATGATCAGTTAGAAATTTAATATAAGTAAAGGTGCAATCAGATTACTTATTTTGCTAACACGTTTATTGAGAATGAGAGAAATAGGTAGAAAAAACCTATTTTTTGCAGTGTAAGATATTGTATTACAGTTTGCTTAAAGTAGGACATTTTTATAGTAAAGTAGGACGTAGGACATTCCAAAGGAGGACTGTCCTACCGAAAGTAGGACACGTGGCGACCCTAGGCAACCGTGACGCTCTGCAACATCATCTCGAGCATATTTTTATTCTTACAGAAACATAAGTTTCTGAAAACTATCCCCATGACGTAACACTAAATTCCAAATATATAGGCTTGAATCAGCTTTTAAACTTCATCAAGGTGTATGTGCATACATTCATGAGAGTGTTGCTGTGCATATAACATTTCTGCACAAGTTGTTCCATTTCTGTCTTTTGTTGCTTTGTGTTGATCGAGCTATTGATGTTTTTCTGCTCACACTTTATTATTTTAGCTACCTCTTCGCATTGTCCTATGATTGATCCTTTCTTAATTGTTTTCTGCGTATCTGACAGATTTAAAACCCTTACTGGTATTTTGTAATCAGCATTCGATCTAACTAAGGTTTTTCCTATAACGACTTCTTTACAATTTTTTTGCTCTTCTTTGTTGGTTTCCACAACCCACAACCTGGGTGACCCAGAACCTCCTTCCAATTTTCCCCAAATGATTGTTTCTGATTGGGGTGGCAGCTTTTCTCTGTGATCCAATATTATTCGACGAAAACATTTTGATTCTTCACCATTAAATTGGAGTGGCAACTCAACATTTCCGTACGTGAGTACTCCTTTGCCAGCATCAATAACGAATCCATTTGGCTTCATGAAGTCCATTCCCACAATGTCAGCTACAACCACTTCATGTTGAAAGTGAGTATTCCCGATTTCAAAGTACACCACTTTCTTTCCTTTAATACTTGCACTTTCACCAGTAGCTGTCTGCATTCGGTATCTTCCTGCTGGTTTTAGTTTCCCTTTCACAATATCAGTGCGGACAATTGTATTTGTTGCTCCCGTATCTAACGTGATGACACAACTTTTTCCACCAATATTAGCCCTAACATTAAGGCTGTCACCTCCCCTTGTCAATCTCGAAACATGGATGAAGGTTATGGGACAATCGGTTGTGGGAGCCAGCTTACGCCCCTTTAGGCCGACTCGTTGCAGTTTAACTGATGCGGTGCTGCTCCATCGTCTTCCCTGGCTTGCTGCACCCGTTCTTTTGCTTGACGTCGCTGCATAGGCGATGCTGATCTTGCTCGTTTCCTTCTCACATCTCTGCATTCCCTCGAAATATGACCCAACTTGCCACATAACCAGCATCGGATTCTATCACTTCTGACACTCTCTCGTAGTCTTGGCTTATAACTGTTGTCATCAGCTAACTCCACCCGGCGTATTTTGATTGATGGTTTTACAATTGCTTGTGCAGTTTCATTTGTTAAGGCATAAGCAATAGTTTCTGCGAATGTTGCTTTTGGTGACAACATTACGCGCCTTTCGTGTTTCTGGATCACGAATGCCATCAGTAAAAGCCTCGATCTTCATTTTCTCTATAAAATACGGTGGAGTATTCGAGTGTGCCAAATGTACAAGCCGCTCTACTGCCGAAGAATAGTCCTGAAGGCTTTATCCATTCCGTTGCAAGCGACCCTTTAACTCGATCCGGTATAGCTCCTTTTTGTGGTCGCTGCCATATTTTCGTTCCAACGCATTCATCACCTCTGCATAAATTTTCCGGTCGTTTTCCGGCACTGCCTGTAATGCTTCAGCTGCTTCTCCCTTAAGCGCAACTATTAATGCAGCAAGACGATTTTCTGCGTTCCAAACATACTGGTCTGCTGCTGTCTCAAACTGGAATTTAAATATGCCGAAAGATGTGGTACCGTCATACGATGTTGATTTCAATTTAATATTTGCTATCTGTTGTACCACATGTGAAGTCACTTTAGTCGTTTCAACATCTTGCAACCGTTTTTCGAAATTATCAACTTTCGATAAAACTTTATGCTCGAAATCTTGAATTTCACTTTGCATCTTCTCGACCTTTCCATCAAACGCCGTTGAGATTTGGAGAAGTTTTTCATCCATTATTTGTTTGACTTCATCGCGACTCATAGCAATGTTTGTGTTTATTGCTTCTAACTGTTGATTGATGTTGAGACTAATCTCTTCCTTTATCTGGCTTATTTCGTTACGGTTTGTAGCCATGTTTGTATTTACAACATCCAGTTTGTGATTCAGTTCGTCTTTATTAGTAGCTATCTGTTGACTGATGTTCAAACTCATCTGTTGCATCATAGCCATTAACTGCGTAAAATCACAATTTCCAGATGGTAATGTTGTTGTTGTTTCTGCAACAAAACTTTTCTCCTCATCAGCTGCCACTAGATCATTATTTGTACTAATCACTCCAAACTGGTAACTTTCCACGTCCATTCCATTGGCTTCCATACCTTGTCGAAGCCGTAGCATTAATTCAGTTTTGTTTCCACTTGTTGACAATCCACGTTGTTCTAGTTCTTTCTTTAACTCAAGAACCTTCAAATCACTTAATAAAACCATTATTAACAGCTAACTAATCCGCCGATGTCACCAATGTTACGTTTTTCCAACCTTCCTTCGAATTGGCCTAACTCACAATTCGATAAACGTAATTCCCAATCTCTTCTGAGTTCGATCACTGATTAGTAAGCACAAACACCAGGTTTTAATAAGTATTCAACTCCTTAAATGTTGCACAACAACAGGAAACAATACAGCAAACACTATTCTTGACTAGAATATTCTTCCAACAGCTTCAGAAACCCCAACGGTTGATTGTAGAAATTTTAAGTAATAGAACGTTTAAAATAATACACAAAATATTTCTATACTCAATAAAACTTAAAACTTTATTCACTAATTTAAAAATCTTTATTCACTAATTTATAATCTCTAGAAATTTCGCGGTCACTTTGTAGAAACCTTGAGAAAATATTAGAATATTCAATTATTTTACGTTACGTTGATTTGATTCATAAAATCATTTGTTTTGTGTAGACCTTAATTCTAAGAACATGTACAACAACAACACTATTCATTTCATTCACTTTCTGTTGTGTTTTGTTGATTTTATTTTCCTGGAAGTGACCGTAATCGTCTAGATCTGTAGCAGTATATGTGATACCTGACTCCAAATATTGTTATCACTATTCACTATAAATTCAACTACACAATTATAAATTTTATGTCAAGAATAACTTTATTTATTATATTAATTTATAGTTGATAATTATAGATTCTATAATAATATTTGCAAAAACAAATTTTGATTTCTTTAATTATTAATTAATTATTATTGATCTTAATCAATTTAATTATTGATCTGAACAAAGTTCACGTTAAGAATAATTTTACTTTTTATTTATGTTAAATCGAAAACAAGCAACGGAATATTTGATTTAATTGTTTTTATTAAATTAGGTTGTTTGTTTGAGATGATGTTAGTATGTGCTATACTTTGCACAACACATCACAATACTTTCTCTCTCATTATGCATATTTAAGTTTATTGTATTGACATATTAAATATATCCCATATCACTCACCCTGCAGATGTTGCTCCTTATAGTTACTCGAGATGGTGAATTTTAAAACTTATTGATTTGGTTGGATTTGCGGGCGGAAGCATGATCTTTAGTTCGTCAGTCATGTATGCTGGTTTAAGTCTGTCAATGGCGATCGATTCATTTTTTCCTTTGTAATCGATAACAAAATATTTTCGGAATCTTCGCTTAACTAAATATGGCCCTTCATATGGTGGTGTCAACCCTGTTTTGACTTTGTCCACCCGTACGAATACTTGTTCGCAGTCGTTAAGGTTTTTTGGAATGTATATATTATCTTGAGGGCCGTTCCGAGTATTTTGGGGTACGATGTTGCGCATCGACTCACGTAATTTTTCTACTAATGTACTATGGTCCGTCGATTGCGCAGTGGAAGAGTGCATAATGAGTTGCCCTGGGACCTTAAGCGATTGTCCGTAGACAAGGTCTGCAGGAGTGCACTCGAGATCACACTGAGAAAATTAATGTGGTTACCCCAAACATATTCTGCTGGTAACATGTACATGTTTAGAAAATGACAAACATGTAACATGTTTACTTGAACCATTGTTATTGTGTTTACTATAAACATAATATGATCAAATAAAACATAATCAGTAACCATACTATTTTGCCGTCAATCATGTTGTTGTAACATAATATGTTTAGTGTTAATATATTATGCTTACCGCAACTATACTTTAGAAACATTATAAGGTTCTATCAAACATATTATTTAAAAAAATTATATTTAGCGCAAGCATATTATATGTGGAATAACTATACTCTTCTTATTTTTATTATTTTAATTTCTTCTTTCTATTTCTTCTATTTTTAACCGACTTCAAAAAAGAAGGAGGTTCTGTGTTTCATTGTGGGTTTTTTTTTATGCATGCAATTTGTCAAAAACGGCTCGTTCGATTTGTATGATCTAAATTGTATTCTATTTGGGTTTATTCCGAGAGGGTCCCATAGTTTTTTTATGGTGTGAAAAATACCGTTATTCAGAAAATTGGAAAAAACCATATTTTTTATGCATTTTCCTTGATTTCGTCAAAAAATATTATTCTGTTTGGGGGTTGTGGGCAGTATTATATTGCGTTACTTGTCGAAGTTATCGTAAATAATTTTCTATGACGGGAAATATGTATGCCGTTTGTGCCAAAAATCGCAAAACCATAATTAATAGATTGTCACTGATGAAAGTTTTTCTGGCATTTGAAATTATTACTTTTAGAACGCTTTCTAGCCAACATTTGCTTTATGACTACACTAAAAATAAATAAATAAAAAGCTTTTTAAAAAAAAAAATAGAACCGACTTCAGAAAAAACAAAAGAGGCACAAAAAAGTGAAAAATAACTCAATTAACAAAAATACGTTACATTTTGATTAGTTTAATTTAATTATACCTTACTTTAGACAAAAAAATTACGCTATTAAACAAAGTTACTATATTAAAATAAATTATTATAGTTATTATAGTTGTTAAAATAGTTATTATATTTTAAAAGTTATTTGTAGTACAAAACTGTTCGAAGTCGGTGCCTCATTGACGAAAAACCAACTAATATGTCTCGGGCTTGGCACCGATTTCCAACAGTTTTGTACTACAAATAACTTTTAAAATATAATAACTATTATAACAACTATAATAACTATAATAATTTATTTTAATATAGTAACTTTGTTTAATAGCGTAATTTTTTTGTCTATAGTAAGTAAAATTAAATTAAATCAATCAAAATGTAACGTATTTTTGTTTCTAAAAGCAACAATGGAGTTATTTTTCACTTTTTTGTGCCTCTTTTGTTCTTTCTGAAGTCGGTTCTATTTTTTATTTTAAAAGTTTATTTATTATTTTAATTTAGTCTTATTATTTTTACACAAAAATTAAGAAATGGTCTTTTATTTTATGTAAATAGATATATTTAAATGCAATAATTTTTTTATTTTAATTAAATTTACTGGCTTAAATTCACATTTCCCAATAACGATAAAAAATAACACACGAAAAAAAGTACTAAACTCAACGAACGTACGAATCTAAATGAACTGAGCAAGTTGTTTAGATCTGTTCTAAACAATTCCAAACATGTTATGTTTGGCTAAGAGTACATATACATATACATGTTCGCTTTTCAAACATTATATTTTTGTGTCCATTATATTTATGGTCGTAACAAAAATAACATATTTGGAAATCTTATTCAAACATAATATATTTGATTAAGAATACGAAACATAATATGTTTGATTATGAATACTAAACATAATATGTTAGAATTCAAACATAATATGTTAGAATTCAACGTTAAAGTGTTATTTTCTATGTTCTTAAACAAATTCAAAAATGGTATTCAAAATAAATTCTGAACAATATAATAATAATGGCAAACAAATGCATATATGTCCTTCCATGAAATGTCATTTAATATGTTATCTTTTATACGGTTAGATAATAAATTGATATAAGTTCAAATAAAAGTTATATTTTTCAATTTTAAATATGTATCTGAAAAAATTAAAGAATCAAAAATTTCATTTATATTCAAATATATTTTATTATTTGCATAGCAATCATATTAAACATAATCATGTTTAAATAGAACTTTAAAGACAACATATGTTATTTGGCATCATACTATAGTTAATTTTACTATAGCAAGATAAGGAATGTTTGTAACAATAATAATTAGTTTTGTTCGAAACCAAATTTGTTTACAATTATATGTTTCTAAGAATCATAATTCTAGTAACCATAATTTAGTTAGATTTTTTAAACATGCCATATTTGTGACAAATTTAATATAGTTAAAATAAACATATTATTGTAATATATTTAAACTATTATGTTTAAAAATTAAAATTTAACCATATTAAGGTTTACTGAAACCTGAATTTTTTTTCTCAGTGCAGTTTTGATCGACGTTCTGATTCCAAGGAGGATAAATGGGAGTTCATCACTCCAATTAAGGGCGTTCGATCTAGCGTAAAGTGAGCTTTTTAAATGGCGGTGAAAACGCTCTACCATGCCATTTGACTGTGGGTGGTATGTCGTCGTCCGTATTCTGTGAGAACCCAAAAATTTTGTAAGTTCTTTGAAAAGATGACTTTCGAACTGACTGCCTTGATCAGTCGTGATTTCAAGTGGAACACCAAATCTGGAAATATACTGGTCTATGAAAGCTTTTACTACAGTTGATGCTTTCATATCTGTCAGTGGTATAGCTTCGGGCCAACGTGTGAACCTATCTATTATTGTTAATATGTAGTTATTACCATTGGATGGAGGTAATGGGCCAACCAGATCAATATGAATGTGTTCAAACCGACCATTAGGGATATCAAATCGACCGTACTCTGAACGAGTATGTCGGTTACTGCACCTACTGCCAGTACTGCACCTACTGCGATATTTGAAGCATCAGTGCTTATTCGCAGAGTACCATTATCCATCGGATGAGCCAATAGTGTAGCTTGGGTCAGAGCTGCTTTAGTTGTATTAAAAGCTGCTTGACATTCAGGTGGCCATGTAAATGGATTCTTCTTGCTAACACTACCTAATTTGCTAAGGTGTCCATGTATTGGAGCAATATGTTCGGCTAAGTGAGGTATAAAGCGATGATAATAGTTAATCATGCCCACAAAACGCTGCACTTGCCTAATTGAAGTTGGCTGGGGAAAGGTTTGTATAGCCATGATACGACTCGCAGATGGTTTGACACCGTCTTTGTTTATATCATGACTTAGAAAATTGATTGAAGCTACACCGAATTCACATTTTGACGGTTTAATTGTTAATCCGTACTTTGATAGTCTATCAAATAAGGAATTTAGGTGATCGTGGTGTTGAATTTCGTTTTTGCTTGAAACTAGAATATCATCAATGTACACATAGACGAAATCCATACCCTTTGTGACTTCGTCATTAAACGTTGGAACGTTTGTGCTGCGTTTCTAAGTCCGTATGGCATTCTAGTAAATTCAAAAAGTCCAAACGGTACGGTAATCGCAGTTTTATGCACATCTTCTTCGGCAATTGGTATATGATGATAAGCACGCACGAGATCTATTTTAGAAAATACGGTGCAGCCATCGAGATTAAGCGAAAAATTGTGGATGTGAGGGAGGGGATACCTATCTGGTATAGTAATCGCATTTAAACGACGGTAGTCACCGCATGGACGCCAATCATTGCTGTCCTTTTTGGGTACCAGGTGTAATGGCGAAGCAGCGCACGATGAACTCTGTTGGCATAACCCTAACTGTAACATATATTCGAATTCCGCTTTGGCTATTTTATGTTTAGCTGTATCTGAACGTCTAGGTCTAGAAAATGGTAAATGACCCTCTGTTATTATTCTATGCACAACTGAATGTTTAACAGGATGGTCGTAGCGGACAGGTTCCATAAGAGTTGGGTATTGACGGAGAAGTTGACTATACGGGCCTTCGACTACAAAGAGCCGTGGAATCATATCAGCTGAAACATCTGTATCGAGAGTGTTAACTGATAAGTTAGTGTTTGTATCGAGCAGGCGAGTATGTTTTAAATCAACAATTAATCCGAACTTCACCAAAAATCGGCACCAATGATTGGTTTTGTGACAGATGCCACGACAAATGGGTGTCGAAAATCACGACGTAGACCTAAGTCTACGTGTAATAATCGTGTACCGTATGTGGTTATGGTTGATCCATTTGCTGCGACTAATCTTTTCTCTGAGTCATTGGTTAAATTGGTATAAAGAAGTTTTGGTACAACAGAAACGTCTGCACCCGTATCAATTAGAAAATTAAGTTTGGTGATTGAACACCTAATTGTAAGGCGACGACTTTGAAACGTCCCATTGCTCGTCGCTTGCACTATGGGACATTTGAGTTTGTCGATGGCGACTGAGTTCTTGGTGTAAGATTTGGTTTAAAAGAACAACCTTCGCATTTTTTGGCTCGTTCTTTGAATTTGCGATGGTACCAACATAACCAATTTCCATTGTTTTGTCGGGACTTGTTGCGACTGTTAGAACGATAACTATGTCTACTATTGGATCGAAATCTCGATCTAGAACGATTTGAAAATTCA
The DNA here is from genome assembly GCA_963693315.1 of Diogma glabrata. NCBI lineage: Eukaryota > Metazoa > Arthropoda > Insecta > Diptera > Cylindrotomidae > Diogma > Diogma glabrata. The sequence continues at coordinate 319,301,127 of OY856187.1, read as the reverse complement.
CGATTAAATCTATCAGATAATTGATCAATTGATCTCTGTAAACTTGAAAGTGTTATATCTGATGGAAGGGGATCGGTTGAAATTTTCAAAGTAGATCTGATTGGTTCCACACTATTACATGCATAATTAGGACGATTTATTTCGTGTATACGATCAGCAAACTTAATCAAATCATTAATTTCGTCTTTTTCGCGAATGGCAACTATAGATCTAATGGTATTCGGTAGTCTTCCCAACCAGAGTGTTTTAAGCAATTGATCATTAACAGCCGTTGAGGCTCCAGCTTTTTCTTCAAGGTGACGATAAAAGTCAGAGGGTGTGAAATCACCCATGTCAGTTGATTTTAGCAAATGTTCGATCTTGCCTTGTTCTGACATAGATTTTCTCATTATAATCTCATCACGAAGAGATTCGTATTTGTTGTTCTCTGGGGTTTACGGATTATACCTGCGACACTGGCTATAACGTCTACTGGTAGGTGAGCAATCGCAAAGTTGAACTTTTGTTCATCACTATTAATTCTTCTAACTTTAAACAGTGCCTCCAATTGTTTGAACCATAGCTCGGGCAGTTCTTTCCAAAACTGTGGAATTGGCACTTCTGTAGCACTCACATTTAGTTTAGATTCTGCTGATGAACCTTGTTTCTTGTCATTTTCGTCGTCCTCCATTCTAGTTTATTTTTTACACACCGTTTTTTTTAAAATGTATTTATGAATAAAAACTTTTGTTTTTTTTATTTGGGTATGAATAAAAATTTAACGTATAAAAAGAAATAAATTTTAAATTATATTACGAAATTAATTTAAATTCCAATGGATATTTATTTAAAATATTTATTTAAATATTATTTAAAATATATGTAAGTGGTTTTATATATGGTAGTAGTAGTTATATATATACGTAACACAATGAATCCATAAATGAGAGAAATTTACTATGACGTATTATTACAAAATACGGCACTTACCAGTTTGTTTTTCCATAGAAAATATTCAGCCGTTATCCGTTTGCTTCAAATTATTCGTAATAGTTTGCTTCAAATTATTCGTAATAGTTTGCTTCAAATATTCCAGCTGCTTTTTATTTGATTTAATATTTTTAATAATATTTATTGAATGAAAACTAAAAAGGAATATAAACAAAAATTAATTAAATTTTGAAAACAAATTATATAAAAATTGTATAAAGGAACGATATCATTAACTTTTGCTAGTTGTTGTAATAAATGATGATTCTGATTTCTGATTTAGCCGCTGATTCCTTCTTGTCCTTGATGTTATATTGTCCTTGATGAAAACTTGGTGCTGCTTATATTATTTATATACGGCACGGGGACGTCTTGCGGTGAAATAAATTTTTCAAACTGCTTTTTTTTGTTCCAGCGTTGTTTCGATTATCCAATATGAACTGCAAACTTATGATTGATAACGGTGCTACATTTATCCAATTTGTTTGATAGCGTTTTACAGATTATCCAATGTTACTGATTATGTAGTTATGATTATTTATGTGATTTTATTAGATATTGTGTATTATAAATATATATCTTTGATGTTTTTGTTAAATAAATATATTTATTTGATGGCCGAAAATGTAGTATAATATTGAAAAAACCATTTAACGTTTTGTTCATTTACGGCGTCACCAATTGTAGCAGTATATGTGATACCTGACTCCAAATATTGTTATCACTATTCACTATAAATTCAACTACACAATTATAAATTTTATGTCAAGAATAACTTTATTTATTATATTAATTTATAGTTGATAATTATAGATTCTATAATAATATTTGCAAAAACAAATTTTGATTTCTTTAATTATTAATTAATTATTATTGATCTTAATCAATTTAATTATTGATCTGAACAAAGTTCACGTTAAGAATAATTTTACTTTTTATTTATGTTAAATCGAAAACAAGCAACGGAATATTTGATTTAATTGTTTTTATTAAATTAGGTTGTTTGTTTGAGATGATGTTAGTATGTGCTATACTTTGCACAACACATCACAATACTTTCTCTCTCATTATGCATATTTAAGTTTATTGTATTGACATATTAAATATATCCCATAGATCTTTCTGTATCGTCTAGATTTTTTTGTACTCGTAACAATATATATATATATATATATATATATATATCGTCGCCTTAATAATGAAATAACGTATGCCATTTATACGCTGTTATTATATAATGGGTGCGCTGCATTCTCCATAAGGATGTCTATAGAGTGGCATTTTAACATTTTCCAATTATTTTATAACTGGGGGTGAAAATTAATATATTGTTAATTAACGTACATGCAAATTTGAATTTGGTTAAATATTGAAACAGCGTAAATGCATGTACGATATTTCAATTCCTACAGAATAATAACTTGGGTAAAATCATTGTCGTATATATTACATACATTACGATCGCCACACGAAATGGTAAATCTAAAATATTGTATAAGCATCATTCATGACAACATGATATGCCGGTTCATATAAATAAAAAATTGTAAGAATATCATGCGTTATTTCAATAATAACTTATTTTAGGCTTAATCGTACTTCCATGCAAAATGAAATAACGTATATGAAATATGAAATAACGTATAAGGTACCTGCTTGACTTTTCACCTCTTTTTAGGTAGAAAAGCAAGCAGGTACCAATGTGAAATTTTAATATGTTGTGGGGAAATTAGTCAAGGTCAATTGGTAGAAATTTTTTTCCAATATCTTTATTCATTCAATAGTGCTGCCGAGTTTACGAGAATCAGAAAATCGAAAAATCTTTAAACCCAATTATCTCGAAACTACACTTTTGCGAATACGTTGTT
>OY856187.1:319103155-319298090 GCA_963693315.1 Diogma glabrata | reverse complement strand
AATTAGTCAAAAATGAAATTCAATTTTAATTGAATGAAATTCAATTTTCATGAATTTTGTGAATGGCAAAAAATTGAAAAAATCGTTAAATTAAATTGTAAATTGCAAATAAAATTGTTAAATTAAATTGTTTAAATTGCCTAAACTGTTTCAAAACTGTTTGTCAATCGAAAATTAGCATTTTAAATTAGTCAAAAATGAAATTCAATTTTAATTGAATGAAATTCAATTTTCATGAAATTTGAATTAAATTGAATTAAATTAGTCAACTTGAAAATTTTTTGGGTGCACAAGCTTAGTATATTGTGCCATTTACGAAAGCCCTCAAGATCCTACATAGTGGCACAACACTACTTATATATATATATATATATATATATATATATATATATATATATATATATATATATATATATATATATATATATATACATATATATATATATATATATATATATATATATATATATATATATATATATATATATATATATATACATATATATATATATATATATATATATATATATATATATATATATATATATATATATATATATATATATATATATATATATATATATATATATATATATTTATATATATATATATATATATATATATATATATATATATATATATATATATATATATATATATATATATATAATATATATATATATATATATATATATATATATATATATATATATATATATATATATATATATATATATATATATATATATATATATAATATATATATATATATATATATATATATATATATATATATAATATATATATATAGATATATATATATATATATATATATATATATATATATATATATATATATATATATATATATATATATATATATATATATATATATATATATATATATATATATATATATATATATATATATATATATATATATATATATATATATATATATATATATATATATATATATATATATATATATATATATATATATATATATATATATATATATATATATATATATATATTGTTCTGCCACTGTATAATGGCTTGGACTTTTGCTAACAAAATATAAAAAATATACACGGGATGCGGTTTGTCCCCACACGAATCCTAAATTTGGGAATCTCTTAACAGGGAACTACTTAACCTATCATTGCATAGGACTCCAAAGAATACAAAGAATAATATAATTTAGTAACATTAATTATATAAAAATAGAAACTTATCTTAAAGATCGTTGAGACTGATGAAATCCGAAATTGTTCCCCAGAATCCCGTACAACACATATTTTCCTTTAGTTTTACTCAACCAATCCAGTGGGTGCTTTTCTTTTTACACATCCAATAATTAATGGCTACCATCTGTTTATTTTTTCCTTGAATAGTCCACCGTTTTCTTAGATTCCGATACTACATCATACAATAACATTAGATCGTTTCTCTTTCAGACAATGATATCACACTTGATAATTGTAATATCCTCCATTGCTGGAGTTACACAAAAAAAAATAAATAAAAAAATTTAAAACACACACTTTTTGAAAAACGAACTAAAAAGCAGAAAATAAATTTTGCATTAACACCAGCGTTATGTCTTTTATAATTATATTTCCTTTGAAATTGTTAGAAGAAAAAATATTTAAATGGTATTTAAATTTTTGACTAATTTAAAATGCTAATTTTCGATTGACAAACAGTCTTCCGTTCCCATTTGTTACATAAAATAAAAGTGGGTGGCGCATTCAGAAACGAAAGGGGATAAACGTTGGTAGTCTCTCTTGTTAGAGATTAACATAGAATACATTTGTTCCTTTTCTATATATATATAAGTAGTGTTGTGCCACTATGTAGGATCTTGTGGGCTTTCGTAAATGGCACAATATACTAAGCTTGTGCACCCAAAAAAATTTTCAAGTTGACTAATTTAATTCAAATTTCATGAAAATTGAATTTCATTCAATTAAAATTGAATTTCATTTTTGACTAATTTAAAATGCTAATTTTCGATTGACAAACAGTTTTGAAACAGTTTAGGCAATTTAAACAATTTAATTTAACAATTTTATTTGCAATTTACAATTTAATTTAACGATTTTTTCAATTTTTTGCCATTCACAAAATTCATGAAAATTGAATTTCATTCAATTAAAATTGAATTTCATTTTTGACTAATTTAAAATGCTAATTTTCGATTGACAAACAGTCTTCCGTTCCCATTTGTTACATAAAATAAAAGTGGGTGACGCATACGTTAATATAGAAAAGGAACAAATGTATTCTATGTTAATCTCTAACAAGAGAGACTACCAACGTTTATCCCCTTTCGTTTCTGAATGCGCCACCCACTTTTATTTTATGTAACAAATGGGAACGGAAGACTGTTTGTCAATCGAAAATTAGCATTTTAAATTAGTCAAAAATTTAATATTTGCATCTATGCTAAGATGTGTTAAATACCATTTAAATATTTTTTCTTCTAACAATTTCAAAGGAAATATAATTATAAAAGACATAACGCTGGTGTTAATGCAAAATTTATTTTCTGCTTTTTAGTTCGTTTTTCAAAAAGTGTGTGTTTTAAATTTTTTTATTTATTTTTTTATTTTAGAGTTTTTAGTTATATAATTTTACCTACAAATAAGTTAACCACATTATTTCACAGAAAATACACCATAAGTAAAACTAGCAATTAAATCATTTACCGAAAATTTAATATTCTTTGAAATTTAAAGTAATTTTAATAAGGTTAATTGCACTATAACAATTGTAAGTATGTTATTTAAAAATCCAGTGTAAAATTTAAGTGCGTTTCTTTGCTCGTTGTATTAATTTTAAGTTGTACATAAATTATTAAATATATATGTTCGCCCAAATGTCAAGTTTTTTTTCGGAAAAAAGGTCTGAATTATAGAGCTTTTTCCTTAAAATTCGAATCGTTATATTACTGTATGTAATTGACAGATTACATACAGCAATGATAATTAGAAATCATTAATTATGTATTAAAATGTATTGAAAAAATAATAATTATGCAACTATAGTAAAACAAACTTAACGAGAACACAAAACAATCTGGATTTAGAAGAAATAACAATTATTTAAAATTTTCGAAATACAAATCACTCATTATTTACAATTTAAGGCCATTTTTTCATATAAAAATGACAAAAATGTGTAATATGTCCTTTATTATAATGAGATACTCAGTATGAGCAAAATTTCAGCGCGGTAAATGGGCAATCAGATCTTATGGATTTTCATATTTTCATACATAATAACTGATTTTTAAATATCATTGCTGTATGTAATCTGTCAAATACACCAAAATAACGATTTAAACTTTAAGAAAAAAGGTCTATAAGCTTTGAGCGAAATGTCATACTTTTATTTTTTTTTGTGTTCATTATTTATAATGTAAGGCTCTTTATCCATATGAAATGACACAAACATGTATGATGTCTATTATTATAATGATATACACAGTATTACCAAAATTCCTTCGCTCAAAATGAGTCAACCAGAGGATGAGGATTTCAGTGCAATTCTTTAAGGTCTTTCAGAATGAAAAAAAATTTGAATTTTTTTTCTTCAGATTTATAAAGTTTTTTGCTTTAAAAGTTTTGGAAATACGTACTGACTGCTTCAACAAACTTGTCTTTTCAATTTGGGATTAATAACATAATGGGAAGTTACTGAAAAATGAATCACAAAATTCCACCCATCAAAGCTCTCAAGAGTCAAGTTAAATAAAAGTGTGTAAAAACCAATTCGACGTCATACAGTTTGCATTTATATTAGCAGAAAAAGAAGATTCTTCCCAAAAATTGGAGTTATAATCACATGTATATTTATTTTATTTATTATATAAATGCTTTTTATGAAAATTATATTTCTTATTCTTTAGTCGCTTTTTCCACAAAAATAATCAAAAGAAATAATAAATCTTTATGGTTTTAAGTTCGATCGTTAACTTTTAATGACAAAAATCGGAATGAAATTTCTTTTATATCAAATTTTTAACATCAAAAAACTGATTAAAAACAAAAAATGTGATTTTTCTTTGACATCTTCTAATGAAAATCGTGCAACACGAAGATTCAGCAAAAATTGAGTAACGACATCTGTTCGTTAGAAATGAAAATAAAATTGGTACGTTCGTTTATTTTTTTCAGTATATTCGAAATGGAACTGGCCGTTGAAAATTTTAAAATTATTATTAATGTAAAAATGAACTGAAATTATTGAAATAAATTTTTATTGAATTAGAAAAAGAATATGAATTGATTTTATTATTGTTTAGGCGAATATAGCGGACGTTACACCATGAATTCAAGGTAAAAACCAAGATATTTACCCTTGAAATCACAAAAACGTCGTCACCCCCTCTACGTCAGAAACCACCGAACTACTTCCCACAACTAATCTGTATCTGGGATCGAGTAACCCATAGTCACTGGCGTCAGGACCGATGACCGGTTCCAACACTCATGAGGTCCCTAGGAACTTCACTGAGTATTGAGACCGACCATCCATCCGAACGTCAGCACTATGGACACCCCGATACAACCAGCAAAATGTGACACTGAAGATGTGAACCCGAGACGACAACCAGCCAGAGGAACGACCCTACCTAACGAAAAGACATCATTCCCTGATGTCTTTCGCGTGATGGACTCCAAGATTCTTACCGCTCATATCTGTGCACTCATAGAGTACATTTCCAATCTTAGTCTTAATCATCGCAGGTAAGAACTTTGGAGCCAATTTTGCCGAGAATTTTTTTGTAGCGTCACTCAAATGATGTTGCCGTACAAACACACGTTGATGTGGTTGAAAAGTCCGTAATTTAGATCGCAGGTTATACTGATGTTGCGATTTTTTGAAGGCTGCTTTTAAATTTTCCTGAACCTGGTTCCTGAGCAGAGTCAAATGATCAGAGCGTTCTAATTCCTCACCAGCATCTTCACCAAGCTGGTGTAGTGATCTCAACAATTGGTAAGTATTTCCATCCGATATTGGATGTTGACCAAAAAGTAAATAGTACGGTGAGTACTTGGTAGCTGAATGTACTGCAGCCCGCAGTGCATACGCGATTTCACCAATTTGTGAATCCCACTTGGTATGTTGACCTTTTATGAATGCTCGAATTGCTGCTAGGACTGACCTATTGACACGCTCTGACGCGTTGCTTTGAGGACTATAGACACCGGTCCTAATGTGTTTAATGCCGAAATCTGACAAAAGATTTTGAAAGTTCCTACTAGTGAACTGTTTGCCATTGTCACTGTGTAGAAACTCTGGTACCCCATATGTAAGAAACGCTTCATTCCTTAGAAAAGCATTCACCTTCGGTGAAGTTGCACTTCTAAGTGGTTTCAGTAGTACAAACTTCGTAGCATGATCCAGAACTATCAATAACACCGTATTCCCAAGTGTAGAACGAGGGTACGGTCCCAAAAAATCTATGTAGACTCTCTGCCATGGACGTGCTGTTTCGAATTGATATTGCATCGGAGGACGCAATATCTGATTCGCGGCTTTTGTTTGTTTACATGTGTCGCAGGACACAACATAGTTGTGTACCTGTGACGCCATGCCCGGTCAATAATAAAGACGTCGAAGTAATTCTAAAGTCTTTTTAACACCTCCATGAGCAGCAGTACTATCATCATGATGTTTCTGAATCATGTTGGAAGTCATCGGTTTTGGTACCCAGAGTTTCCACACAGGAACATCGTTGGGTATTGCATCAGGTCTTGGCTCAATGCGTATGTATAGCTTATCATTCACGACTTAAACTGATGGAAAGTCCTTAGGAGATGATTGAACTTTAGCTATCATATCCGTATATTCGTTGTGCCGATAACCTTCATTGTCGATTTTAATGTCGTTAATGTGATGTGTTCATGCTTCCGTCAATTCCTCGTGTGTATCGTCATAAAGACGAGATAGAGCATCAGGGACTATATTTTGGGTACCTTTTTGGTGGACAATGGTAAAATCCATATGTTGGAGTTTTAGGCTCCACCTAGCCAGACGACCACTCAAGTCTTTCTGTGACATAAGCCACTTCAGACTTGAGTGATCAGTCACAATTGTGAATCGGTGACCTTCAACATAGCCCCTGAATTTCTTCACACTAAGAATTGCCGCAAGACATTCAAGCTCAGAAACTGAATAATTCCTTTGAGCTCTATTTGATTTCTTCGACATGAAGGCTATCGGACACTCTTGTCCGTCAGTATCAACCTGATACAACACACTACCTATCCCTGTCAGACTCGCATCGCATCTAATAAAGAACTCTTTATTATAGTCAGGGTTAATTAATACCGGTGCTGTAGTCAGCAATCTTTTTAAATTTTCAAAAGCTGCTTGCGCTTCCAATGTCCATTTCAATTTTCCCGAGCTCTTCTTCAACAGATCTGTTATCGGTGATACCACGCTTGCATAATTTGGTATGAAACGTTGGTACCAACCGGCCATTCCTAATAATCTCCGTATTTGCTTAACTGTTGAAGGAGCTGGATACTCAGCAACAGCTCTTACTTCCTCAGGATCTGTTCGCAGACCATCTTCACCAGCCAAAAATCCCAAGTATTTCACCTCTCTCAGAACAAATTTACTTTTCTTGAGGTTTATTGTTAACCCAGCCGCTCTTAACAATGAAGAGACTTTGGACAGCAATTCCATATGTTCCTGGAACGTGGAAGAGACTACCAATAGATCATCTAAATAAACAAAGACATTTTCGTGATATTGATGTGGTATCACTTTGTGCATTAGCCGACACATTGTCTGGGGAGCATTGCACAATCCAAAGGGCATAACCCAGAATTGATACAATGGACGACCAGGCACTGTGAAGGCTGTCTTGTCTCTAGATGCTTCTGCCAGAGGAATCTGCCAGAAAGCATCTTTGAGATCAATACTTGAAATGTACTTTGTGCTATTTAGACGACCTAGTAAGCCATTGATGGGCGACCGATTTGATTTTGATTCAAACCCTAGTTTTGGTTTTAGCGAAAATAAGCCGTTTTTTAGAAGCTTCGGTTTAACTCTCTCCCACAATTCGTATATAACTGTGGCGAACATAGCTATAATGGTTTTAAATTATATTTTATTAATCCCTAATTAAAACATTGGCTATTTTAAAATATTTTATTAAAACACTTTAAAGCAACAAAATTCAAATTTAGAATAACAATAGTCTAGCTTAACTAGTTTTCTTATTATATATATATAGAATTCATAATTGTCATTTAATCAATATTAAGCAATAAACGTGCATATAAATGTTTTTTTTGTAATGGTGAAATCGGCAATTAACGTTTGTATAAAATCACAGATATATTCTATAGGCACATATAGATATCATTTAATTATAATACATTTATCAAATTGTTTTGTACGTCATATCTTTTTATTTTTAATAAGAGATTCTTAATTTCATAAATTTGATTAAATATATTTTTTAATTTAACAGTTATTCAAAGAACCAATAACTTCACAAATTTTGTATGCAACGATACAAGTTTGAAAACAGCACATGTGCTTGATTGACCTTATCTACTTTTTGTTTAACCAACAGATTAATCAGTTAATCACTAATATTTGTAGATGTGATTTAATTATGATTCACATAACCAATCGCACGGTAGCTTTGGCATTTTATTTGCTGGCCATGGTAAATATCCGGCTGTTTTAAATATCCAATAATCATATGACACTTTCATTATTAACGCAATTAATAAAAACACTTCAGCTGCAATCAAATAATAAATGTAGTCAGTCCAATCGTGTGGTGATTGGCATAATCTCGTTTCAGATAGATCCAGAACGTTTTGTTGCATATTATCACATAAAATTTTATCATAATCAAGTATGTGATGCTGACGCGCTAACAACCAAAGCTAAACAAAATTATTTTATTTAATGTTAAATTCAGAATAATAAAAGCGATGAAATAAGCATACCCTCAGTGTTTTTGCCGAATCACAGTTACAGTGCAATCGATTGCCGGCTAAATGTACCTCCACTCCTCTTGGATTACGGTCTAACCTATTTGATATTATATAAATGGGAATCTGAAATGTAATTTTGTTTAAATTTACATAAATGTTTATGCCTTTGATGAATTTATAATTTTACCGATTTTAGTTTGTTCTTTTTTAAATTGAGTTGTTGAAATTCTTCAATAAATTTAGTACCTTCAAGTTCTAACATTGTTTCTATTAAATTGTCATCAGCATCCAGTCGTACTAAATTTTTATAAGTCGGATCATCATTGAACGCCGATAAACTTTTTATCTGAAATTAAAAGTAAAAGTTCAATTTTTTAAATTGTTGATACTGATGTTTTCAGATTTTCAGATAAATGATCAAATTCAAAATTAGAATAATAAACACGACAAAAATAATTAAATGCGTATACCTAAGAATTTCTAATTGATAAACCTAACAGTTAAGAGTAACCCCGTCACAGAAATAACTTTTTATCGATAAGTTTAAAATTTATGACAAATTTTGGAAATTTAGCTTTTGTTTCTCAAATAAAACTATGCTACGGTTACAAAACAGCAAAAGAACGATAAAATATTGTGACGAATATAGAGTGCGATGCACAACAGAACATCGTTCTGGAAAATTCTCTTTAGAGAAAATAGTTCCACTAAAAGAATATAAAACACCTGAATAAACATGAAGATAACAAACAAAAAACACGCAACAGGAAACTGTTGTTTATCTTATAAGAAAATAAGCGCGGTCTATTAGAGAATAGGTAAATAAACAAAAACGAATAAATATCAATAGATTTCACACATATGTGAGAACATTTGAAGATCGTTTTATGTGTTTGTTGATGTTAGGTTATGTTCTGGCATTTTGTAGATTGTTTCGTCTAGTTTATATAAGAGGTCGTGTTAGAAATAGACAAACAATATTAAATTGTTAGCGATACAGTCAGTTTCAAATTGTCAGCAATACAGTGAGTTTCGAACAATTAAGGGCAATGATAATAGGAGCAATATTTTATTTAAGAGGATAAAATCCTTGAACTTGTTTTTTTTTTAAATTTTGTTTGGGAGATGGAGTTTTCTTTTTTTTTTCTTTTTTTTTTGATGTTGAGATTCGATTGGGAGTCATTGTTGAGTGCAGACCGAAGTTTTTTTTAATCTTGGGTTGTCCGTTCATTTGTAGATTAAGAAATATAATCAATGTAGATACTAAAAATTAAATAATTTAGCAGAAAATATTAAGAACCTGGTAACCAATAAATATTGAATTAAAGCTATTAAAATGATTCGTTTTACAATCGTCACGAGTGGACCTAGTGATAGTCAAATTCTTCAAGAAACATCGAGAACTTCAGCCACGTGTTGTGTACAGTATTGTAGCTGGCTAACTTACGTCGAACTCAAATATTCTATCCACTAAAGTTATACCTTGTTTGCTGTTGATCGTTACGTCGAATTCCAATGTTTTATCAACTAACGTTATACATTATTTGCTGATCATTATTACGTCTAATTCAACTATTTTATCGACTGAATTAATACATTGGTTACTGATCATCAATATGTCGAATTCAAATGCTTTATCCATTAAAGTTGTACATTGTTTGCTGATCATCATTACATCCAATTCAAATATTTTATCAACTGAATTAATACATTATTTGCTGACCATCATTACATCGAATTCAAATATTTTATCAACTAATTTAATACATTATTTGCTGACCATCATTACATCGAATTCAAATATTTCTCAACTGGCTATATGGGCGGGCTATTATTTTGAAAACGTACATTTTTTTGTTGATTTTTAAATTTTTGATTTTTAAAAAATCTGAAATTTTGATATATTGTTGATATTGACGAAAGGAAAAAAGTAATTTCTGCTTTTATTTTTTGAGTACTCTGAATCGGAGTTATGCGCGGTTGAATTTTGAGGCTTTTCACGTAGTTTTGGTAATGGTGGCAATGTTTTGTGAATAGGTGCCACAAATTTCATCCGACTTACGTATATTTTTGCAAGTAAAAAGGAAAATAATTGAATAATTCAAATAAGTAAGTTTAAAATTAATAACTTTTCTCTTTTCCGCTAGGCGGCGCGTAAAACCTTGGTTTACTTCAAAGCTCATATCTCAAAAAGTAGCATTTTTTTTTTTTGTTTTTCACAAATTTTTAAGTAAACATATGCAGCTATGAAATCGAGAAATAAAAAGTCAGCAATTCAATATGGATTTTTTCTTACGATTTTTTAAAGTTTGTTATATGAAAAATTCACATGTGTTTTTTTATTAAGTTAATAATCCTGTACTAAATGTGGATCTAACAAATTAAACATTTCTATTTTAACACCTGCAATAAATTTGAACCATTTTCTGTGTATTTCTGATTGAGAAACAGGTTTTTATTCAGAATAAGAATAACAGATCCCAATGATCGAAGATTTTGTTATAATTTCAACATCACCAACACTATCATTAGAAAAAAAATTAAAAAAATATTTTTTCTATAAACATTATAATTTAATCAATATTATATAAATTAATACATTAAAAAAATAATTTATATAATTCTTTTTGCCTTTAAATTGAAATATTTATGATTATCAGAAAAAGAAAACATTTTGGCAATTATTTTATCGGGTGTAGTGTTATCCGGTTAAAAGCAGTGGAATCTTTGAGTTCCACTTATGGTTTTAATGTCCGAAAACCGCATCGAAAGAAATTGCTCCTGTAATTCGATATCTCCTGAAGACACATATGAAAACTTCATAACGTGGTTGGTTTTTTTCGACCAAATTTCCGCCCATTCAAATAATTCCCATGCTGTTGATATTTTTTCTCTTTTAAGCGAAGCTCTCCGGGCTTCTCTTTTAAGTGTTCCTCCAATCCCATCGGATGGACCCTTTCCGTGCGCAGTTGCAAAGAAATGCCATTCTGCAGGTATTTTAAAATCATCAATATGTTTGCAGAGATTTATGAAATTCTTCTTATTTTTATATTGAGCTGCTGAACCATCAGTAAAATATAAAATTTTTTTGATACTTGGATATATTTCTTGCTGTTTTTCAATGAATTCAATACACCTTTCCTGGTATTTATGAACTGCAACTGTGTTATGCATTAAATGATCAGATATAGTGACAAAAGATAAGACCTCTAGTTTATCATTACATGATTTGTAGTAAATTACGATTGGGTGGATTGTGGCTTGAACTTTATTGAACTTTATTGTGCAGCTTCTATCTCATTCTGCGTTATCATTGAGTATCCTGGGTACGTTGATTTGACCAACATTTACTTGGTAGAATTGTCAAAAAAAACACTGGTTTTGATTTAGAGCTGGCATCTTCAAATTCCTTTTTAAGGTTCATAAGCCATGATGTATATTCACATTCCTCGTTTGGTGATAACACTTTAACTGAATCTACTTGAAATATTCTTTGACTTATTGCCGATGTGACACTTGCAATTTTTTTATAACTTCCTGTTGTAATATGTTTTTGTCTAACAGGTGAGAGGGATCCACATTTGATAAATGTGAGGTACGTGAATTGTGCTATTGCTCATTGGAGTTCATTGCTAGACGAGCAGTGCGAGTGAACTGGCGTCTCTTAGGCATCAGAGTCTTGACTCAGCTGAACACTTACAAAAGAAGTATTTGTAAAATACACAGAGGGCTCCAATATTGCGTCTATGATCGAGGGTATCCAAAGAGGTTGTTAAATTAGCATCACCAATCAACTTGTATACCCGGCGTTGAATTCTATCGAATCCAACTAAAGGAGTTTTTGCTCCTTTCGCTCATACGTGGCCATTATATTATATTCCATATGGGGTTTATATATAATCGCTTTTTTGATATATTCAACAGTTTTATATATAGTCAACTTATATATAAAACTGTTTTTAAGCTTTATATGTTATCAACAATTATCAGAAGGAGTAAAGTAGACTTTGCTTCTTTTTAGATAACCTAAACATTTAGTTGCATTTTTTGATGTTGAGTAAATATGTTCTTCCCAAGAAAGTTTGGAATCTATTTCTAGACCGAACATGTGAGCCAATAGAGAGTTGTTAATAGGGGAACCCTCAATGCAGGATGAAAAGTCCGGTCTGTTGCATTTACGTGTGTAAAGACACGCTTGAAATTTAGATGTATTGAATTCGACCCTGCTATAAGGGCATTCCATTTCAAACCAACCAAAAAACTTTAATTTTCAACCTTACCATTTTAGATTTTTATGACACTTACATAAATTATTCGCCATAAATATACAAGTAAAAAACGGTTTTCCAAAACTTTTTATCTCTTTTCGTTTTTGTGTAATTAATTTTCAAAATTTTGAAATATCGTCATTTTGGGGCTTACCTGAATGGTTGAAATTTCCAATATCTCAAGTTGAGTCCAACATAGAGATCTGATAGAACCCTCATTTTAAAGAAAATTGTACAGGGTTTAATTGCTTATGTTGGTTCAAAACCGGTTTTCTTGAAAATCTGTAAAAACTTTTTTTGAAAAAAAATCAAAGATCATGTTTTTTTTAAATTTTGAAAAAATCATATATTTTTTGATATACTATAATAAAAAAATCCTGAAAGTTTCAGAGTGGGACCAATATGGGATCAGAAGTTATAGTTGTTGTATAGTAATGAACATGTAAACACACCTTTATTATTTTATATTTAGTTAAGTTGTAGAGACCAGCTTAAAACGTCATTATACACACAACTTGTTATAAAGATGGTGAGAAACAAACAACTATTAATATTGATCTCTTTATTAATAATTATAATAAATATAAATGTATAAATAACAAGTGTCTTTTAAATAACAAATAATCTATCTTAGAGTATCAAGATAGAACATGGCGCAGTTGATCTAAGAAACCAGATAATCGGATCATTAATATATATACAGATTACAAAAACTTAACCTAAAAGTTGATGAAAAATAACGTGACGACGTGTTCAGTTAAAAAACATTTGGTAATAAACCACAAACAAAATATAATAAAAACAAAGCAAACTGCTTATAATAAGAAGTTTGAGTGAAAAAAAAAATACTTTAATAAAATATTAAATATTCATCTAAAATTGTGATAATAATTTTCACAATACAAAATGGCTGTATCATACAGGCTACCTCCAATATTAAAATTAAATGGTAGCATAAGTGATAATTGGAAAAAATTTCACAATAACTTCACAATATATATGAAGGCAACTGGAAATGACCAAAAAGAGACTGATGTGAGAGCGGCAATATTTTTAAATCTTATTGGAGAAGAAGCTTTGGAATTGTTTGAATCATTTGATCTCGATGAGGAAGAACAACAAAATTATGATGATGTGGTAGCTGCATTTGAGGCGCATTGTACACCAAAAAAGAACATCATATATGAAAGACATATTTTTTATAAAAGACATCAACAAGATGGAGAGAAATTTGAACTATTTTTGAGTGATGTACGTAGGCTAGCCAAAACTTGCGAATTTGGAACACAGGAAGAAGCATTGATACGTGATCGTATTGTGTTTGGAATTAATGATCTTCAGCTTCAAGAAACCCTGATTAAAGCGGGTGATCCATCTATGCAGAAGACGATAGACACGTGTAGAATAGCTGAAATAACTAAATGTCAAACGAAGGTAGTACAAGGGGATGAAGTTAATTTTATTAAAAGAAATTCAGGTAACAATTTTCCAAATTTTGTTTCCAAAAATAATAAATCACAAAATGTTAATTCAAATAATAACAATAGAAATTTAAATAAAAATTTATATACAAATTATAATAGAAATTTAAATAGAAATTACAATAGGAATGAACAAAATTCCAAATTACAAAATTTAAATAGTTCAATTAAATTATGCAGAAAATGCAATGGTAGTCATGAAAGAGGTAAATGTCCGGCATTTGGCTATAGATGTTATAAATGCAAAATTTTAAATCATTTTACTAATTGTTGCAAAGCAAAAAATGTCAAGGTTATTGAATGTGACATGAACAATCATGACGACTATTGCATTGACACTGTAAATACAAATTTAAATATAGAATTTCAGAATAGTTGGTATGAAACTATATTGATTGAAAAATTGAATTGTAATATGAAATAAGACACAGGTTCTGTTGTCAATATTTTACCTTTAAATTTTTTTAGACAATTAGAGATAAATAATAATGAAATTTTAAAGTATGATGTAATTTTGAGAGCGTACGGAGGTTCAGAAATTAAACCGGTTGGAAAAGTTCTGTTGAGAATTAAATATAAAAATATTAATTTAGTAGAAGAATTTGTGTTGATTAATGCCAATTTAACACCAATACTAGGACTTACAACATGTAATAGACTGGGGTTAATACAAAGAGTGCATAGCATAGTTGGAACGAAACAAACTTTTGTTCAAAATAATAAGGAAATTTTTGAAGGTTTAGGTAAATTTCCACATGAGTTAGAAATACATTTAAAAGATAACACGACTTCTGTTACAAAGCCGCCGAGAAGAATACCTATTAAAATTAGGGAAGAAGTTAAAAAGCAGCTAGATAAACTAGTAAGCTTAGAAATAATAGAACCTTTAGATGAACCGATAGATTGGATAAGTAATCTTGTGGTTGTGGAAAAACCCGATGGAACAGTGAGATTATGTTTAGATCCACGAGATTTAAATATGGCAATTAAAAAAGAACACTATTTAATTCCATCGTTGGATGATTTGATGGCCAAATTATCCGGGATTAAGTTTTACACAGTTTTTGACCTAAAAGATGGGTTTTATCAAATTAAAATGACAGAAGAGTCATCCAAACTGTGTGGGTTTAGCACGCCTTTTGGCTGCTACAAATTTTTAAGACTTCCATTTGGTTTAAATATTGCTCCAGAAGAGTTCCAAAAAAGGAATGAAAAAAATTTCGGAGACTTAAATGGTATATTTATCTACATTGATGATATTCTCATAACAGGTAAAACTGAATCAGAACACGATATGAACTTGATGAGTTTCATTAAGAGAGCAAAAGAAGTAGGCGTAAAATTTAATATCAATAAATTACAATTTAGAGTGAAAGAAGTAAAATTCCTGGGTCACATTTTTAATGAACATGGAGTTAGTCCAGATAGAGAGAGAGTGAAAGCAATAACCGAAATGGAACATCCTAAAAATAAAAAAGAGCTACAAAGATATTTAGGTATGATAAACTACTTGAGAAGTTTCATACCTAATTTGGCTGAAATGACACAACCTTTAAGACAGCTGTTGCGTCATAATGTAGACTTTTTATGGATGGACATACATACAGAAACGCTTCAAAAATTGAAAGACAAAATAACTAGCACACCAATATTACAACCTTTTGATGTCAATAAACAAATTGTAATTCAAACAGATGCTTCGAAAAACGGAATTGGTTGCGTTTTGATACAAAATCGAAACCCTGTAGCATTTGCGTCCAGAAGTTTAACGGACGCAGAGACGAACTATGCACAGGTAGAAAAGGAAATGCTCGCCATTGTGTTTGGATGTATTAAGTTCCACCATTATATTTATGGTAGAGTGATTGAAGTTAATACAGACCATAAACCATTAGTGGGAGTAATTAACAACGAAATTTGTAAAGTTAATTCATCACGTTTGAGAAGAATGAAATTAAAAATAATAAACTATGAAATAAAAGTAAAATATGTACCTGGCAAAGAGCTACACATAGCTGATCATTTATCACGATCATATCTTAAAGGAAATCCAGCGGATGAATTTAAGGAATTTACGGAAGTAGTCCATTCTGTTAATTTGACTGATGAAAGAAAAGAACAGTTCAAATTAAAGACAACTGCAGATAATGTATTAGGTGCGTTAATAGATATATATCAGAAAGGCTGGCCAAATGATAAAAGAAAGGTTCCTGATTTACTCAAGTTTTATTGGAAATTTAAAAATGATATTTATGTGGATGAAGGTTTAGTTTTCTTGGGTGAGCGAGTGATGGTTCCTCGAAGTCTCAGAAAAGAGATGCTCAAAAAACTTCATGAAAGTCACATTGGCATGACCAAGATTAAATCAAGGGCAAGGAGCATATTATATTGGCCTGGTATGGATGCTGACATAGAAGAATATGTAGCACGATGTCAAATATGTGAAAAATATCTTTCAACAAATAGAAATGAACCTCTCATTCCACATGAAATACCAGATTTGCCATTTGAGAAAATTGGTTGCGATATATTGTTTGTTAGAAATACGGACTACTTAGTTGTAGTAGACTATTATTCTAAATGGATTGAGATCCTTCCTTTGGAAAATAAACAAACAGCAGAGATTATTAAAAACCTAAAGAAAGTTTTTTGTACCCATGGTATTCCCAAAATAGTTATAGCAGACAACATGCCATTTTCATCGGTAGAGTTTGAACAATTTAGTAAAGAATGGCAATTTGAGCTTAAAACATCTAGCCCAGGCTATGCTAGATCTAATGGACAATCAGAAAAGGCAGTTCACATAGCGAAAAATTTAATAACGAAAGCAATGGATGATAATAAAGATTTGCACTATGCTCTTTTAGAATATCGAAATCATCCTGTTGCAAATCTAAATGTTTCACCAGCTCAAATTTTGATGAGTCGCATCACTAGAACTAAAGTAGCTATAAAAAATAGTTTATTGATGCCAAGAGTGGAAAATGACATTAAGGGGAAACTTAAAATAAATCAAGATAAAATGAGAATATTGCATGATAAAACAGCACATATTAGAAAAAATTTTGATGTTGGGGATAATATAACATATCAAAAAGATAAACAATGGATTCCAGCAAAAATAATAAGGAAACATGAGGCTCCAAGGTCTTACATAATAAAAAATGAAAATAACAGAATTCTTAGAAGAAATAAGAAACACTTAAGAAAGTCATTGAATGCACCTCAGTTTAGAAGAAGAACAGACATGGCATTGAACAGTGATCAAGAAACGGAGGGACAACAGAATAGGAATAATACTGATCATGAAGAAATTAATTTAAATAGTCAGTCATCTTTGATTGACAATGAACAAAGGGGATATATAACAAGAACAGGAAGAATTTCTAAGCCTCCAATACGGTTTCAAGATTACAACATGATTTGAGTTTAATAAATAAATAAATTTAATAAGTAAATAAATAATAATAATAATAAATCTTACTGTACCTTAGTATTGAATTAAAAAGGGAGGTGTTGTATAGTAATGAACATGTAAACACACCTTTATTATTTTATATTTAGTTAAGTTGTAGAGACCAGCTTAAAACGTCATTATACACACAACTTGTTATAAAGATGGTGAGAAACAAACAACTATTAATATTGATCTCTTTATTAATAATTATAATAAATATAAATGTATAAATAACAAGTGTCTTTTAAATAACAAATAAACTATCTTAGAGCATCAAGATAGAACAATAGTAAAATATAAGAAGTTATGTTCAACTAAAACTGGAGTAATGTTCTCGATTTAATATTTTTACATGTAAATAACAATAGTTTCAAATTTACAAAGGTTTGTTAATTAAAAAAAACTCATGTAATTTTTTTTAATTTAACCGATAATTTCTTATTCGCCTTGTTGGATTCAATACGTCTTAATCGATACATTTTGCCTGTAGTTGTTATAGGATCAACTTTAGTCAACACTTCCTTTTTATGAATAGTTAATATATCTGGCAATAAAGGGTATTTGAAATATGAAGAAGATCCCTGTGGTGTCAAGAGGCTTATTCGCACAAAATTTTCTCTGTTGCTAGTACACAACCTAACCACAACTTATCTGAATATTGGCATGTAACAAAGCCAACAGTCTCATTAATGTCCAAATCTTCACTAGTGTCCTCAGATTTCTGTGTCCACACACTATCCAGTGTTCACACACTATTTTTAAGCTTGATTCTACTGAAAATGAGTAGTTTTTTCCGAGATCAAGAGCCGAGATTCATTTTATCGCATGTAACAGTGAAACTTTTGTGTGCCTTTGATTGTTTTTCCAGTTTCGAGCCTGTTCTTCAAGATTCTTTGTTGTGCTTCATGCTCTACGTTAGTAGTATAAAGAAATTTTATGTTGACTATATTATCATTGGCCCAGTTATACAATTGACGAGGAGTCATTATTTGTTCGTTATACACCATTCGTAAACTGGCTAATGCGGCTAATCTTTTTACAGTACCTCCTATACCATCACCATATGATGATGCAAAGAAGTTCCATTCGGTGTATGTTTTGAGTAATGGATCGATTACATTGATCGAGTTTACAAATTACTGGTAAGCAAACTTACTAGCTGCTAATAAACTCGCATAGGGAAATCTTTAGGTATTTTGGAATAAACAGTCACTTGGCAAAACCAAGTTAATTTCTTACAGACTCTCCTTGTGTTTCGTAAGTGTGCATTGTAATAAAATCTTTAAGGGCTGCAACCTTACCTTTCTTCTTTTGGTTAACCATATCTTATATTATTATGTTTAACCATATCTTATATCTTATATTAAAAATTACATGAGTTTCATTTCAAAATAAATATATATAAACTCCTTACTAAAGTAGCTTTTTAATTTACAAATCTTTTTAAATTTGAACCTATTGTTATTTACATGTAAAAATAATAAATCGAGAGTAATGTTCCAGTTTTAGTTGAACATAACTTCTTATATTTTACTATAACTCTTGGTTCCATATTGGTCCCACACTGAAACTTTCAGGATTTCTTTACTATAATATATCAAAAAATATATGATTTTTTCAAAATTTAAAAAAAACCCTATCTTTGATTTTTTTTCAAAAAAAGTTTTTACAGATTTTCAAGAAAACCGGGTTTGAATCAACAAAGGCAAGTAGCATATCAAATTAAACCTTGTACAATTTTCTTTAAAATGAGGGGTCTATCAACCCTCTAGGTTGTACACAACTTGAGATATTCGACTATCTAACTATACAGGTAAGCCCCAAAATGACGATATTCCAAAATTTTGAAAATTAATTACACAAGAACGAAAAGAGATAAAAAAATTTGGAAGATCGTTTTTTACTTATTCATGGAAAACAATTTCTGTGAGTTTCATAAAAATCTAAAATGGTCGGGTTGAGTGACTGGTTGGTTTGACATGGAATGACCCTATAGGTTCCCCAATTTAAGGATAGTATTAATGTCCTGTGCAAAGAAGACATCATTTCATCTCGTTTTGAAGCGACTGTAGTTCAGTTGATGGGGCATGGTTTTGAAAACTATGCCCAGAGGATAAAGAACTATCATCCACGTACGAATGGACTGGATTAAGAATGGATAGTAAAAGATCGTTTATGAAAATCAAGAATAGGGTGGGAGAAAGAACGGATCCTTGGGGAACACCAGCATCAAGAATATGGGAGTTAAAGGTTGGACTTTCGACAACTACCTGAATTTTGCGGTTCTTCAGAAAGCTCTTAATCCAGGAAACTGAGATGCTAGCAATGTCCACTGCCGTTAGTTTTACAAGCTGTGACTTACGCCAAACACTGTCAAAGGCTTTAGAGATATCCAAAGCGACTATCTGAGTTCCAATTTTATTAATAATATTATATGGTTCCATATGTCAGTCAAATACACCATTAAATCACTGGCAGATCTTCTTCTTCGAAATTCATATTGGCGATCCGATAGTAAATTGCAATCCGCTAGATAGTTCATTAGATACAAATATGTTATTGATTCGATTACTTTAGAAAGTATGGAGACAATAGCAATCGGCCTATAGTTAGAAGGATCGGTCTTCCTTTTTTGGAATTGGGTGGACAATGGTGGTTTTCCAAGATGATGGAAAAGTGCAAGTTGTCATAGAAAGGTGGCATAGTCTACCTACATACTGGTTTAACTAAAGAGTGGTGACAGTTTCTAAGTACGATGACTGGTATACCGTCTGGACTCGCTGACTTATTTACATTTAACTCTTTAAGAACTTTTGATATAACTCGGGTGCTATTTCATAGAGTATTTAACTATTGGCAGGGAAGGCGTCAGCTGGTTATATAACTCTATGTGTGGGCTTTAATCATTGAGGAAGAGAGTGGAAATTACATGATCACGTGATCACATGATCAAGTAAACAATGTGGTGTAAAATTCCAAAATATGTTTTTAAGAAATACTGAAGTAGAGCACTTTCATATTTTACCATGCTTGGCTCGGTAAAAAATGGTTTTTCCAGAAGGGACAGGAAAAGGGACATGGAAAATGTTCTTGAAGCTACCATTTTAAACGACAAATTTCAAGGTGAAATTGTTCTTCTACCACGGATTCCAATGATCTCTTCTATGATTGACAATCGCAATGACTGTTAATAAGTCACAAGGCTAAATAATGTCAATTAGTGAGTTGGATCTAGAAACACTGTGCTTTTCTCATGACCAATTATATGTTGCATGTTCGAGGGTTGTAAACCTTCAAGTTTGTTCGCGCATGCCCCTCGGGAACTAAATATGAGCAATTTCACGAAGATTCAACAACGTTTTGACTTGACCCCTTTTAATTTTGATTATTTTTTGTTTATAGATAGTCTTTGATAAATAAAATATACAAGTTCTCTTAGAATTTTTTTTTTTCGACCAGGGGTCTTCACAGGGTGCCCCTCAATTTTTGTTATTTTGTGATGTGAGTGCATTTTGACGAGCGATTGTAGAAAAACTACTCAATCGATTTTCATAAATGATATGTCGTTGAATAGGTATTAGAACAAAGTTTTTAAAAATGTACACTGTTAATTTTTTGAAATAATTTTTAATGGTGTAACATAAGAAAAAAATGGTGTAATTGAAAAAAAGATGGCATAGCCTTTTTTTTTTTTTTTTAACTAAATTGAAGCTTATTTTATATCTAACAACTTGTGAAAGTTTAGGACTAGCATCATTTTTTGTTTTAGAGATAAAATTCGTTGTGCATATGACTGTCGGGAATCAGTTTTTTTTGTTCTGAAGGAAAATTATAAAAATGGCGAGTTTTAGATTCAGATTTTTTTTTTATGTTAAATATCAAATATTTTATTATTAAATGAACTTTTTAAAAAGCAATTTCAGTCAAGTTCAGCAAAATTTTGCGACATTTTGACTCGACCCTTTTTAATTTGGTTTATTTTGGTCTATATTTAAAAAAATTCTACTTGAAGCCGTATTTTTCATTTATCAAAGGCTATCTATAAACTAAAAATAAACCAAATTAAAAAGGGTCGAGTCAAAATGTCGCAAAATTTTGCTGAACTTGACTGTAATTGCTTTTTAAAAAGTTCATTTAATAATAAAATATTTGATATTTAATATAAAAAAAAATCTAAAAAAAAAAATTTATGAAAATCGATTGAGTAGTTTTTCTACAATCGCTCGTCAAAATGCACTCACATCACAAAATAACAAAAATTGAGGGGCACCCTGTAAAGACCCCTGGTCGAAAAAAAAAATTCTAAGAGAACTTGTATTTTTTATTTATCAAAGACTATCTATAAACAAAAAATAATCAAAATTAAAAGGTGTCAAGTCAAAACGTTGTTGAATCTTCGTGAAATTGCTCATATAATGTTCATATAGCATTAAGATAAAATTAAAAAAAATTGTATTCCTGTATAATAATGGATAATAGTAATAATAATTTTGATTGAATAAGTATAAATAATAGTTTCGTTTAATAGCCATAAAACATTCAAACCATACGATGCAGCCACTATTATTGATCTCAATGAATTGGAGGTAGAATTGGAGATCAAATGTTATTTACAAATAAATTGTAGGTGGTATGAAGTTCGCCGGGTCTTCTAGTATCATATAATCCAAAAAGTTTCTGATTTCTTGGATGTTGTTAGACATTGGAAATTTTATAAAAACAAAACTATAACAAAAGAAAATATATGTACATTTCGTATTGCCTTTTTCAAATTATTCATAAATATTTCATAAATATCCATAACATCGGTTTTCAAAAACTCAAAATATCAATTTCATAAAAATAATTTGCCGTCCTAAAAATTTTGATTTTTTTCTAAATATCCATCCCCATCCCCAATGTCTCACTTTTTATAATTAAATGTAAGATTACAAACATCAGCATTATGTAGTCTATTTCCAAAACACAAAATTGCTTTAATTTAATTTATGGCGGACCTGGTTTGCGGATCAAATGTCTGTCAATATCAAACTGATTTTATATCATTAACACAAGGATCTGGTACGGATGCGCGGATTGATATAATTAACAATTTTACGTTAGTAGAGAACGGCGGATCTGATTAAACTCGGTGGATACGGATCGATAGACCGACCAAGTCCGTGGATAAGTGCTATCGTGTATGATAAGCTTATAGTGTTCCTTATCAAAAACGGAGCCCCAAAAAATGACGAAAATTCATTTCAATTATATCAACAAAATTTACCCAAATAGTATTTCAATCAATAAGTGCTTAATGACATAATTCATTCTCAAGAAAAGGTTTAAAATACGAACGAGGCTCGAGTGAGTTCAATTTGATTAATAGAAGCATTAAGTATCGAATGATAAAATCAGAAAACTTTATAAGAAAACTTTCATAATTCAGTAGGATAAGTTAATTATTTAACAGGTTAAGAAAACAATACAATAATGCATAATATTTAGTATTGTCAAGTTTTTCAACCTTACTTCAAATTGGCCTTACTCTCAATTCGATAAACGCAATTTCCACACCACCTTCTGGGGTAGATCACTGATTTGTAAGCAGCTGGTGTTTCTGCTTACAAATCAGTGATCAACCCCAGAAAGTGGTGTGGAAATTGCGTTTATCGAATTGAGAGTAAGGCCAATTTGAAGTAAGGTTGAAAAACTTGACAATACTCAATATTATGCATTATTGTATTGTTTTCTTAACCTGTTAAATAATTAACTTATCCTACTGAATTATGAAAATTTTCTTATAAAGTTTTATTAAGTTTTCAACATCTTAGTTGGTCCACAACATCAGGAAAACAATAGAGAAAGCAATATTCCTAACTAGAATATTCTTTCAGTAGCTTCTGAAACTCCAACGGTTTATTGTAGAAATTTTCAGCACACAGCGTCCAAAATAATACACAAAATACTTCTACTAAATAACACTTAAAACTTAATTAATTTGAAAATAACTTCTTCTATTTACGGTTTTATATGCACGATACATCGTTTCCTTTACAATTAAATTCATTCTGTCTAAAATGCCTGCTTAAATACTGTTCCTTCAACCGATCGTTATTCTAAACATCTTTAATCTGGAATGATCTTTAAAACGAAATAAGAAATAATGTTTAATTTTCCCTTAACTGTAGAAAAAGGTACTCCGAAGAAAACCATTTTGGGTCTTTCAAGAAAAGCAACGACAAATATATGCGTTTTATAATCATTGATGATGACGATTCATTTGACTTCGTAATTTTGTCCAGGTTGCCTTCACTTATATTGTATGAATAGAATTTTTTTATGTTATATTTCGTTATGATTTTGTTTTAACCGTAATACTATTATTATGGAAAAGCCATACAAATAAAGATGTTATTAATAGTTGGAAGAGGATAAAAGTATGTTTTCGAATGAAAAGTTGTTTATTTCAAAGGTCATATGACCTAAGAGCTGATTTAAATTTTTTTTGGGGTTTTAGCTTCTGTAATTAATTTTAATGCTCATAGCACATGGGTAAAAGTTGTCGTGAGGCGTTTAGTAAGGATAAGATTACTATTAGGAATAATTTTTGGCCATCAAAATTATAAAGACATTAATTTAATATGTTTACATAAAATCTGTTCCAAAAAATTACCTTATTCCTTGAAACGTTCAAACTTAAAGTATTTTGTGGCAAATTCCTTGGCAGTTCAGTTAATCCAAGACCGGAGCAATCAACTTTTGCAGTAAAAATTAAAAGCGTATCTTTATCTTGTTGTAAAAAGCTCATTCTTTCCGCTTCACAAGTACAATTTCCAGAGCCAGGAATTGATGGACATTCGGTTTGTAATTGCTTCATTCTTTCTAACTGTCTCAAAGGAATACTTTCGGTGGAATTAAACCAGGAAAACGTTTTATTGATTAAACACAGAGTTGTATCAGGTTCAACAAATTTAAAACCACCACGCTCAATTGATTCTAATACTGACTTACATGATATAGCACTATTACCACTAATATTGACAGTTAAATTACTTGGAACACTAACTCGATTCGGCATAGTTGATAAATTATTATGGGATATGTCTAACACTTGAAGATGCGTTAATTCTTTAAAGGCACGAGCATTAATTTCAGATAAATTGTTGTTTGAAAAGTTTAAGCATTTTAAAGATGAAAATCTTGTAAAATCTTTTGATATTTTTCTGATATTTCCATCTGTTACAATCATGGAATCCAATTGTTTCCAAAAGTAATGTGACACGTCTAATTCATCCAATGTTGCATTGTACAAATGTAAGTTATTCCAAGGTGAGCTATCTATATCACGATTCGTTAAGCATGATGTTACTCTCTCAATATTTGTTATATTACAACAAACTAATGACTTGTGTACTGTGGGATGAAGAAAACATTCACAAATGTTTGGTTTGTTTGTACTTATTTCATTTGATTTGGGTGGTACCGTTTTACAGATTTGTAGATCAGCATAAAAACAAGGACTTGGCTTGGTATTATTACCCGAAATATGCGTGGTATTAATTACAGAGGTAGAATGAATAAGATTGTGGTTTGATATAGGTGATTCGTCTTGTATTCTTCCATCTGTGGTTGAGATTAGTATTAGAACTGCAATAAGCACATACGGCGAGATATGATAAATCAATAGCATCTGGAAAAATAAACAAGAAAAAATAAATTAGTTTCGAGTTTAGATTTTATAAAATTTAAAAAACAAGACGTTAGCATACTTCGCTCGCTACAGCCGTTATAATTTTATTTTACTTAGCTATAGTACACTACAACCAAGTACATCTTAGCAAATTCGACTTAGAATTCAGGTGAACCTTTGGGTTCCAAGTTGTCCAAAATGTGAAATAAAACTAAATTTGCGGTCTATAAATTATTAAAATGTGTACTACCTTACCAAGTTATATACACTGAAAAAAAAAATGTCATATTTCCAATCGAAATGCAATTGTCTCAACCTCACCGTGCGGTCACATATGGCGAATCAAACTACGAAATTGCTTCAACAACTCTACAATTATAAATTGATGAAGTTGAGACAATCACACGAAATATTTATGTGAAAATAAAATATAGTTCAATTAATCTCAAATACTTAAACTTAAAAATGAAAAATTCATGATATAAGGCCAAAGAAAATTTTTTTCAGGGAAATAGTTATTATCTTTATTCAACTGCTGTTATATTGGACATAACACATTATATTTTAAATAAACCTCATTTTGTTGTTAGGAAAATGTTATCGTGTAGTTGTCCCAATCCCAGTGAAATTGTTTGCAAATAATTTTTCTTTAAATGAATAATCAACTGCCAACTTCGAGATGAGGTTGTCATGAACTTCAATTTTTTTTTCAGTGTATATTCGTATAAAAAGTCTATGATAAACCAATAAATGAAGTATAATATCCTACACATTTTAATTATCATACAATTATAGACCATTTAGTATAAGAAGGTAAATATTTGTATAAAATATTCAGAAAATTAGTTTATATTTAGTAAGAATACTCTAATTAATACATTTATTAGCTTGTTTGTTTTTTTTGTTTATTTAAGATAAACTTCCACTATTGTTTCGAATTTTATCTGTTTATTTTCCTTTATAATCGACCGATATTGTTATTATTATACATTTATTTGCTTGCAAAATTTTATTCTGAATGGCAGGCAAAGCAATTAAAAATGAATCAATATTATGAAGTACAACTATTAAAACATGGTAATTGATAAAGTCTTTGAAGTTAGATATTGTAACGACTCTTCGTTGGTTCTTTTCGATTATTGAACAAACACGACAGTAAAAGACAGATCTTTAGTTAACAGAATCTCAAACTTTATTTGTCTTCAAATTACAGCAGCTTCCGTTTTTCCTTACAATAAATTCCAGGGTCTCCAATTTATGTACCATAAACTTCACCGCTTTTCCACAATTTGAATCAATAATTTTCGGAATCGTAAAATCTGTATTTACTATTCCACTAAGTTGAAATTCTTTTACTATTAGTACCCAGACTCAAGTACCACCGATTATTCCTTATACTTTCGAATATTTGTAAAACACTTTTAATTGCAAAATTAAAACTGACTATCTGATATTTTTGTTTGCTTATTTATATCGAAAAATAAATAAATCGAAACTTCTATAATCCACTAGAAATCAATACTACGTAGTCTGTATATTTTGAATAGGCCACACCTGTTTTCATTCAAACTTGCATTTGTATTAGCGAACTCAAATTTAATTTATGCAAAATGTATTAGGTAACTCCTTTTAATTCATTAATGTAAACATTTGTATAACAAATTTAATTTACATTAATTTATGCAATACAATTTGCAATACAAGTAAAAGATTGAAAAAGGAGTTAACGTTTAATTCATGAATGAGTAAATAAAATTAACCCATTCTGGACGAAGTTTATTACATTGCCCTCCATTTAGTTTTGTTCGTCCCGAACAATATCAGATATCGCATTGGTGCTGTTACCTTGGTACGGTGCCAACCTTTGCAGATGTATCACTTTCATCTTGGTACGGGGTCCCTTTTGTATGCGGTAGATGACATCATTAATTCGTTTGATTATTTTATATGGGCCTTCCCAATCTGGCTGCAGCTTGGGTGATCTTCCCTTAGTTCTTCTGGGGTTGTATAGCCATACCAATTCTCCTTCTTGAAAACCGCCACTATTTGCATTTATGTCATACCTGGTTTTCATTTTGTCACTGGCAATCTTAATGTGGTCTCGAACCTGCTGATGGATTTTATTCATCTTCTCCCTTAGTTGTCCCACATAATCTGTTTTCGTGGATACCAGACCTCCTGGGATGCCAAACTCGATGTCACTAGGAAGATGTAGTTCTCTTCCGAACATGATATTCGCTGGCGTTTCATTTGTCGTATCGTGCACTGCGCTACGATAGGCCATCAAGAATAACGGAAGATCCTTGTCCCAATTTCTTTGGTTGGCTTCTACTACCTTTGACAAATGTTCTTCCATGGTTCGGTTGAATCGTTCTACCATGCCATCTGACTGCGGGTTCATAGGTGTAGTTCGTGTTTTTCTAATGCCGAGTGTTCTGCACAGCTCTTCCATCAGTTGAGATTCGAAATTCCTTCCCTGGTCGGTATGCAATTCGAGCGGTGTTCCATATCTGCAAACCCATTCATTGACTAATGTTTCCGCGACCGTAACTGCTTCCTGGTTCGGTATTGCATAAGCTTCCGGCCATTTTGTAAAGTAATCAATGACCACCATGATGTATTTGTTACCTTTTGTCGTTTCCGGAAATGGCCCCGCGATGTCTATAGCAATTCTCTCCATTGGGGCACCCACATTGTACTGTTGCATCTCTCCTCGAGTTCTAGTTTTTTGTCCTTTGCTCGCTGCACAAGTATCGCATCGCCGACACCATTGCTCCACGTCGGTACGATACCTTACCCAATAAAACCTCTCCCTTACTTTAGCCAGGGTTTTATAGACTCCCAGGTGTCCTCCAGAAATACTTCCATGCAGCTTTCCCAGTACCTCTTCCACTCGACTTGATGGCAACACCAGTTGTTCTAACACTTTCTTCCCATCAGCAGACTCCCATTTTCTTTTAAGTATCCCGTTGTCCATAAATAGTGAGTCCCATTGCGCCCAGTAGCATTTCACTTCCGTACTTAAAGGTGATACCTCTTTCCACTCTGGCCGCCTTCCCTCGGTTTTCCATTTCAATACTGGAGCCGTAGCTGGATCTTCTAGCTGCTCTCTTTTAATTGCCTCGGTACACCAATCTTCAGGAGTTTGGAACTTGATTTGGTTCACTTTCATTGCCTCATTTCCCTCAGTTCTGCTACATGACTTGCACTCCTCTATACAGGGTCTTCTGGACAGGGCATCGGCGTTACCATGGATCCTCCCCTTGCGGTGTTCAACTTTGAAGTCGTAGTTCTGCAGGATCTCTATCCATCTTGCTGCTTGTCCTTCAGGAAATTTGAATTGTAATAACCATTTTAGAGCAGCATGGTCCGTGCGAATCAGGAATGGTTGTCCACACAAATACTTGTGGAAATGTTTCACAGCCTTGATGATAGCTAGCAACTCCTTCCTCGTGACACAGTAATTCCGCTCCGGCTTTGACAGAACTTTACTGAAGTACGCCACCACTTTCTCATCGTCTCCAACTTTCTGTGACAAAACAGCTCCGGTTCCTACATTGCTTGCGTCTGTGTCCAGAATGAACATCTTTCCGGATTCTGGATAGGCTAGTATAGGGGTGTTGCATAGTTTTTCTTTTAAACGGCAGAATGCCTCATTACATTCGGTTGTCCACAGAAACTTGGTATTTGCCTCTGTCAATTTATGTAGACTCTTGGCGATATTCGCAAAATTCTCCACGAATCTTCGATAATAGGTGCATAAGCCAAGGAAACTGCGTAGCTCATGAACATTGTTCGGTACTGGCCAATTTTTCACAGCATCAATCTTCTCGGGATCGGTTCTGACTCCATGTTCTGTAATGATGTGTCCAAGGTACTTCACTTCTTTGTGGAAGAGATTGCACTTTACCGGATTCAACTTCATGTTGGCATTACTTATTCTTCTAAGTACTTCTTCGAGGTTCATTAGATGCTCTTCGAAGTTGCGACCCATTATAATGATGTCATCAAGATAAACTAGGCAGGCCTTCCAGGTTAAACCATGCAACACGCATTCCATTAGACGTTCAAATGTTGCTGGGGCATTGCATAGACCAAACGGCATCACATTGAACTCCCACAACCCATTGCCAGTAGAAAATGCTGTCTTTCG
Organism: Diogma glabrata; assembly: GCA_963693315.1. Classification (NCBI taxonomy): domain Eukaryota; kingdom Metazoa; phylum Arthropoda; class Insecta; order Diptera; family Cylindrotomidae; genus Diogma; species Diogma glabrata. The sequence goes on along the minus strand of OY856187.1, from coordinate 319,269,083 downwards.
TCGACCTTCTGGATGCATTTCAACTTGCCAGTAGCCACTCTTCAGATCTAATGTGCTGTACCATTTGGCCCCTGATAGTGTATCCAGTGTGTCATCAATTCGTGGCAGTGGATAGCTGTCCTTAATGGTTACCTCATTGAGCCTTCGATAGTCTACACAAAAACGAGCTGACCCATCTTTTTTTCTAACTAGCACCACTGGTGAGCTCCATGGACTCTTAGATGGCCTGATGACTCCATCACTTTTCATTTTGTCCAGCATTCCTTGCACTTCCTCGTGTTTAGCCAGTGGTAGTCTTCTAGGAGACTGTCTGATAGGATGAGCGTTTCCAGTGTTGATCCTATGTCGCACGATGTTTGTTCTTCCAACATCTTCATCTCCAGTAGAGAAAACACTGCTCATCTTCGTTAATACCCTCTTGATTTCTTTGAATTCGGCTGGATTCATTCTTTTACTAAGATCTTGAAGTATTGCTACTAATGCGGGATTGTTTCTCTGCATGAAGACCTTTTGCTCTTCTTCACAGCTGATTATCTCTTTTATGGTGCTGCATTTCGCGATTTCTTCTCCATGATTGATGACCACTCGTTTATTTGAGAAGTTAATCAGTTGCACTGGAACTACTCCCTCTTTTGCTGCAACTAGCGTTCGGCCAATCATAATGTTTCCCCCAAAGTCGTTGTTAGCTGGCTCAATCATCACAGGTGAATTTTGGTCACTTTTATCTAGTAGCTTAGTCCATATGATTTTCTCAGATTTTGCCGGGATCTCAGTTGGTCCATCACTAATAACACGGACCTCAGCATTGTCGTTGGTGGCGTTTAGCACTATTTCTGTGTTTCCATATCTCAGTACGTGGCTTCCCAGATCTAATATAAAATTGTATTCTTTCATGAAGTCAAGCCCAATTATGCAGTCATCTTCTATATCTGCTACAATAAATCGGTGCCTAAATGAATTTCCTCCAAGGTGAACCTCTTGGTCGCTTTCTCCATGAACTAGAACTGTTTCACCCGCAGCTGTTTTTAGGGTGAATCGTCTTGCTGTCTCGATCTGACTATCACAAACCACATCTGGACGCACTATTGATCTCGAAGCACCTGTGTCCAAAGTCAACATGCACAATCTGCTCCCAACGGTTGCCTCTAAGACTAGACTACTATTTTCTCTTTTTACTTGTGATACCACCAATGTAGGGCATTGTAATTGAGCCAGCTTTCGCCCTTCAAAACTGGCACAATCTAGTTTCCCGAATCCGGAACGCGGCCTCTGTCTTCCGGGTGTGGCTCCCATTTACATTCTCTTCGGATGTGCCCCAACTTCCCACAGTTCCAGCATCTTACTCTGCTAGATCTACTTCGTTGATTTCGTTCAGGTTTATCTTCCAAACTTTTGACACGCATGATCACTTCATCAAGCGCTGCTTTTATAGGTTCTTCAATAACTTCCATCTGACGTACTCTATCTGAACCGTACGCTCTTTTTCCAGCTTCCATTTGCAGGGCCAATGCTAAGACTTCAGCAGGTAGCTTCTTTCCGCTTAGATAAAGCTGGTTTCTCATTTGCACATCTCGAAGAGCATTGATGAATGTATCAGCTGCCAGTTCGTCTCGGTGTTCAGCGTTATAATTCGGATATGATAGATTAACCAGTCTCACAATGTCAGCCTCTAATTCTTGCAAGGTTTCGCTGACTCCTTGTTTTCGTGTCTTGAGCTGCATGCGATGGAGAGCTTGCATATGACTTTCCCCATATCTTACTTCTAGGGCCTCCATTATCTTGCTGTAATCACGCTCTGTCGCTGATAGTGTCTGCAAAATTTCAGCAGCAGGTCCCTTCAATGCCAATATAAGCGAATTTGCTTTTTGCTGGTGATCAACTCCAGTTGTTGCTATCTCAAATTGCATCTTAAATATCTGATACGATGTAGATCCATCAAATGCGGGTGTTTTCACTCTAGCTGGAGCTGAAGTAGTTGATGGATTGATCATGTTACCTGACTTTACTTGTGCTATTTCTTGGCGGAATTCACTCGAAAGATTGCGTAATTTCTCTTCATGTTCCTCGGTGATTTTCCGCAGCTCCTTTTCCACGTTGTTGATTTTAACCTCCGCACTGGATATACGTGACTCGATTACTTCACGTAGACTTTCTTGCTTCGCCATAATATCAGCAAACTGTTGTCGTTGCTCTACTTTTTGTTCTGCTGCCAGAACTTTTTGTTCTGCTGCCTGTTTCTCTTGTCGGGCCATCAGATCAGCAAGTTGTTGTTGTTGGTTGTTTCCTTGTTTGGCCATCATATCAGCAAGTTGTTGTTGTTGCTCTACTTTTTGTTCCGCTGCCAGTTTCTCTTGTCGGGCTATCAGATTGTTTCCTTGTTTGGCCATCATATCAGCAAATTGTTGTTGCTGCTGTGCCATCATTTCTTTCATCAACGCCATCATCGGATCAATTGCTGGTGCACTCTGAGCCGGAGCTTCTTCCTGATCTATTTCTATGACCTCTGTGTTTTGGCCTGCTTCTTCTAAAACTTTACGCAGCCGGAATGCAAGTTCTGCCTTCGTTCCATGGATTGGAGCATTCCTTTTCTTCAACTCATCCTTCAGCTGGGTCTGGCTGAGATCACTAATATTTACTGTCTTGACCATTGTTTCAATAATCCCACTTCTGACACCACTGTAACGACTCTTCGTTGGTTCTTTTCGATTATTGAACAAACACGACAGTAAAAGACAGATCTTTAGTTAACAGAATCTCAAACTTTATTTGTCATCAAATTACAGCAGCTTCCGTTTTTCCTTACAATAAATTCCAGGGTCTCCAATTTATGTACCAATAAACTTCACCGCTTTTCCACAATTTGAATCAATAATTTTCGGAATCGTAAAATCTGTATTTACTATTCCACTAAGTTGAAATTCTTTTACTATTAGTACCCAGACTCAAGTACCACCGATTATTCCTTATACTTTCGAATATTTGTAAAACACTTTTAATTGCAAAATTAAAACTGACTATCTGATATTTTTGTTTGCTTATTTATATCGAAAAATAAATAAATCGAAACTTCTATAATCCACTAGAAATCAATACTACGTAGTCTGTACATTTTGAATAGGCCACACCTGTTTTCATTCAAACTTGCATTTGTATTAGCGAACTCAAATTTAATTTATGCAAAATGTATTAGGTAACTCCTTTTAATTCATTAATGTAAACATTTGTATAACAAATTTAATTTACATTAATTTATGCAATACAATTTGCAATACAAGTAAAAGATTGAAAAAGGAGTTAACGTTTAATTCATGAATGAGTAAATAAAATTAACCCATTCTGGACGAAGTTTATTACAATATCATCCAAATTGAGGTTTTAGATTTGGACACTCGCGTTTACTAGAGCGTAGTATTTTTTTTATAATTCGCAATCAGGTATAGCTAATCGAATTACTAAAAATTCTTAATTTTAGCTTCTGTTTAATGCTAGTTCCGATGCTCGCATACATGTACATAACGATTAGGTACTGTTTAGGACAGAGTCTAACTATAGTTGACTGGAACATTACTGATGCTCAAATTTTTAATTTAATAAATTTAAACAACGAAGATAAAAATTGAAATAATAACAATTAGGCAAGTACTGCTCCAAAAATAATAAGAAAGGGGAACGAAAATATCTATTTATGAAACAAGTTGCTAAATTAGGTTGTTTTAAGCACGAGATGTGAAATTGCAACCGAGGCGAAGCCTAGGTTGGCAATACATTGAGTGCTTGAAACAACTAATTTAACAACGTGTTTCATACAAGATTTTTTGTAACGAAGCTGCATAATTATCTTTTATAAAACAAACCAATTAAACAAATTGCATTTGTATCTAGTACGTTTTGAGAAAACAAATTTGATCTTATAAGGAGTTAGTAGCCTTAGTTTTCTTTTAGTTATCATATTGCCAATTGTGAAAAATATCAGGATGAGTTCAAGTGATGATGATTTTGTATCGTTAGATATAGAAAAAGCAGCCAATGAAGCTATTTCTACAATCGTACCGGAAAAATCGAAATTGACGTACGAAACTTCATACAAAAATTTTGATGAGTGGTTCAAAGAATCAAAAAAAATAAATAAAAAAAATTTAAAAAACACACTTTTTGAAAAACGAAGTAAAAAGTAGAAAATAAATTTTGCATTAACACCAGCGTTATGTCTTTTATAATTATATTTCCTTTGAAATTGTTAGAAGAAAAAATATTTAAATGGTATTTAACACATCTTAGCATAGATGCAAATATTAAATTTTTGACTAATTTAAAATGCTAATTTTCGATTGACAAACAGTTTTCCGTTCCCATTTGTTACATAAAATAAAAGTGGGTGGCGCATACATTAATATAGAAAAGGAACAAATGTATTCTATGTTAATCTCTAACAAGAGAGACTACCAACGTTTATTCCCTTTCCTTTCTGAATGCGCCACCCACTTTTATTTTATGTAACAAATGGGAACGGAAAACTGTTTGTCAATCGAAAATTAGCATTTTAAATTAGTCAAAAATTTAATATTTGCATCTATGCTAAGATGTGTTAAATACCATTTAAATATTTTTTCTTCTAACAATTTCAAAGGAAATATAATTATAAAAGACATAACGCTGGTGTTAATGCAAAATTTATTTTCTACTTTTTAGTTCGTTTTTCAAAAAGTGTGTTTTTTAAATTTTTTTTATTTATTTTTTTATTTTAGAGTTTTTAGTTATATAATTTTACCTACAAATAAGTTAACCACATTATTTCACAGAAAATACACCATAAGTAAAACTAGCAATTAAATCACTTACCGAAAATTTAATATTCTTTGAAATTTAAAGTAATTTTAATAAGGTTAATTGCACTATAACGTTATTTAAACATCCAGTGTAAAATGTTAGTACGTTTCGTTGCTCATTGTATTAATTTTAAGTTGTACATAAATTATTAAATATGAGATTTCGCCCAAATGTCAAGTTTTTTTCGGAAAAAAGGTCTGTATTATAGAGCTTTTTCCTTAAAATTCGAATCGTTATATTACTGTATGTAATTGACAGATTACATACAGCAATGATAATTAGAAATCATTAATTATGTATTAAAATGTATTGAAAAAATAATAATTATGCAACTATAGTAAAAAAAACTTAACGAGAACACAAAACAATCTGGATTTAGAAGAAATAACAATTATTTAAAATTTTCGAAATACAAATCACTCATTATTTACAATTTAAGGCCATTTTTTCATATAAAAATGACAAAAATGTGTAATATGTCCTTTATTATAATGAGATACTCAGTATGAGCAAAATTTCAGCGCGGTAAATGGGCATTCAGATCTTATGGATTTTCATATTTTCATACATAATAACTGATTTTTAATTATCATTGCTGTATGTAATCTGTCAAATACACCAAAATAACGATTTGAACTTTAAGAAAAAAGGTCTATAAGCTTTTAACGAAATGTCATACTTTTATTTTTTTTTTGTGTTCATTATTTACAATGTAAGGCCTTTTATCCATATGAAATGACACAAACATGTACGATGTCTATGATTATAATGATATACACAGTATTACCAAAATTCCTTCGCTCAAAATGAGTCAACCAGAGGATGAGGATTTCAGTGCAATTCTTTAAGGTCTTTCAGAATGAAGAAAAATTTGATTTTTTTTTTCTTCAGATTTATAAAGTTTTTTGCTTTAAAAGTTTTAGAAATACGTACTGACTCCTTCAACAAACTTGTCTTTTCAATTTGGGATCGATCACATAATGGGAAGTTACTGAAAAATGAATCACAAAATTCCACCCATCAAAGCTCTCAAGAGTCAAGTTAAATAAAAGTGTGTAAAAACTACAACAATCAATGAAACGGTCATGCTGGCCTATTTTGTAAGAAAACTAGGATCCACGAAACTTTCAACACTGTGGTGCGAGTACTCTAAACTAAGAACTATGGTTTATTTGAATGCCAGCGTGGATATGAAATCATTCACGAATTCGATAGCTTATTTGAAAAGGAAGAGTAAACGTCACGTCGCGAAAAAATCAAAAACATTTACCAAGGAACAAATCGAAAAATTTCTATCGACTGCTAGTGATAGTGAGTACTTGTTGTTAAAGATAAACGTTATCATAATGGTGTTTTATGTGTTCTGATTTTTTCATGCAATTTTTTAGACTGTACTTATAGTTGGTGTAGCTAGTGGTTGTCGTAGGGACGAGTTACTTAAGCTATCAATAGCTGATGTGAATGATACAGGTGAATTTGTGGTTGTTAACATTATTGAAACGTAGACAAAAGTTCCACGTCATTTCGTCATCACTGAGGGATCTCTTGGTAACATCAGTTTGCTAGCTGTATTTCGAAAATATGTTTCACTTCGTCCTTCCAAAACACTACATCGACGATTTGTTGTTGGTTATCGCACCGGAAAGTGTTTAAGTCAACCTGTTGGTATAAACACCTTCGGAGCTATGCCGAAGAAAATTGCGGAATTATTGGGATTATCAAGTCCTGAATTGTACACGGGACACTGCTTCCGTAGAAGTGGTGCCACGTTGCTGGCAAGTTCGGGTGCGCATTTGCCGTTATTGAAGAGATTTGGCGGATGGAAATCTGTTAACGTTGCTGAGGGTTATGGGGACAGCTCCATTTCCAACAAATGCAAAATCGCAAAACGAATTTTGGGCGATGATTCATCAACTGCTTCAATCGCAACTAAAACGGCTACGACTTCAGCTTCGATCGCTAATGATAATACGAGCAAAGAAACAAACCACAGAATTTTGGACCATCATACTCCTACTTCAGTCGCTTATACTCGCGTTGGTTCATCAAGCACTTCGGTCGCTAATGTTAGTACAAGCAGAGAAGCAATCAAGAGAATCATTTCGTCACAAGAGGTGACGATCACTGAAACTACGCCACAAGAACGTAATGCTTTGGAAAATTCGCCTGCATGGCAAAAGGGAAACGATAATACAAATTTACGGGGTTGTAAATTCAACTCTTGTTGTAATATATATTACAGTAAGAAAAATAGTAGTAGATGCTTATTCTAATTGGATTTAAGTAATGAAAATGGAGGATAAATCAATTCTGTCGGTAATCAAACTATCAAAAGAAATATTTGTTAAGTATGGGTTTCCATTCAATATAATTGCTGATTATCTACCTTTTAATAGTCAAAAATTTAAAGATTTCGCCGAGAGATGGAACATAAATTTGATATTTTCCAGCCCCCATTATCATCTAAGTAATGGGTTAGCGGAAAAAGGTGTGAATATAGCTAAACAGAAAATGAGAAAATTGCATGATTTAAAAAACTTCGAAGATGTACAATTGGCATTAATGGAGTACAGAAATAGTCTGTTACCACACTAAAAAAAAATTGAAGTTCATGACAACCTCATCTCGAAGTTGGCAGTTGATTATTCATGCAAAGAAAAATTATTTGCAAACAATTTTACTGTGATTGGGACAACTACACGATAACATTTTCCTAACAACAGAATGAGGTTTATTTAAAATATAAAGTGTTATATCCAATATAACAGTAGTTGAATAAAGATAATAACTATTTCCCTAAAAAAAAATTCTTTGGCCTTATATCATGAATTTTTCATTTTAAAGTTTAAGTATTTGAGATTAATTGAACTATATTTTATTTTCACATAAATATTTCGTGTGATTGTCTCAACTTCATCGATTTATAATTGTAGAGTTGTTGAAGCAATTTCGTAGTTTGATTCGCCATATGTGACCGCACGGTGAGGTTAAGATAATTGCATTTCGATTGGAAATAGGACATTTTTTTTTCAGTGCAGCAATTGGATTTTCACCAGCACAACTATTTCTGGGAAGAACACTAAAAACAAACATACCCATTATCAAAGAAAAACTGAAATCAATCCTAATAGACCCCAGCCAAGTAAAAAGTATTAAAAGTAATATAAGTAAAACTAAGTCATACTATGATAAAAATTCGAAAAAACTAACTGAATTACAAAATGGTCAAAATATTTTAATAAAAAATTACAAAGATATTACATGGCACCCAGCGAAAGTCATTGCAAAAAGAAAAAAATCGATCATATTTAGTTAAAAATGAAGATGGAAGAATTTTAAAAAGAAATCGATATTTTTTAAAAAAACAAATATACCGTATAATGAGAAGTCGAATATATTAGAAGATAGATGATAGATGATAGATTCAAATAATAATCAAAATAATAATAATTTATTAAATAACATAAATGATGATTCAGAAAAAAATAAAGTTATTAATAATTTTCAGAATGTAATTGAATCGCCTAGTAATAATTTAAATCAAAATGTATTAAGAACAAGAGTGGGCCGAACAGTAAAACAGCCAGCTTACTTAAAGGACTACATAGCATAATCCAAATTTTTTTTGTTGTATTCTTATACTTTTGTTAAAATATTTTGAATGAAAATTTAAATTTAAATAAATTTTTTTTCCTATCAAAAAAAAAAAAAAATTAAAGTAAAGTAAAAAAGGAAGCGTGTAATATATATTATAGTAAGAAAAGTAGTAGTAGAACATTGAAGATAAAAGTAACAGAAAGAATACAGAACTGTCAATTGAATTATTAGATAGAACACATGTTAAAAGTAAAGTTATGTTTTTTAAGAAGCTTGTGTTAATTAATAATAAATAATGCACTTGTACTATTAACTTCACCTCTAACAAATAATTATAATTTGAGCAAAATATTACGTTTTCAATTTTTGAGCTATTATTAATACTTTAATGAATCATTAAACCATTATTATTAATGCTTTAATAAATTATTAAACAAAAATAATAATAATACTTTAATGAATCATTAAACCATTATTATTAATGCTTTAATGAATTATTAAACAACTACAATTAGTACTTTAATGAATCTGACCAATGTACTAGATTAATGCTTAAATAAAGCTCATTTAATTACGAAAAAGCGTAGATTTTAAGTAGTAAACTTAGTTACAAAAAGTATTATAATTGTCTTCTTCTGCATATGGAATGAAAAAAAAGTACAATCACAGGAATGAATTAAATCAAAAACTAGATTATTGCATTAGAAGTTAAGATTAAAAAAAATGTTGTCAAGTGTGCCAAAAGAAAGATCTTTGGAACGAAGTTCCTTATCGCGCGTTGCGAAAGGGGGCTAGATGGAAAAAATTAAGACCAAAAGTTGTAACGACACTTTATTATTTAGTTTATTATTATGATTTAGTTATTTTGAGTTTATTTTATTTTGTTGAGTGTATACAGGTTTTTCGTACATAATAAAAAATAAAAAATAATAACAATAATGAATTTGCTGATAAAGTTAGGTAAGTAGAGATTTTATACAGAAAATAATAAATGCGTATGTATTTTTAGCAAGTACGCATTATAACCTCTTTTTACTATTGTGCTAACCAAGTTATACGCGTTATAATCTCTCTATTATTGTGTGTTTAGCAAGTGTACGCGTCATAACTTTAATAAATTTGAAAGCAAATTATATTTTTAAAATATTATTATAACTTAAAAAAATAAAATTTTATTACAAATCCTTCACTAATTAATCGAAAGGATCTTCGTTCCATCCGGGTGTCCCTTGACACCTCTCACCTTTTATTTATTATTTTACCCAATTTTTTGGAAAAAAATAAAATTAATTATTTGTATGACATGAAATTTTATTATTATTATTGAGAATTTTGGCATTGTAAGTTTGTCCAAAAAATAATGTCAAGTGTGTCAAAAGAATGAGTTTCATTTATTTTTTTAGGTAAAAATAAAATTAGTTATTTGTATGAAATGAAATGTATAATGAACATGAAATTATTATTGTTGAGAATTTTATTGCATTATAAGTTTGTCAAAAAATATTGTCAAGTGTGTCAAAAAATGATTTCATTTATTTTTTAAGCCAATTTTTTGGAAAAAAAAATTTAGCTGTTTGTATGATGTAAAAATAATTGAACATGAAATTGGACATAGAAATTTTTGAATTTGTTATAGTTTTTGAAAAATTTTTGAAGTATTTTTGGAATTTTGAAAAAGTTACAATTTTTGATTTTGTTATAACTTTTGCAATATTTTTAGAATTTTTGAAAAAAGTTTTAATCTTTGATTTTGTAATAATTTTTGGAATATTTTTAGAATTTTGTTTGAAAAAAGTTTGAATTTTTGATTTTATTTAATTTTTACAATATTTTTGGAATTTTGAAAGAAATATGAATTTGTGATTCTGTAATATTTTCTCGAAACGCTAAATGGAGAGGTTCTTAAGTGGTTTGCTGATTGTATCATCTTTTCACTAAATTATGTTAATTGGATGTGAAGCGTAGCGAAACTCCATTTTTCCCCGATTCGGATTTTCGATTGTCCGCATACTCCTCCCAAACTATTAAAGATATCAAAATGAAATTTTGAATGTAAGACGACATCTAGCCATAGATGGTTTAAAAAAAAAAATATTGAAAATTAGACATACCACGGAGGAATAATAATCACCGAAAAACGGTTCCCATAGACTTTCAATGGGAAAATTGAGAAAATTGCTTGCTTCGCTTCTTTTTATCAATTGCATTTTGCATTGGTTACCTAGTTATGTTAATTAATTATGATCTGTTATAATTTTTTGGCAACGTATTGATGTTTCGTGTTAGTTTTGTAATAAATTTCTAAACAGAGATAAAAAAATACATGTACTTTAACAAAGTGTTTCATGTTTGATATCCATCGCTGACCAAAACTAAAAACAATGTCCTCATAAAAGTGTTTTGCCGAAAACTATATCAAAATCCTTAACCCAGACCAAAGTTTTGATATCTCAGAGCCTTGAAATTTCAGCCCCTCCATATTTTTTGGTTAGAAAATATAGACAACTTTAGAGAAATTTTAATTTGGAGGTTTTTTTTTGTGAGCAATTAAGCTTAAGTACATATTTTGGATTAGTTGTGTAAGACACACAGGATTTGAACAGGTGTCTTTGAAGAGTGTGAGTTCGAATCCTGGCACGAAACACAAAAAATTTTATCTAAAGGAATTTTAGAGAAAAATGAAAAATTATTTCGAATTGCAAAATTCAAATGACTTCCAATATGCTTAAGCTTAATTGCTCAAAAAAAACCCTCAAAATATCTACAATGTTCGATTCAACATGTTTCAAAATACTGTTAAATAAGAAATGTAAAATAAAAAAACAAATTTACAAAAGAAAAACAAATTGAAGAAAATAATTAAAGGTCTATTTCTTCGCTTTTTGACACAGTATTTCGTAGAATGCATTCTTCAATTAAATTGTACGATTTAGCTGTAGGTCTCTTTCTGTGTTTTTAGGAAATGGGAGTGGGGAAGGGTGAAAAAAGCTTTTTTGAAGGTATCTGCGGATTTTTTAGAATTTTGCAGTGCACAGTTTTTTAGTTATTGTCTAAAAAGTGCGACTTTCAGACCGCCCCAACGCCTACGTTTCGACGCTGATTGACAGAAAATTTGAAAAAATTCACAGATAGAAGTTTAGTAAATGTTTAACGAAAATTATAATTTCTAATTATCTGTCTAACATAATTATTTTTCTGTGTTTTTAGAGGATGGGAGTGGGTGAAAAAAAGATTTGTTTACTCAAATGAGTGTCATTTGAAAGAGCGCCTAGTTTGAAACATTGCAATTTTTTTTAATATTTTACAGTTTTTCAGTTGTCAAAAAAGTGTTATTTTTAGTATGATCAGCCAAATCTCACCCCACCCTAAATTTCAACGTTTATTGAGAAAAATGTGTAAACTTCTTTCGGCGCGTTGGGCGTATGGAGAAAATTTTATGTATTCGCGTAGCGTCACACTGTAGCTATATATATTAAAAACAAATATTAAAAGAGAGAGAGCGAGATAAATTGTAATCACTTGTTATTTTCTCGTTTTCTTGATTCATAAATTATTTTTATTGTAAGGATGTTTTACTTGCTTTATAACAGTGTTTAGGTGTGGTATAGTTAAGATTTTGTTGTATAGCGAAATTTGTAATAAAAAATTTATATTAACGATTGGTAAATTCAATTTATAAAACTTAAGGTTGCGACATACGAGACGAAAATCGAAATAGTGTGTTACAATTAAAATTAAGTGAAAAGCAAAGGCAACTAAAATCAAATGAATTTATAAAAGAAAATTTATTTGAAATATAAATGATTAACATTTTCGGCTGTACATTTGGTAATCATTTTTTATCTATATAAATAAAATTCGAGTGTCTGTCTGTTCGGGATAAGCTTCGAAACGGCTGAATCGATTTACCTGAAACTTGACATATATAAAGAAAATGTCAGAAGTATATAAGACTACTTTTGTCCATAGATTTTATAGCTTTTATAATAGAATTTTTGATTTCTAGCAACTCCGGTACTTAATTCATAGCAACAAATTTGATTTTCGTAAGAGTTTGCCTAAATGTTGATTACATTTTAATTTGGTTTTTAATTGTTCTAAAGTATTTTTTAAAATTGTTTTGTTGTTTAAAAGTATTTATTCGTTGGAGGGAAAGCTGTTTTTTGACTTCAATTGTTAAATTTTTACTTGCGAAATTTTCTCATTTGTTATATCTGAGTTGTTTTTATTATATAGAGACAAATTTGTATTGTGTTGTATAAGTTTTAAATCCTGACTTGCAAGATTTTCTCATATGTTGTTTATGAGGATTTTTTATTTAGCCAGGAATTAGAATGTGTGTTTATGTATTTAGTTTATTTATTGCGAGAGAAATTTGTATTTTGTTGTATAAGTTTTAAATCGTAATATTATTTGGAGAAGGATTAAAATGAATTGTATGTGTTAAGTCTCATTGACGCATAAATAGTATCATCTGATCATTTATAATGTTATTGTTCCTATATACCAATACTGTAGCGTCAAAAAGATTAAATTTATTGCGTAGCTATTATTTTTGATTTATTTTTGAATCGTTATATTTTGGAATTGTTTTGGAATATATTGAAATTGTTTAGGAATCCAAATGGATTTAGTCTACATTCACATGATTGTTTCATGTGAATGTAGACTAACTTCATTTCATTATTTTCTTTATATCGTTCTACAGCAAAAAATACGAAATTATCGTTTAATTTTTTTTACCCCTATTACATTTTCTCCATATGTCCAAATCTTATATATTAATACGCTAACGAAAAAGTTTGTGGAGCCTAAGGCTTTTTTATTCGCAGATGGATTCATTTCAAATTTTCACTGCTAACTGATATTAGTGTAACTGATGTTAGTGTAACTTTTCACTCAAATCGGATCATAAATAAAAAAGTTATAGACTAATTAAATTTATTTTTTAATTTAAGCGTAATCAAAATTACTTGGATACAATGTCTATTGTACAACATTTCGGTAAACCTTCTTTATTTATAACAATGACATGTAATCCTCAATGGCCAGAAATTGTTGATAATTTGAGTAATTATGAGTCTTCGAATTTTCGTCCTGATATTGTTGTGCGTGTATTTAAAGTGAAACTTAAAGAGCTCATAGATTGTTTAATGAAAAAAAAGATTTTTGGTTCTGTCAAAGCACTTATATATACCATTGAATTTCAAAAACGTGGTCTTCCGCATGCTCATATTTTGTTAAATTTGTCAGATGAAGATAGAATTGATGGAAATGAAATGATTAATAAATTTGTATGTACTGAAATCCCTGATCCTATTCTTTTTCCTAAATTACGAGACTTTTTCCTAATTTACGAATATGTGAAACGTCATATGATGCATGGACCATGTGGTGCTCTAAATACTAATTCTGTTTGTATGAGAGATGGTAAATGTAGTAAGAATTTTCCAAAACCTTTTTCTGAAAATACTAAAGAATCTGTGAATGGTTATCCTTTGTATCGTCGACGTGATAATGGTATGAGTATTGATGTACGTGGTGCATCTCTTGATAATAGATATGTTGTTCCATATAATCCTTATCTTCTTGCAAAATTCAATTGTCATATTAACGTGGAAATATGTACGAATGTTAAAAGTGTGAAATATGTTTACAAGTATGTATATAAAGGGTATGATTCTGCCAATGTTGAATTGAAAGTGAATGGAGAGAATGCAGTGAATAATGATGATGCGATTGTGGGAAATGAAATTCAAGATTTTTTGAATGGACGGTATGTTGGTTCGACTGAAGCTGCTTGGCGCATGTTTGAATTTCCAATGCATTTTCAATCTCATACAATTATTCGACTTAATTGTCATTTGCCTAATAGACAAAATGTTTATATCAGGAATGGTAATGTGGCTGGTGCACAGTCGCAAATGGATCAAGAACAAAATTGTTAGCATTTTTCCATTTGAATTCCATTGATAATTTAGCTAATGAGTTTTTGTATACAGAATTACTATTACATTATTTTTGGCATGATCACAGTAAATCGTGGAAAAGAAGACAACGTGGGGCTGATAAAGTTGTTGCTCGATTATATATGGTTACTCCAAAAGATATAGAATTGTTTCATATGCGTTTACTTCTGTTGCATGTTCGTGGTCCAAAATATTTTACTGATCTACGTATGTATGAAGGTGTTGAGTACCCTACTTTTATTGCAGCATGTGAAACTCGAGGTATTGCTACAAATGATAATGAATGGCGTGAATGTTTACTTGAAGCTACAGAAATTCAATCACCAAAACAGTTACGTCAATTATTTGCATTTATCTGTGGTTTGAATGTTCTTCCGAATGCTTTAGCTTTATGGATTGAATTGAGAAATAGTATGATTGAAGACTTTTTACGAAATTACGATGAAGATGTGTCAATTAATCGAGCCTTGATTGAAATTAAAGAAATTCTTCTTACACATAGTACTTCATGTGGTCTTCTTGGTCTTCCGATTCCACAATATAACTTACAGATTGGCGATGTAGGTCATTTTTATATTGAAGAAGAAGCTATAGTTTTTTATATTGAAGAAGAAGCTATAGTTTTCGATAGAATGTATGAAAATGCAAATAATAAGCAACGTAGTGTGATTGATATTATTTTGCGTGAAGCTCAATTCCAAGATACTGGAAGTAATGTTTTTTTCTTGACAGCTCATGCAGGTTGTGGCAAAACTTTTGTTCAAACGGCAATCATTCATAAATTTAATTCATTAAATCTTTCGTGTATTATAACTGCCTTCAGTGGTATTGCATCAACTCTTTTGATTGGGGGCCGAACTTTGCATAATGTTTTCAAATTACCAATTCCATTATTAGAGAATTCAATGCCAAATATAACTCCAAACAGTGTACATGGCACATATATTAATAATGCATCAATCATTATTATATATGAAATTTCAATGTGTTCTATTCATGCTTTAAAATTAATTGATCGTTTGTTAAGAGATTTGACTCCAAACGAAGAAAATAAAAATAAACTGTTTGCAGGTAAAACTCTTTTACTGAGCGGTGACTTTCGCCAAATTCTTCCAGTTATACCGCATGGCTCACGTTCTATTTTATTTGAAAATTGTATTACATCTTGGCAAGAATTTATTAACTTTAAAATTTTGAAATTAAATCAAAACATGAGAGCTCTCCCTCATGAAATTGAATTTGTAGAATTTCTTAGAAGACTCGGTAATGGTGATATGCAAAGTTTTCCACAGTTTGGTTCAGATATCATTGAAATTCCTCATAATTTGATTGGCAATCCAGACAATATTATTGAAGACATTTTTGGAAATATTTCTGATACAATTTTATTTGATGACATTTTGAGTTCCGTCATTTTAGCCCCCAAAAATAATGATTGCAATGAAATCAATTCTAAAATCTTGAGTATTATGCCAGGAGAGGAGAAAGCATATTTTGGTTTTGATAAAGTTGTTTGTGATGACATTCGTGAGCAGAACAATTTTCCAATAGAATTTTTAAATAAACTGAGTGTAGGAGGTTTGCCACCTTATAAATTAGTTTTGAAAGTGAATTGCATTGTTCTCCTCATACGTAATTTAAATACAGGTCAAGCATTAGGAAATGGAACATGAATGCGTGTAAATGTTATGCATCGAAATTCAATAGATTGTGAAGTTTTGACTGGTGTCATACGACGCATTCTAATTCCACGCATTCATTTGACTTATTCTGGAACTCTTCTTCCATTTAAATTTCAAAGAACTCAATTCCCTATTATTCCTGCTTTTGCTATGACTATTAATAAATCTCAAGGTCAGACATACAAAGGAGTTGCCATTTTACTTAAAGAACCTGTATTCACACATGGTCAATTGTATGTTGCTGCAAGTAGAGTGCGTGCGTTTGAATGTTTGAAATTTTATATTTATGATACATCTGACCAAGGTCATTTGTTCAACGATGATAGAGTTTTCACAAAAAATATCGTCTTCCCAGAAGTCATTGTTACCTGATTTCTTCTCACTTTTCTCAAAAACCTTTTCCTCTTTTATGAGTACTAGGAGGGCCCGGCGTGCTTCGCAACGCTTATAAATAAAGTTTTTGCGTAGACATTTTGTTGACGTAGATCAGCAATCAGAACTCTAGCTGATCAGTTCGGATATATGAAAAATTAGCGATCAAATAAGTTAGAGATTAAATAAGCTTACTTGAAAACTTATTTGATCGCTAATTTTTCATATATCCGAACTGATCAGCTAGAGTTCTGATTATTTTTCATTCATATATTTAAAAAGAAAAATTATATGCTAGCATTTCTCATTACCACTTTTTGAAATCATTGCTTCTACGTCAACAAAATGTCTACACAAAAACTTTATTTATAAGCGTAGCGAAGCACGCCGGGCCCTCCTAGTTGTTATTATTTTAAACTTTAAAGCGAGAAAACAAAATTTTTCAAATTGATTTATTAATACGGTATATATTTAAGAAAAATGGATACGAATATCATAGCTATACAGTTGCAGAGACTTTGATTATTGGCAAACAATATTTAAATAATGGTGGACGCTCAAACACCAAATTTAAACAACCTCATCAAAACTGTCTTTATTATCTATAAAGACATCCCTTTTCATGGCTTTTTTGTTTTTTTTTATTTTTGAGTAAAGCTCGTATCAGTTTCTTCTGATTCTAAATATTCAATTTCCAAATAATCACTCATTTTTTATATCGAAAGAAATTTTAATTTAACACATAAAAATGAAAAGAAAACAAATTAGTAGCCGCTCAAATATATTTGAATTTTGACAGTTATTAAAATGATGTTAAAAGTTAAAATGTTGATATAAACATAATGCTTTTTCAAAATACAACGATAAAAAACAACCAAAATTATTATGACCGAGATAAATTGGTTGTTTATATCGTTGTTTTTTTGGTGAGCTTTAGTTTTGAGATTGAAATAAAGAGGCGCTACTTTCTATGTGTTTTTGTATGGGAAAACAACAACAACAACCAAAAATGAAAAAAAACAACGAGAAAAACAATCATGTGAATGTAGACTTATGATTTAAACCAAGGTTGCTTCACCCATGGAAAATTTTACGTAGCATGTTCACGTGTTAGTGATGCCGCAAATGTTTTCATTTTGGCGAATGGCAATACTACACCTAACATAGTTTATAAAGAGATTTTACAATAAAATTGTACTAACAAGTATGTTTAATCCATGTGTTTTTGTAAAATTAGTTAAGTAGAAGGTGCATGCATAATAGATTAGAAGAGATTGGATTGTGATCTATAGTACCTGTATCAAAGTTGGACTTGCAGAATAGAGTAGAATTTAATTAATGAACGAGCAAAAACTTTGATTCTAGTCTTTGATGTTTTTTGTTTTATCTGAAAGAGTTTGTCAGAATTCTTTCTAGAAACCCGGATGATAGACTATGTTTATTATAGAATATAGACTATGTCTGACAAGCTCTTTCAGATAAAACAAAAAACATCAAAGATTAAAAACAAGGGACTAAACACCGGGAAAAGAAATTTTCACGGAAATTAAAACTAAATTTATATTTGATTCTAGTAATTTGGATAGTGCAGAAAGCAGAACCTAAAAGAGTTTAAAACTGATAATATTCGGATTTGGGTTTCCAGTCAGAATTAAAGTGAATTATAATATTCATCTGATAATCAAAAAATTTCAAAGCTCGGGGATATTACTTCTACTTAGGCGTCAAGATTTTTTTTTATTTGATATAGAATCACTCCCTGAAGGGAATAAAATCAAAACGAGTTGTATATCAGCAATATATACAATATATACAATACAGAACTTTGAAAAAAGGAAAATAAATACAAAATTACACTTTTTCGACAAGATGTTATTAAAATATGTTCCTTTTACAAAATTTACCATCCCTATTTTCTATGTGCTTACAAGATAAACAGATCAAAACTGTCCCTTTACTAAATTTATTTAATTTACCCAAAAAAAAATTTAAAAAATTCCGCTTGCTCCTAAGTTCAAGTAATCATGCCCAAAGCTCTAACTACATTGTTGATTCAGATAACAAAATAAGCGATACCTCTACATGATCTATAAACTACATACCAATCTAGTATAGTAGAAGTACATATAGTAAACACATGTTCATCCCAAATCGTTTAAAATTGAAGATGAAAAGATCTTCACAAAAATATTTAAAATTATACCATAGAGAATACTAGAGAAGTAACGTTTAACACAAAAATGTGTAAGAGAATTTAAAAATAAAGAAATATACAAAATTTCTATTTGAGATTTTAACAAATGAATAAGATATATATTTGTTTCTCTTTTTGGCCTGTTTTGTATCTTTTTAATACACATATTTAGAAACAAAATAAAAAAAAAGAATTTTTCTCTTTTCTTCTACTTCAAATTTTATTTATTTTGTTACTTGTAAATAAACAAAAAAAGTAAAATACACGTAAAGAAATATAATAGAAAATAAAAAGTTCTTTTACACATACATGTAAATACTCCCTTTAAACATTGAAGGACATATTTTTTTTGTTTACTATTTACAAATTTTATCTTCAATTTCAATCAATTGTTTTTTTGATATTTTTTTAGTTTAAAATAATATACATTTAAGTTTATGATCTTTTGGTGTCATAGGATAGTTCGAGTTTTGATTGGAATTGATTTTAATAATTGAGATATTATGTTACATTGCAACTACTTTTAAGAAAGAATCTTAATATTCAAATGTTTGAATTAAGACGCTTGGGCATATGTTTAGGATAAATTTTGATAAATGAGAGGTTGGCGGTTTTGTTGGCGTTGATTAGGAAAGTTGTATGGTTTTCATTGTTATTGATAAATGATAATGGAGGGATTTTTTGTTACATTGTAAGTATTTTTATTTAAGAAAGTTTATATTAGTATGATTTAGCTAGAACGCTTGGGTTTGTGTTTGGATTAAATATTGATAAATGCAAAGTTTGGTTTATGGCTTCGGCTTATGACATTTGCACATTCGAATTGAATGGAGTATTGGCAGGACAAATACCTGGTTAATTTTGGGGTGATATTAGGATAAGTTGCGTGGGGCAGGTCTCTTGATTGCCTATTTATTTCAATCTTCGATAACATCAGTTTCTGATATTGGATTTTGAGTAAACTTTTTAAATATGCTAATATATTTTAAAGTATGAGTTGATACAGTTATATATTCCAATCCAACTATCGGTTTTTCAATTCCTACAAAATGTTTTTTTTTATTTTTTCTATTCGTACAATAGGTTTTATCTCTGTTGTGGTACTACAGATTTCTTTAATGAACTATAGCTAAACTTTAACTATACTACTAATTTATTTAGCAGCAACGGCGATTTTCAAAATATACATTTTTGAGACTGCTACTGGCCGATGATTTCAGTTAAATATTGCCGATCATCGCACGTGATACATATGCGGATGAAAGAATCACACATATTACGAAGTGTTTGTAGATTATCTCTTACAATAAATTTGCGTGATCATCTTCAAAATGATCAATTGGCATTAGCGTTCAACGAACAATTGCTCAAAATTTAAAACGGATAAATTCAATTACAAGAAAATACACAATGCATTCGTTTTCCAAACAATTTTTGCAATATGGTGGCTACCAAAGATGCTTTAATTGAAAGTATATTTAGAGGTTTACAAGTTATTTTCACTAATCATGCGCGACTTCGTGAGCGAGCTATTTGGCCCGCAAAAAGTATAGGTGTCAACGCCATTAATTTTAAAGTATTGACAAAGCTCGTTGAACCAATTGGCTTTCAAATATCGTATACATTTGGATAGGTTTTGATCGAAAACACTGTATTTTCCTATTTACGACGTTTAGACGAATCGCTTAGGAGTTACAGATTTTCGATGGTAACATATTATCGGATATTGATGACAAAGAGCATACTTAGTTACTTTAATTTCAATTATTTAAAAATCTTAATATAAATCTATCAACAATTATCTATCAATTATTTAAAAATCTTAATATAAATCTATCAACATCCACTATACTTTGCCAATAAAAAGCAGTTTGAAAATTTCAACATATACTACAAGCACCCATGTTCTTACATGAAATTTTAAAAATAAGACCAGCTCTTGACTTGAAAATACAATAGCTATTTACGTACCAAGGTTGTTATAAGGATTTTAACGGCCCGACGGCGATATGACCAGCCCAAGGGCCTCTGGCCCGAGGGATTCATATCGCCTGACGGCCGTTAAAATCTATAACGACAGTGGTGCGTACAACGTTTTATTTGTCATTAAATGTATTAATAATAAATTAGAGTAATTAATAATTTTTGAAAAAAAGTTTCATTTTGGTTTCCCTTCAAATAGGTTGCTATGAAAAAATATTTTGATTTCTCTCTAAATGTACATATTTATTTATAAGTACAGTGAAATTCACTTATAACGCCCTCGGTTATAACGACATTTCGCCTATAGCGTCATAAAATCAAAGTAATGGTTGAACTTGCCTTTGTTCCTATATAAAAATATTCGGTTAAAACGACTTCGGTTATTACGACATTTCTGATATAGCGACCAATTTTGCAATAAAATTTGTACAGATAGATGCACAGATTGTTCGTTTATTGCGACCGAAAAGTTCAAAAATAAAAACGTTTTTTAGACATGAGAAAAAATAGTTGTGATTTTTTAATCACAATTGGTGGTTTTTATCCTCTATATCTTTCCATTTTGGTGGTTTGGTTTACATTGTCGCAGTTTTAGCTCAGTTGATAAGGCGCTAGGTAGCCTTATAACTCAAGGAAGCCGGTTTCGATTCTCGACGGAGATCACTTTCCCTTTACATTATTCAGAATGTGTGTTTTCAGGTCTGCTCGTTAATTAATCGTGAATATACCGTATTAATCTCTGAATGTATAGTAAAAGATAACGTTTAACATGTTATCTGGGATATTCAAAGCTATTGATTTATAAATGGTGGGATTCATAAAAAACTATAAGCACCATATGGAAAAACAAACATTTCATTTAAAAGGCGTTTGAATTACAAGAAATAAAAAAGAAAAATTGGGAAGATTTGCGAATGTTGTTGACAGAGTTGCAGCTCAACAGCAACAGCGATTCAAAAATTGTTGCAATATTTATTCAATATTGCACAAGAAAACAGAATTAATTGGATCGCCGCTAAATTCTGAATTCAAATGTATGGAAATCTGAACTTTTTGCTTCCGTAAGAGACATATATTGCGGTTGGGTGCATGGCGGGGTGGGATTTTTGATGAATGAGCAAGTGTTGATGGAAGTGCATGTGACGAATTCCTATCAATCAGCGTAGTCGAAAATACTCGACGGCTACAAATAAAATTTACAACGTCGACAAAACGGGTCTGTTTTATAAAATTACTCCAGAAAAAAAATTTAAATAATAAAAATATGTAAGTTGAGAGCGAATGAATGGCTTGTGATAGAAAAAAGTAAATCACCCAGCTTATTTAGAAGCATTAAGTCTCTACCGTTGGATAATACAGAAAATACAAAGACCTAGATGTCTTCTAATATTATTGAATGTTTTAAGAAAACGAAACACCGAGTTAAAGAAAAATTAACTGTTGGATAATTGCCCTGCACATCTTCATTTGAAAAATCTAAAATTTATTAAATTAGTGATTATCCCACTAAACACGTCATCTGCTCTTCAGTCGAAGGATAAGGGTGTAGTAAAAATTTTTAAAAATCACTATCGACAGAATTTTTAATAAAAATTGTTAGAAATGACAATGGCCAAAGCACAACTCTTTCTAATTGGTAGATGCTATCCAACTAGAAATCGTTTTAGTAAGTAAACGTCGTATTTCAATTGACTTAAACATGCCGAATTCTTGCAAGTTGATGATGATGATGATACAGACGCTGTGAGTTACGATGCTGATGATGATATTCCACTAATGGGATAGGCCAAGTTTTGCTCCTCGATAACAACTCTTTTTGGCCTGTTTTGTATCTATTTAATACAGATATTTATAATAAAAATAAAACAAAATGAATAAAAAGTATATCCGGATTTTATTTTTCTCTTTTCTTCTTCTTAAAATTTTATTTATTTTGTAAATAAACAAAAAAAAAGTAAAATACACATAAAGAAGTATGATAGAAAATAAAATAAAAAAAAAATAAATACATGCAAAACGATCCCTTTAAATTTACAATATAAATTTTAAATATTTTTATATTCTGAAACTAAATTTTTTTGTTTTATGAACGAAGGATAAACTTTTTTTGTTTACTATTTACAAATAATGACCTTCAATCAATTATATTTGCAGATTTTCTTTAGTTTTGATATTTTCTTTAGTTTAAAATAATTATCATTATAGATCATTTAGATTTATGAATTTTTTGTTGTCATAGGTTCGAATTTTGATTGGAATTGATTTTAATAAATGAGAGATTGTGTTACATTGCAACTAATTTTAAGAAAGAATCTTTATATTCAAATGTTTGAATTAAGACGGCCTATGTGTAGGATAAATTTTGATAAATGAGACGTTTGGTTTTGTTTTTTTTTTATTTTGTCTATTCGTACAATAGGTTTTATCTCTGTTGTGATACTACAGATTTCTTTAATCAACTATAACTAAACTTTAACTATACTACTAATTTATTTAGTAGCAATGGCGATTTTCAAAATATACATTTTTGAGACTGCTACTGGCCGATGATTTCAGACAGATATTGCCGATCAATGCACGTGCTACATATGGCGAAGTTTTTGTAAATTATCCCTTACAATAAATCAACGAACAATTGCTTAAAATTGACAACGGATAAATTCAATTACAAGAAAATACACAATGCATTCGATTCCCAGACAAATTTTGCAATATGATGGCTACCAAAGATGCTTTGATTGAAAGTATATTTCCGTATTTACAAGTTAATTTCACTAACATGCGCGGCTACGTGAGCGAGCTATTTGGCCCGCAAAAACTATAGGTGTCTACGCAATTAATTTTAAAATATTGACAAAGTTCGTTGAACCAACTGGCTTTCAAATATCGTATACATTTGGAAAGGTTTTGATTTATATGCATGTAAATTGAACAGAATTGACGAAGGGAGGATTTGTGGTACAGCCGAAGGGCAGTAGCACCAAACACGTCGCTATAACAACAACAACAGCAGAATTGAAAAAACACTGTTTTAAAAAAAAAAATAAAACTACATTTTTTTGTTTAAAACACGTTATTTTGTTTTAAACAGTTTTTTGTGTTTAATTTTGCTTTTATGTAATATATTTTATCCACGACTACTAAAGAATATATGCATTCCATGCGTATATCTTTCATTGTAATTGTAGTCATTCCACAACTAGTGAATTTGATTAAATTCTTTAACAGTTCTATAGAAATACATATAAAATATAAAATAAACAATCTTGTTTTTTTCGATGCTATCTTTGATCAATGTATTTCAATATGGCGATATAAACGTTTACAAGAAAAATAGAAATAAAACGAAATATGTTGAAGTCGTGGATAAAAGAGCATCTTGTATTCGCTTAGGATGATGGCAATTTTTCACTCGGATGATTCCCTGCACTCGCTACGCTCGTTTCGGGAAACTTCATCCTCGTGAAGAATTGCCTTCATTCTAAGCTCATACACACAAAAAATGGTTTCATGGTTAAATTGATCAAAAAGAACCATATTTTTAGAGAACCATACTATGGTGGATATGTTAACTATATTTTATGGTTACCACGAACCATACTATGGTGATAGATAACCAAATTTTATGGTTGTTATTATAGATACAGAACCATACTATGATTATTATTGACCACATTTTATGGTTCTCTAAAACATGATCACTTTAACCATAGAGAAGAATACTAGAGAAGTAACGTTTAACACAAAAATGTGTAAGAGAATTTAAAAATAAAGAAATATACAAAATTTCTATTTGAGATTTTAACAAATGAATAAGATATATATTTGTTTCTCTTTTTGGCCTGTTTTGTATCTTTTTAATACACATATTTAGAAACAAAATAAAAAAAAAAAAGAATTTTTCTCTTTTCTTCTGAAAACTGACTGAAGAGCAGATGACGTGTTTAGTGGGATAATCACTAATTTAATAAATTTTATATTTTTCAAATGAAGATGTGCAGGGCAATTATCCAACAGTTAATTTTTCTTTAACTCGGTGTTTCGTTTTCTTAAAACATTCAATAATATTAGAAGACATCTAGGTCTTTGTATTTTCTGTATTATCCAACGGTAGAGACTTAATGCTTCTAAATAAGCTGGGTGATTTACTTTTTTCTATCACAAGCCATTCATTCGCTCTCAACTTACACATTTTTATTATTTAAATTTTTTTTCTGGAGTAATTTTATAAAACAGACCCGTTTTGTCGACGTTGTAAATTTTATTTGTAGCCGTCGAGTATTTTCGACTACGCTGATTGATAGGAATTCGTCACATGCACTTCCATCAACACTTGCTCATGCATCAAAAATCCCACCCCGCCATGCACCCAACCGCAATATATGTCTCTTACGGAAGCAAAAAGTTCAGATTTCCATACATTTGAATTCAGAATTTAGCGGCGATCCAATTAATTCTGTTTTCTTGTGCAATATTGAATAAATATTGCAACAATTTTTGAATCGCTGTTGCTGTTGAGCTGCAACTCTGTCAACAACATTCGCAAATCTTCCCAATTTTTCTTTTTTATTTCTTGTAATTCAAACGCCTTTTAAATGAAATGTTTGTTTTTCCATATGGTGCTTATAGTTTTTTATGAATCCCACCATTTATAAATCAATAGCTTTGAATATCCCAGATAACATGTTAAACGTTATCTTTTACTATACATTCAGAGATTAATACGGTATATTCACGATTAATTAACGAGCAGACCTGAAAACACACATTCTGAATAATGTAAAGGGAAAGTGATCTCCGTCGAGAATCGAAACCGGCTTCCTTGAGTTATAAGGCTACCTAGCGCCTTATCAACTGAGCTAAAACTGCGACAATGTAAACCAAACCACCAAAATGGAAAGATATAGAGGATAAAAACCACCAATTGTGATTAAAAAATCACAACTATTTTTTCTCATGTCTAAAAAACGTTTTTATTTTTGAACTTTTCGGTCGCAATAAACGAACAATCTGTGCATCTATCTGTACAAATTTTATTGCAAAATTGGTCGCTATATCAGAAATGTCGTAATAACCGAAGTCGTTTTAACCGAATATTTTTATATAGGAACAAAGGCAAGTTCAACCATTACTTTGATTTTATGACGCTATAGGCGAAATGTCGTTATAACCGAGGGCGTTATAAGTGAATTTCACTGTACTTATAAATAAATATGTACATTTAGAGAGAAATCAAAATATTTTTTCATAGCAACCTATTTGAAGGGAAACCAAAATGAAACTTTTTTTCAAAAATTATTAATTACTCTAATTTATTATTAATACATTTAATGACAAATAAAACGTTGTACGCACCACTGTCGTTATAGATTTTAACGGCCGTCAGGCGATATGAATCCCTCGGGCCAGAGGCCCTTGGGCTGGTCATATCGCCGTCGGGCCGTTAAAATCCTTATAACAACCTTGGTACGTAAATAGCTATTGTATTTTCAAGTCAAGAGCTGGTCTTATTTTTAAAATTTCATGTAAGAACATGGGTGCTTGTAGTATATGTTGAAATTTTCAAACTGCTTTTTATTGGCAAAGTATAGTGGATGTTGATAGATTTATATTAAGATTTTTAAATAATTGATAGATAATTGTTGATAGATTTATATTAAGATTTTTAAATAATTGAAATTAAAGTAACTAAGTATGCTCTTTGTCATCAATATCCGATAATATGTTACCATCGAAAATCTGTAACTCCTAAGCGATTCGTCTAAACGTCGTAAATAGGAAAATACAGTGTTTTCGATCAAAACCTATCCAAATGTATACGATATTTGAAAGCCAATTGGTTCAACGAGCTTTGTCAATACTTTAAAATTAATGGCGTTGACACCTATACTTTTTGCGGGCCAAATAGCTCGCTCACGAAGTCGCGCATGATTAGTGAAAATAACTTGTAAACCTCTAAATATACTTTCAATTAAAGCATCTTTGGTAGCCACCATATTGCAAAAATTGTTTGGAAAACGAATGCATTGTGTATTTTCTTGTAATTGAATTTATCCGTTTTAAATTTTGAGCAATTGTTCATTGAACGCTAATGCCAATTGATCATTTTGAAGATGATCACGCAAATTTATTGTAAGAGATAATCTACAAACACTTCGTAATATGTGTGATTCTTTCATCCGCATATGTATCACGTGCGATGATCGGCAATATTTAACTGAAATCATCGGCCAGTAGCAGTCTCAAAAATGTATATTTTGAAAATCGCCGTTGCTGCTAAATAAATTAGTAGTATAGTTAAAGTTTAGCTATAGTTCATTAAAGAAATCTGTAGTACCACAACAGAGATAAAACCTATTGTACGAATAGAAAAAATAAAAAAAAACATTTTGTAGGAATTGAAAAACCGATAGTTGGATTGGAATATATAACTGTATCAACTCATACTTTAAAATATATTAGCATATTTAAAAAGTTTACTCAAAATCCAATATCAGAAACTGATGTTATCGAAGATTGAAATAAATAGGCAATCAAGAGACCTGCCCCACGCAACTTATCCTAATATCACCCCAAAATTAACCAGGTATTTGTCCTGCCAATACTCCATTCAATTCGAATGTGCAAATGTCATAAGCCGAAGCCATAAACCAAACTTTGCATTTATCAATATTTAATCCAAACACAAACCCAAGCGTTCTAGCTAAATCATACTAATATAAACTTTCTTAAATAAAAATACTTACAATGTAACAAAAAATCCCTCCATTATCATTTATCAATAACAATGAAAACCATACAACTTTCCTAATCAACGCCAACAAAACCGCCAACCTCTCATTTATCAAAATTTATCCTAAACATATGCCCAAGCGTCTTAATTCAAACATTTGAATATTAAGATTCTTTCTTAAAAGTAGTTGCAATGTAACATAATATCTCAATTATTAAAATCAATTCCAATCAAAACTCGAACTATCCTATGACACCAAAAGATCATAAACTTAAATGTATATTATTTTAAACTAAAAAAATATCAAAAAAACAATTGATTGAAATTGAAGATAAAATTTGTAAACAGTAAACAAAAAAAATATGTCCTTCAATGTTTAAAGGGAGTATTTACATGTATGTGTAAAAGAACTTTTTATTTTCTATTATATTTCTTTACGTGTATTTTACTTTTTTTGTTTATTTACAAGTAACAAAATAAATAAAATTTGAAGTAGAAGAAAAGAGAAAAATTCTTTTTTTTTATTTTGTTTCTAAATATGTGTATTAAAAAGATACAAAACAGACCAAAAAGAGAAACATATATATCTTATTCATTTGTTAAAATCTCAAATAGAAATTTTGTATATTTCTTTATTTTTAAATTCTCTTACACATTTTTGTGTTAAACGTTACTTCTCTAGTATTCTCTATGATTATACAAAAAATAAATACTACACATTAACCTTTTCGCCTCGACTTTTTTGATTGAGTTTTATCACTTTACTGTTGTTTATCACAATCATGAATATATAACTTTATTTTATTCAAAAATTTAAATTTCTTTATGTTTATTAATCCTTTCTGCTTCATAGCTATTAAAATGACACTTGAAAAATACAACAAACTATACTTGTACATATAAATATTTTCTTCCGTTCATTACATGAAGAAACACAATAGCTGATATTCATATTGATAACTTTAAATTGCGGAACAATGGAATAATGATAATCTTTACGACAAAAATCACATTTTCACGTTTTAATTAAAAAACTATTTATTTAATTTATTTTATTTATTTAATTTATTTAATTTATTAAATTAATTTATTAAAACTGTAAAAAACTTTTATATAATAGTTCAAAATGTATAATAATGCAGACTACTCGCGATCTGCATGATTAAAAATATACTATACTATAAAATTCAAACGACAAAAAATACTAAAGCAAACAAAATCAATAGAGGAGATTGTTATAAATATACGAGAACTGAAATCGATCCCCACTTCTTTCAACCGGCTTTGCAACTTGACTAAATTTAAAAGTTCGTAGTATGTAGTAAAGAGGTGTATTTTCGTATTTTTATTCGATTTGTTTTTATTTATATTAAATTATTGTTACGGTTTTTGTTATTTTTTGTTAGTCGCATCAGATAAATACAATCGTTTCATATAAATAGAATTTACACTACATACAAGCATTTTAGTGCAACTATATTAATTATTTATAAAGAAACGACTCAGATAACTTGCCAACAACTTCAAATGTATTCAAAAATGTGGTTATCGTGGCTACATATACCAACATAATATATATTTATGTTTTTAAAATTATTTGAATAATTTGAATTATAAAATAACAGAATTATGAACATTTCTTTATTTTCAACCGTGGAAAGTGCACGTAAATAATAATAAAATGAAGTTTATGTTATTGGTTGTTATGTTGTATGCAAAATGCAATATCATTTATTGCAGTTGTGTCCGTGTTTCAGTAGTAGTTTCGTTCGAGTAGCAATAGAATTGAATTGAACTGAATTGAATGGCCTGTTATTCCAAGATACTTCTATTTAGATCGAGAATCCGATCTTATCTTATGTTTCATGTTGCTGCGTGGACGTGCATCTTCAATACTTTCAAACCTATTTTTGCATTTTAAAGGACAAGAACTAAAAAATATCTGTTATAAACAATAACGCAAGAATTGCGTTTGAAGTGAACAATTGGAATTTTAATTCTGAGTTAATAAAATAATTGTTTTTGCATAGCTTCATTTTCTGTAAATAAAATAAAGAAAAACAAAAGCTGCAATTTCAGTGGGTGGGTGGGTGGGTGGGTGAGTTTTCTGCATAGGATCTTGATGAAACTTTGGCAAATGATACAGGTTCACTTGAAAATGGAAGATCTGGATTCATTTCAAATTTGGACAAAATGGCGGGGGGTCTCCCGAACACCTCTAAGTTTAAATCTTGAATAACTTCTGATCCCGGGTGATGGATGATCTTATTGAAACTTAGTATATAAGGTTTTAGTACTGTTTCCAATATTTCTGCATACCAACTTCCGGGTGGTCACTTCCGGTTAAAAAGTTTTTTTTTCAGGTGTTTATCCCTACTGTAGCCTACAATTACCGATCGATTTTCATGAAACGTTGCGAAAAGCTTTTAAATAACATGATAAAGATTTTATCAGCTTTTGGAGCACATTGGATAAAGGGTTAGGGGTCCACCATACAACAGGTGGTTTTTTCCACAAAGTTTTTATGTTTGTTGGGAGCATAAAACATTCATTCGTGAATGAATTTTGATGACACTTTGGAAAAAGACGCAAACATGTATGACAAGGAACTGATTAGTTTTTGAGCGATAGTGAACAAAGTGGTGGGGGGTCCCTGGAGCACCTGTTTTTTTGAAAGCTCTATAACTTCTGTACCTGATAAGCGAATTGGATGAAACTTGGTACATGAGTATGTAGTACGGTTTACAATAGTTCTGCATCCCAACTTCCGGTTTTTCACTTCCGGTAAAAAAAATTTTTTTGTACTTTTTTGAAGTTTTTTCAGTGTCTTTATGCACACTACAGCCTACAATAATGAAGTGATTATGATGAAACTTATGGAATAGGGTTCCAATTAGTGTAAGAAGATAATTATCATCTTTTGGGACACATTGATCAAAGTGGCGGGGGTCTACCATACAACTGCTGACTTTTCACACTTTGTTTTTAAAGTTTGTTGGGAGCATACAGACTTCATTCATTAATCAATTCTAATGACACTTTGGAAAAAGATGGGAACTTAAATGACAAGGAACTGATTAGTTTTTGGACAATATTGGGATAAGTGGTACGGGGTCTCCCGAACACCTGTTTACTGTGTCATCATTTTTTCAATGTTTTTTGGGAGCACACAGCATTCGTTCGTGAACCAATTTTGATGACACTTTGGAAAAAAATGCAAACATGTATGGCAAAGAACTGATTAGTTTTTGAGCGATAGTGAACAAAGTGGTGGGGGTGTCCCATACACCTGTTTTTTTTAAAGCTCAATAACATCTGTACCTGATAAACGAATTGGATGAAACTTTGTACATAAGCATTTAGTATGATTTACAAAAATTCTGCATCCCAACTTCCGGTTTTTTACTTCCGGTAAAAAAATTTTTTTTTAATTGTTGGCAGTTTTTTCAGTATCTTTATGCACACTACAGCTTACAATACTGAAGTGATTATGATAAAACTTATGGAAAGGTTTCAATTAGTTTAAGAAGATAATTATCATCTTTTGGGACACATTGATCAAAGTGGCGGGGGATCTACCATACAACTGCCGACTTATCACACTTTGTTTTTTAAGTTTGTTGGGAGCATACAGATTTCATTCATCAATCAATTTTAATGGCACTTTGAAAAAAGATAAAGACTTTATTGACAAAGAATTGACTAGTTTTTGGACAATATTGGGATAAGTGGTGGGGTCCTCCCGAACACCTGTTTATTGTTTCAATGTTTGTTGGAAGCATACAACATTCGTTCGTTAAGTAATTTTGATTACACTTTGCAAAAAGATGCAAATATGTATGGCAAGGAACTGATTAGTTTTTTTAGCGATAGTGAACAAAGTGGTAGGGGGTCCTCCAAGCACCTATTATTTTGGAAGCTCAATAACTTCTGTACCTGATAATCGAGTTGGATGAAATTTGGTACATACACATTTAGTACGGTTTACAACAGTTCTGCATCCTTACTTCTGCTTTTTCACTTCCGATAAAAAATTTTTTACTTTTTCTCGTACAACAGAATTTATGTTTGTTGGGATACTACTGCCTGCTTTAATATTTTTATTATTAGAACTACGAAGTCCATAATATTGGTTAGCTTTTAATTAAAGTATTTTATGGATATTAGCTCATTATATATCCAGAACACTATGTTTCCAGAGCTGTGGTGAAGTCAGCCTATGCATCAGCGTCGCAATATTTATATATCAATTCAACGAATTGCTTTTTTGTATTTTACTTTCCACATTCATATAAAATTAGTTGTAAAACGAAACGCTGTGTCACACTCGTCCAACTTAGTTTTTCTAACATCCACCTCACACTCGTACATTTTGGAACCCTTAGAATTACACGCATTATTTTGTAGTTTTAAAGTTCTTATAGTCTATAAATTAATGAATAAGAAAACGGATTACGATTAAGATTACGGAGTATGATGTACAAAAGAACTTCATTCTGGAAAATGCTCTTTAGAAAAAATAGTTCCACTTAAAGAATAGAAAACAACTGAATAAACATGAATATAACGAAAACAAAATTACACGCAACAGGAAATTGTTGTTTATCTAATAAAAACAGATAAAACAACTCCTTAATGTATAGGCAAAAATACAAATTCAAAAGAACAGATTCGGATTGTTCACACTTATGTAACATCTTTTTATGATCGTGTTATTATATGTTTTTGTTATTTAGGGAGGATTGTGTTCTATAATTTTATAGAAAAATCGCTGTTGTTTCGTCTAATATATATAAGAGGTGGTGCTAGGAATTGACAGTCAGTTTTAAATTGTCAGTGATTCTGTCAGTCTTAAAGTGAAAGCGATAAAAACAGTTAAGCGATATTAACAGTATGGTAAAAGTGGGTTCTAAATAGTGGTGACAAATGTTGGTGTATACAAGTAACACAAGTTGAATAAAATAATATTAAGAGAATTTTAAAGAGAGAGTGAGAGTAAAAGAATATTATAAGTGATGAACTATTTTGAATATAGGAACAATTAAGAAGAAAAATAAAATATTTTAAAAGAAGATAAAATAGTGAGCGAATAAAAATTATAACTTATAGAAAATCAAGATTTAATTTTCTGATCTAGTGATCGAACCGAATAGAAATAACTCCGTCAAAAACGTTACAATATAATTAAATATGATACATGCAAATATTTCATGAATCTTATCATGAAATATTGGTATGTGTCATATTTTATTATATTGTAAGTTTCTAGCCGCAAATAAGCAAATTAAGATAAAATAAACTTTAAAAACAAACGCAGGAATGGGACTGTCAATAATACAGTTAGCAAGTGTCGTTCGCAAGGGGGGTTTGATAGGGTTTGAATCCTTCCGTCCCCCATGTTTCATCAAATCGGTTAAAAAATTATTCTAATATACACTTTGGAATTTGCATCCCAATTTACTATAGCAAAAACCTAATTGTCTCTTTTTCATAATATTATAATCATAATATTTCATAATAACAGTAGGTATTTTGTGTATGTACATATTATTTAATCTTGAATTCAATTTGAATATAAGTAAAATATAAAAAAAACGTAAAAATCAAATTGAATTTTTTTAAAAAACATAAAAATCAAATTGAATCTTGCGTACGCCACTTTGGTACATCAATCGTGTTGGTACAACAATACATAATACATCGGCATTATCAATAAATACTCAATAATTAAGATTGATGGTGGTACCTGTGACTGAATAAAGTTCATCCACAAGCACTGCTTAGATATCAACATGGCATCTTAATGCTATTGCCAATCGTATGTGATATAACGTTAACTCGTGAACTTGTATGTCAATAGCAGCCAGCAGGATGCATACAGTGCAGTACCCGTGGTGGACACACTCGTACAAAACCAATCGTTACGCCAATAAAAACTGCAGGAGAATTACAGGATTACAGGATGCAGGAGAATTACAGAGAATGTTCGATAAATTCTCACAACCATTTCTATGTTTTATAGTCGGATTAGTCTCCGACTTTTAATAGTCTCCACTCAATGTGGAGTAATTGTATGGTATTTTATTTATTGTTGTCTTGTTTGTTGTTGTTGTACTTTTTTTATAAAAAATTTAAACTACGCATCTTTGATGACAATGGCTTAAATGTTATACATAAGTTTCAATATAATGATGATCGAAATACTGTAAAGGGTGAATTAAGGCTGAATACAATTTTGTGTTGCGATTCTGTTAGAGTTAGAATATACTAACTTATCTCCAGATTGTTCAAATTATATATACTGTTATTTAAATAAGTAATGATAATAGTACATTATATACCGAGGTGATAAAGCAAATTTTCTACATTGAAGTGGATATTAATTCGCGAGAAACGAAGTTTCGAGCGAATTAAGCACCGAAATGGAGAAAATTTTCTTCACCGAAGTTTATATACTATTTTTTTTACTACTTGATATAAAAAATGCCTAAAACTGTTAATTATTCACAAAATAAAATGTCAATTAATAAGCAAATGGTGAATAAATAAAAATTTTGATTTGGTTAAACATTGTTTATCATATCATTGGATTGCGTATTGGATATTTATTATTCAGGGCTGCTTAGTTAGAAATTTATTTTCAATGAATTTTTTTAAAACTATATAAAAATCACATATGCTTTGCATTAAAAAATATAGCTTTTATTTATTTTTGACATGAAATTGAAAATCTATTCAATATTGTTGAGCCAAATTTAGAATGTTTTTAGTCTACAACTCACAAATAAACTAAATTTCAACAGAATTCTGTTTAAAGCCGTGCATTCACATAAAACAGAAACAGAAACAGAAACAGAAACCGAATTTCATACAAATTTGACAGCAACAGAAGCAGAAACCTAATTTAGAAACAGAAACAGAAACTGAAAATTCGTCTGGACCAGAAACAATTAAAATTTAATTGTTTCTGGTCCAGAAACTGTCACGTGACCATATTATTTTAAATTTATGTAACAGTATTGTACATTATTTTAAGAAATAAATATTTAGTCCATTCGTCCGGAAGATATCGTAGTGTCAACATCATTTTTATTTGTTAGTCCTGAATTAATAATTATAATTGTTTGTAACAAAATCAGAGTGACAGAAATTTGTAATTTAATTTATTTTGGTTTTTGATTAAAATCATATAATAATTGGAAAAATTACTACATCGAGGACGGGATTAAATATTTCATTAATATAAATTCATAAATAAACACAGATGAGTATGATTTTCTGAAATTTTATCTTAGCGCAAGATCTCCATATTTGAACAACATGAAATATATTCAAAATGGTGATCTTTTAAACTCATCATCTAAAGTCAAATATATTAATTTTGATAATCAGTGTTAATTATTTGTCGCATAATTGTACATAATCTTATTAAAAATTGGAAATTAATTGAATTTATTTTATATATTTTGGAGTGGAGAAACAAAATGAAGAATTTCTCTATCTAATCATCATAATCTTACTTATACCACAGAATAAAAATATACAGAAAAGCCATTGCGTCGACCAAAAAAATTTTAACCTAATGGTGCTATTACACACAAATTAAATTCAGCTGCCATAATCAATTTTGCAGTTACCATAATCTGAAAAGTTGATGAAAAATATTTTGTATGAGAAAAAGAGGGATAGCATGCGCGAGATAGATATAAAAACTGCAAGAAAAGTTAGCTGATAGCAACTGACTTTTTGAAAAATTATTTGGTTTACCAATTACTGCTACAAAATCGTCAGATGATTTCATCTGCAAATTCAACCGGTTTAAAACCGATTATCACATTAATTGATTTTCATATTAAAATCATAATAAAAATTATATTATATTAGGTATAAAATGATTGAATACATATTTTCAAGATTTTAATGTAAAAATTTTACGTTTTCTTTACGTATTTTCGATTCACATTTTTTTTTCAAATCTTAGCGCATTTTCTTATTGTACAAGCTACAACAATTGCTCTATAATGTGGTGTCGCCATTTTGACATTTCATTTGCTTTTTCAGTATATAATTTATTTACAATTTATATAGCACTCATTTAGATATGATCGATTATATAATATAATATTAATACTAAATAACTAATGATTTTTTAAGAAATTGTTGTTTAAAAATTATTATTACTTCGTAAAGTTATTTGTACTTTCTTGCAGTTTTTGATCTTTTCGCCATCTACAGTCAAAAATAATAAATACTATCATCTGAAAAGTTGATGATAGCAACTGAATTTAATTTGTGTGTAATAGCACCATAACGGGATCTTACCTTATAATTTGCACGTTGAACTATAATTATGTTTGAATTTTTAGCCACTGAACGACAGGCTTAATGTCAGTTTTACACTGCTACAAAGTTTTTCAATTTCTCAAAAAATTGAGTTTGACAGTTTGTTATTGTTATTGTAGTGATTTATTTGTATCAGGTAAGTTACACAAAAATCGTTGATTTTTAATTTACTTATTAATTAATAAATGACTTTACACTCGTGACTTGGGATGTTGATTAGAATGTTGATTTAGATGTTGACGAAATATTCTCTCATCCTATGAATTCATACATCGTAATATCTAGAAATTTTAAACAAAAAATCCCAAACAATATAATAACATAGATAAAATTTTTATAAATGGTAACCAAATAGTATAGGAATGAACCAAATATTTAATGTAAAGTTTTTATTTTATATTTTTTGTTCGATTTTGCTGCTTCGATCAATTTTTTGTTAGACTTATCTTTTTAGGTAGATTTCATATAAAAATCTACCTATTGCAATGGGCTTCATCTCGGAATTTCGGAAAAATTTTGGTGTCAAACGACTATGAATGATAAGCGGAGACGGAAAAACAAAAAAAAAAAAATTTATATATATATATATATATATATATATATATATATATATATATATATATATATATATATATATATATATATATATATATATATATATATATATATATATATATATATATATATATATATATTAAGCTTGCCAGATCGCCCGGCTAAAGCCGGACTCGCCCGGCTTTTTTTGGTAAAACTTGGATGAAAAATCGCCCGGTTCGGACGCCCGGATTTCTAAACGAAATTCGGAAATCGCCCGGATTTTTCCAACATTTGTTCATTGAAAAAAAAAATATATATATAATATTAATTCGTTTTATAGTCAAAATTTCAATAATCTGTATCTTTCTTATTCAAATATGTTTCACATGTTAAATCGTGTTATTTTCAATGTTTCATATGAAAATATATAAACAATTGAAATCATTTCAACGTTTTATAATTTATATATTGTGCTCTCGTTCGTTCAATCGTTTGCTGCAAATCGTGGAGTTTGGTTTAGTTATCCCAGCGGCGGCCAATACGACAACTGAGCGCGTATTTTCTCACATCAATGACATTTGGACAAAAGAAAAAGGCAAATTGACACTGGAAAACGTTCGGGCACAATTGATGGTAAAATTCAACTGGAAGGAGACATGTCCAGAGTTTTATACAAAAATAAAAGAAGATGCTGGTTTTCTCCAAAAAGTTGCTGGAAGTGAAAAATACAAAATGAGAGCTGATAGTTTGTTTGGTACTCAAGAGAGTGGACAGTCATCGACTTCGATGGAGATTGATTGAATACAATGTTGACAATTTAAGCATAGAACTCTTTCTGTAATAAAAAGAATTAAAAATATTATTAACAAAATATATTTCAACATTTCAAAGCAATAAAGAGTTTTCAAAGGTTATTTATGAAAAAACATAGTATTTTGTTTTCTTCTTTTCTGTGCGATTTTTAAAAATTTTGTATTTCGCCCGGATTTCGCCCGGCTTTTCAAATGGAAATTTTGACACTTGTCGCCCGGATTTTGCCCGGATTTATAAAAAAACCGCCCGGATTTTCCGGCCCGGAATGCCTCCAAAAAAAATCTGGCAAGCTTAATATATATATATAACGATATGAGCTATAACGGAATTTACACTGAGAGAAAAGTCACATTGTATATTTTAATAGGTGCTATGTTGATTTAACACTCCCAATTATTAATCGTATTTTAATACAATTCAAAGTTGAGTTAAAATGATCAACGTTGAATTAACAAATTTTAAATCTTAACTGTAATTTTGACAATAATATTTTATAAGTTAATGTTGGTCGATTTTAAATGCTAAAAATTTGTAAAAACCATGTTAAATTTAACATTGTCTATTAATAGTATAACGTTCTTTTTATACAAAAAAAAATTAATATAGCCTACGTAAATTATAACATATTGCAATGTTACATTAACATTTTTTTAGTTAAATTTAATTTTGATTTAACATTGAATTGTTATACTGTTACATTTTTACTAACGTTAAGAAAACTGAGAAGATCAATGTTATTTTTTAACACTAACTAAAGTTAAATTAACATTGTAGGACAGTTAAATAAAAAATGAGCAGAACAGATCAACAGCTTTACTACATAAATGTAGATATTATATCTCTTACATTTTGATAAACAATTCTGCACTATCAATTTTACATTGGCTTCTAAGATTTAACGATGATAAATGTCAAATTAAAGGCACAACGAAAGTAACACTGTAAAATAAACATTGTCGTTGTTGAATTTCCCGTTATAATTTTGTAACTCATTTTTTCATATAATGCTACAATTTTAATTTTCGATTCTAAGTTGAAGAAAGTGGTCGTATATTAAATATGATGGAGACGTTTCAAAATAATTACTTTTTAAGTGAAAATGGTCAGGTTATTCAATTAATTGCTAACAGTGATGAAGCTAACGAAATCGTTTTAGACGAAAACAGAAGTTTATCCGCGAATCAACCATTAGTTTGTACGTTACCATCAGAAGACGAGGATTTGACCAAACTCAAATCATTGTTACGCGTGTTTGATTTAGAAAATCTTTTAGAGCAGCTAAAATGTGCGTTTGTATATAATAGAATAGCTAATTAAAGGCGTTCTTTTTAGTTATATTATATTAAAATGATTTCTTCAAACATTATTTTTTAGTTAATAATATCACGTTTCGTTGTTTGCAATTTTTATCGAAAGAAGAAATTGCTGCGGCAATCCCTAATTTGGGATTGAGAGCTGAGTTTAGAGAAAAACTCTTCATCTGGCGTAAAACTGAAGTAAGTTAATATAAGTTCTTTAACAAAATGTTTCGTTTATTTTTATTTTTACAATTATTTTTCAGTATAAAATTGATGACGAAACCCTGTCAAATGATTCAAATGTGGCTTGGTTAGACACGTCAAAACAAAGTGTTTTAAATACAAAATCTTCGGTGTTATCCGAACCCTCTATTGGCAGGAAAATTTATTTTCATTTAAAGGTATTAGTAATACAATTAAGCTAACATACCATATTTTTAACACAAACGTTTTAAATTGGATATTAAATCTTTAATAATTGCAAGTAAACAAGGACCTAACATTGTGCAATATTATAATGCCAAATCACATTTAGAAGCGATTCATAGAGAGGAAATAATAAAAATAATCATTGAAGAAGTAAATTTTAAAAAAATTGCTTTAACTCCTTCAGATTTTCAAGCCATTGTTAAGCAAATAATATATTTTTTCCCTGAAGAAAAAGAAGTAGAGGTATGACACTTTGCTATAATTTTTTTAATACATCTTTACCAAATAAATAACGGAAAAACTTATTTTAGAAATAAATATAATTAATTAGTTTTAAGTTTATCCTTTGATTTGTATTGTATATTGTAATTGAAGAAATAAAGAGTAAAACGAAATAAACTACTCTATTATAAAAAGCGTTATTAGTTTTTATTTAATTCATAAATTTACATAGTGTTTTAACATTGAGCAATATTAAAATTTGCGTTATAACTTTACCTCCCAAACTGTTGAATTTACATTTGCCCAAAACGTTTTAACAATGCATTTATGAAACTCATTTTCAAATCAAATTGGATCAATGTTGGTTCAAATGTAAACAATGTTATATTTACAATAAACCATTGTAAAAATAATAAATTCTCGGTTTAGTTGAACATTCCGTAAATGTTATTTTTACATGTTAACCTATTAAATCAACTTGAACTTTATTAAAAACCAAAATTGTTCAATTTTAAATCAACTTCGATCAGAGTTAATTTAGCATTTTCTACTTTAATTAATATTTGTAGAAATGAACTATTTTTAAACTTGAATTGAAAAGAGATTAGTTATATCTAAAGATAACTTTGTAAATTTTAATATGTAACATTAGTCAATGTTAAATTTACAAAAAACGCCTTTGGCCCCGTTTTATAGCGAAACATTGTTGATTTAACATAATTATGAATGTTTTTCCAACATTTTTTTTCTCAGTGTACCGGCACTCTCACGATCGCATTTCTTGACCTACAACAAAAATTTTTTCTGTATACGTTGCGGCAAAGCATTTCTTGGAGAAGTTCGCGAACTGGCCATATCCGGGTACAGGTTAAGTGGCTAGAGCCAAAAAACTCGAAAAATCTAGGACGTTATAACTTCCGTTTGAACCATAATATTTTAATAAAATTTATCAATATTGAATATTTGAACATATTTCTATCATTTTTTGCCAAATGACAACCTTGGCGTTCCAGGTTCCTGAAAAATCAGCTGTTTTAAAAATTTAATAAACTTTGTTGTCCTTGAGCTGGCTGAAAATGGCCAATCTCACTTTTGAATATGTACGCATACGTTAACTAGAACATAAATCTTTCCAAAATTAAGAAAAAAATAGTTCAAGTCTAGAGGTTAAGACACCACGACTGTTAGAACGAAAACAAACGCAAACGGCCATGCCTTCCTCATTTTTGAGCTTATGTTATTTAAACTCATATCAACTTTTAGATAAACTTTTCAACAATAACCTCAGAAATTTTCAGCTTTCTAACCCAAGAGGTCTCAATGTAATTAGCATTAAACCTAATGCATGCCATTCAATTACAACAACAACTTCCTTTAAAATATAAAAATATCCCATAGAAAAAATATTAAAAAAATTTTCTTTTGTTTTTTTTTCAGTTTTTAGTGTTTTTCGCAAAAATTTAAAAAAAAAATTAAAACAAAGCTGAGTAATTATTGTTTTAAATTAAGGAATATTTTCTTATATGCATATTGATTACACACAGTGGCGTAGCTAGCATGGGTGGCACCCGGGGCGGATATTGTGGTGTCACCCCAAAAATAAAAACTGTCAATAATAATAAAA
Source organism: Diogma glabrata (assembly GCA_963693315.1). Classification (NCBI taxonomy): domain Eukaryota; kingdom Metazoa; phylum Arthropoda; class Insecta; order Diptera; family Cylindrotomidae; genus Diogma; species Diogma glabrata. The sequence goes on along the minus strand of OY856187.1, from coordinate 319,228,460 downwards.
AGCCGATAAACGTAATTTATAATTTTTTTTAATTAATACAAATGAGCATTATTATTATAAGCCCGCAAGTAATTTTTAACTAATTTTAATTTGCTGAAACTCCTCTCACATGAAGTCACTAATACGCAAATAGTCATAAATAACTTTAGTGCGACCGTAAGATTCGGAAGAAATTCTAAAAAATCCCATTCTACGATGAATTTCAAAAAGTCTAGGTACACCCAGTTAGAAACTGTAACATTGGCCGCTTTTAAATGCCTCCTCACCCTTTGTATCTCTATGAGGAGTTCTGTTGCCAATACCGCATCATAAAAACCAGTAAATTTTGATACCGATAATTTTAACTCTTCACTGTTCGCCAAAAGCTAAGTGTTTGTCTGCACAACCTCGAACAATGAAGCTAAATCTTGAACTGACTTCAGTCTAGTTCGGAGTTCAACACTGAATCGGTCAAGACATTCCAACATGTCCTTTTTAAGTTGAGCTCTCAGTGTCAGTCCAACATCAGGTGCAAACTCACCACCCGTTCGTTTTTTGCGTTTTTATGGCGAATTCGGCTTTCCATTGGAATGTCATAGTCCTCCGATTTTTTCGCAGCAAGATCTATTGCCTCTTCTACAATGAGACTTCGTTATGAATTGACTCTATTTTTGTAGCTAATTGATCAATATTCAAGCTCGTGCTTTGCAATCCAATCTGAGCACAGATATTATTTCTCTTAGAATATCATTCCAAAACAAAAGATAGCAAAGAAACGAAAAATCACATGCTGCATTGATAAGGTTATGTGCAGCGCCTCTAGTGTCTACATTTTCTTGTTGATCACTTAACTTCTCAATTTCAGCCACAATCCCATCAAAGTTTTCGGCCAATACTTTTACTGCAGCATAATGAGCACTCCAATGCGCTGTTAAGAGTATTTTAACAGTTGCTTTGTTGTGTTTAGCAAGTACTTCCCAGTGGCTAGTCGAAGCAGAAAAACATGTAAAAATGGCTTCCACTGACGAGTGTTGGCCGTATAAATTAATTGAATGATCTTTGCAGCCCACAAAAATTGCTTTGTTATTTTTTGCTTTAATAATAGCTTGCACTTCTCCATGTATACTACTCATAACAGCTGCATTATCATAACCTTTGGGAGCGACAATTCATAACATCTATACCATCATTTTCAAGATTTTAACACTGAAAAAAACATGTCCTATTTCCAATCGAAATGCAGTTGTCTCAACCTCACCGTGCGGGCAGATATGGCGAATCGAAATACGAGATTGATTCAACAACCGTACAATGATAAGCCGATGCAGTTGAGACAATCACATGAAATATTTATGTGAAAATAAAATATAGTTCAATTAATCTCAAATACTTAAATTTTAAAATGAAAAATTCATGATATAAGGCCAAAGAAATATGTTTTCATGGAAATAGTTATTAACTTTATTCAACTACTGTTATATTGGATAGCACTTTATATTTTAATTACACCTCATTCTGTTATCAGGAAAATGTTACTGAGTACTGAGTAGTTGTCCCAATCACGGTGAAATTGTTTATAAATATCTTTTCTTTGCTTGAATAATAAACTGCCATCTTCGAGATGAGGTTATCATTACTTCAATTTTTTTTCAGTGTAAGAATTTCATCGCTTAAATCAGCGGCTTTTTTCCACGTAAAGGAAAAAATCCAAGGAATACTTCCTTGATTTCCACTTTACTACCATCAATTTTCACATAACGAATCACTTCTGACATTTGATCAATATGTGAAATGTCAGGTGTGCTATCAAACATAATTCCAAAATATTTAACCGATTTAATTTCGTTGACAAGCTTAAACTTTACGTGGATCGCTAAAACATTTATGAACTCATTTTGTATATCTGGTGACAAATATGATACTTTTGGTGATTTACCATGCTCCAAATTCAAAATGTGTTCTTTTAACACTACATCATACTTTGACAATCGTTTGGTTAGTTCTAAGAAATTGCCTTTATTTGAAGAACTTTGTCCTTCATCATGTCCATGAAATGCTGGGTTTTGTTTAGATAAAAACAAAGTTATATCCAATTATCTTGATAAAAGATGTTTCCACTTCTGTTTTTTATTATATATTAATTGCAAGGCTGCGTCTCGTATCGTTTTATGAATTTTTAACCTCATTTCCAAAGTTTTCCACTTTTCAAAATTCTCCAGATATTCATTTGAAGTTTCATGCTCGGCCACTTTGGGATTTAGTTTCCACCGCTTCTGATATCCAGTAGTAAATGTTGATTTTGTATTATTATTATTGGTGACAGCAAATACACGACAACAGAAGCAATACAAGACGCAAGTTATTATTTACAGGAGAATAAACAATCCATGGCCGTAGAATTTTTTCACCATTATTCATCATTTTATAAAACCATTCTTTAGAAAGATGGCGAACATCACCTTTTATGTCTAACCCGTGTCTAGATACAGTAACAAACGACATTTCTCTATTTTGAAAATGTTCACTTTCTTTTTTTATGATTTCAATGCGAACATTACAGGAGACGAGTATATTCCAATGTGATACATCTCTTAAGTCCTGAAGTGATTCACCCATGCAAATACTGTCTTCGATAGTAGAAGCATTAGCGGCATTATCACTGTCATTTTCATTATTCCTTTCTAATTCGTCATCATAGGTTATCATTATTAATTCTGTATTGTTGCTGATACTTTCCGAAGATGAGCTAATATTCTCTGAAACATTCGTTGCATCAACGTGATAATCAGTTTCTTTTGATGAACCTTGGATATCATCGGGTTTTGTAACATATTTATAGATTTGGTCTTTCTCTGCTGGAACCAACTTTTTCTTTAAAAAGTATGAACTCCTCGTGGCATATTTATTTTTTGGGATATTTACTAAACGAAATCTAAAAAAATATTTTTAATTATAGTATAGGTATCAGCAAAGCATTAATTCTAAATATATTTGTAGGATACATAATAGGTACATAGTTCATAATAAGTACACTGTGTTAACGACTAAATACACCTCCAAGAAATTTAATTTATTTAAATTTCCTTGTAACAACTTATATTAAATAATATTTGATAAAATGGAATATACAAATCATAGCCTAATATTATAAGGAACTATTTAAAAAAATATAAGTATGAAATCCTAAAAGATATTTTATATAAAGAATTGAAACCAAAATTAAATATCCAATTTACAAAATTGAATGTGATTTTTGTGAAAAATTTTACATCGGGAAAACCGGAAAATGTTTTAAAGACTGATTTAAGGACAAACAAAATTTAAAGTTTATTTTTGCAAACCATTTACATAGTTAATAACAATAGCTACACCACTTTTAAAAAAAAATTGAAGGCTTTACATTTATGTAGCCAAGGATCTTTAAAAGAATCACTTGATGAGTTTGAAATTTCCAAGAGATTTAAAACCCAACAAAATGTAATTTTAAATGATAAACTTTCATTTAATTCAAATATATAAATATATAAAACTGAAAACAAACAGTATGAGTATGTATCAACCTACAAAAATTTGCAAAACTGCAGTAATTGCATAACTGCCATTTTATTCCACAGTGATTATTTTTGTGTCCATTGAAAAACGATCTATTTCAATTTATTCTTTGAGTTTCAAGATAAAGGAAAAAAAATTATTTTGAGATCATTTACAAACACGGTAATTTGATTGTTTGTTAGTTTCCTTAGGTGTTTGCAATTAATTTGTTTGAAATGTAAAACATATATTAGGTAGTAAGGTTAAGCGGATATTTTAGAAATAATTTTGGAATAGAGACATTGTAACTCAAGGGTGCCACCCTATCGACAAAGGGTGCCACATTATCGACGTAAACCACTTTTCCTATACATTATTCAGCATATGTGTTTTCAGACCTGGTCATTAAATAATCATGCTTGCATACTAAATAATATATCGTAAAAACCGGTCAATATGGTATCTATAGGAATATTCAAAGCTATTGAGTAATTGTGGTGATGGGATTCAATGCTCAACATGTTGATTCGATTAATATTGTTAAAATTTTATTTCACGTAATAACTCAAAAATTTTAAAAAGTAGAATAGATTCTTTTTGAACCAATAACACATTTATAGGACATATTTATAAGTTATCACAATTTATAAATGAAAATTATATGGATAACCTGGTTAAAATGGTTTCTAAGTGATTTATCGTTGAAAACATGTGATGGTTTGTTTAAGTTTTTTACGTTCGGGTGTCACCCCAAAACGGTTTCGAAGTGATTTATCATTGAAAACATGTGATGGTTTGTTTAAGTTTGTTACGTTCGGATGTCACCCCAAAACGGTTTCGAAGTGATTTATCGTTGAAAACATTGTGATGGTTTGTTTAAGTTGTTTACGTTCGGGTGTCACCCCAAAACGGTTTCGAAGTGATTTATCGTTGAAAACATTCTGATGGTTTGTTTAAGTTTTTTACGTTCGGGTGTCACCCCAAAACGGTTTCGAAGTGATTTATCATTGAAAACATTGTGATGGTTTGTTTAAGTTGTTTACGTTCGGGTGTCACCCCAAAACGGTTCGAAGTGATTTATCGTTGAAAACATTGTGATGGTTTGTTTAAGTTTTTTACGTTCGGGTGTCACCCCAAAACGGTTTCGAAGTGATTTATCATTGAAAACATTGTGATGGTTTGTTTAAGTTCTTTACGTTCGGGTGTCACCCAAAAACGTTTTCGAAGTGATTTATCGTTGAAAACATTGTGATGGTTTGTTTATGTTTTTTACGTTCGGGTGTCACCCCAAAACGGTTTCGAAGTGATTTATCATTGAAAACATTGTGATGGTTTGTTTAAGTTGTTTACGTTCGGGTGTCACCCCAAAACGGTTTCGAAGTGATTTATCGTTGAAAACATTGTGATGGTTTGTTTAAGTTTTTTACGTTCGGGTGTCACCCCAAAACGGGTGACACCCGGGGCAAAAATTTTTTGGACAAAAATTTGTAATTAAACAATAGTAAGCCACCCAGATACTGCAGTGGCTTCAAATTCTGATGCAATACATGTACTATAGTCTACCAGCTACCTATAATAGTTAATTAAAGACGATTAAACATAATTTTTTACGCATTTTTAATCAAAGATGATCCTCATTAATTTGATTATTTCGCATGATCCTCCTAAATATGATTGAAAATTGATTCCTCTTCCACTCGATTCAATGAATATATTGAAATAAAACACACATACATAAATAATGCGTTTCTGTGCGAAATGTTGAATATTGAACTAAAATAAAAACATTGTTAAATCATTTCTCATTGTCGAAATATGTAAGTTGGAAATTAATAATTTTTCTCTTTTCCGCTAGGCGGCGCGTTAAACCTTGCTTTACTTCAAAGCTCATATCTCAAAAAATCACTTTTTTTTTTTTTGTTTTTCACAAATTTTAAAGTAAACATATGCAGCTATGAAGTTAAGAAATAAAAAGTCAGCAATTCAATATGGATTTTTTCTTACGATTTTTTAAGGTTTGGTATATGAAAAATTCACATGTGTTTTTTTATTAAGTTAATAATCCTGTACTAAATGTGGATCTAATAAATTAAACATTTCATATTTTAACACCTGCAATATATTTATACCATTTTCTGTGCGGTTAAATGGTTAAAAACTTATTAAAAATTAATTTAAGTTAAGTGGTAAATAAAGGAATTTAAATTATTAAAAGGGTGTGTAAAATGTTTATTCATTTTAAAAAATGTCTATTCAGCCCCTTTTTACTAAATAAAATCTCATTAAAGACTCATAATTTTAACATTTAAAATTTCTAATGACGCCCACAAACGGTTTTTGGAACAAATAATGCTTGAATCCAATCAAAATATATTAAATTGTACCTACCTAATTTTACCTGATTCTACCTATGTCAAAACTATTTCAAGGGTATATATATATATTGATGTGATTACCTTATATCAATTATATTCAAAAATATTTAGAAGACATAACCTTTAGAAAAGATAATACATAATAGAAATGCCTTTCAAATTGTGCTGTAACTTGTACGGTCTCAAAAATCAAACGCGGACATCAAAAAATGTGATTTGGTCACACCAGCTGTTATCCAAAAATCTGCGACCCTAAATTTTACTTTGCGTGATGACCAGTTTATATGTGAAACATGTCGCACTTATATCTATAAAAATAAGGTAAATTTAATTATTTTATTAAAATGAATAAAAATTCATATGCAACTAATATTTTCTATACAGCAGCTTTCATGTTCGGAAACTATCGATAGTGAAATTATTTCTATAAATCAGGATGTTGAAAATGTTCCAACGAACGAAAATATTAAAATACCTCCAGCATCTTTAGATCCATCACCAGTTTCGGTTGATACAATATCTCCACCAGTTCTTGAACTACTTAATGACACTTTAGAATATATTTACAATGTTCTTGGAAGGTTAGCCGTATCTCCTATCAAACAAAAACATATTACAACAGGAAGTTATAAAAAAATTGCAAGTGTCACACCGGCAATAAGTCAAAGAATATTTCAAGTAGATTCAGTTAAAGTGTTATCACCAAACGAGGAATGTGAATATACATCATGGCTTATGAACCTTAAAAAGGAATTTAAAGATGCCAGCTCTGTATCAAAACAAGTGTTTTTGTTGACAACTCTACCACGTAAATTTTGGTCAAATCAACGTATCCAGGATACTTAATGATAACGCAGAATGAGATACAAGCTGCACAATAAAGTTCAAGCCACAATCCACCCAATCGTAATTTACTACAAATCATGTAATGATAAACTAGAGGTCTTATCTTTTGTCATTATATCTGATTATTTAATGCATAACACAGTTGCAGTTCATAAATACCAGGAAAGGTGTATTGAATTCATTGAAAAACAGCAAGAAATATATCCAAGTATCAAAAAAATTTTATATTTTAAGAAGAATTTCATAAATCTCTTTTTTTTTTTTTTTTTTTATTAATTAGTTAGACATGTTTAGCACACTAAATATGAAATATTCATTATTTAGACTCTTTGAATATCCGAAGATACCATGTCAACTATAAAGGAAGGAGATGAGGAAAATGGAAGGAATGGGGATATAGGGATAACTATACTAATTTTTTTAAATGATGATGGACATTTTCTTTAAATGCCTGAGGGGAAAATTCATCGGGAAATACAGAGGAAGGCAATGAGTTCCATAATTTGGCCACTCTATTAAAATAGTCGTTTTGGAAGGACACAGTTCTACAACGAGGTATTTGTAAAACAAATGGATGGGATAACTCGGCAGCTCTTGTTTGTCGATTATACTGCGCACACGATGGAAGGATGTTTTGAATTTCCTTAGAGGAGAATTCGCTAAAGTTATATTTATAGTAGATTGACAATTCAGCCACATTTCTTCTGTGCTGGAGTGAATCAAGCTGGTCCGTTAGTTCGGTATTACCAATCAACCGTATTGCTTTTCTCTGAACAGAGTTTAGACAATTTATTGTTGTCTGACAAGCACCTCCCCAAACATGACAGCAGTACTCCATACATGGACGAATAAAGGACTTGAAGATTAGCAAAATTTGCTCGGGATTGAAATATTTTTTACACCGACTCAAGAATCCTAATTTTTGCATTGCAGATTTAGCGAGATTGAACACATGTTTATTCCATTTCAGGTTATTTTGAATATCCACTCCAAGAAGTCTAACTGATTCAACCTCACGCAATTCCTCATGGTTTATTTTAATAGGAAAATTCTTATGTCGCTCTATTCGTGAAAGACGGCATAATTTGGTTTTGGTTGGATTAAATGAAACAAGATTACGATCACCCCATTCCATTATACGCTCCATCTTTGTTGATAGAATCAATTAGCAGCTCTCTATCAGTGGTAACTGCAGTATGAGATCGATCGAAATTTAGGAGATGCATGTGATGCATGTAATGTGCTGTCATCAGCAAAACTATGGATTGGGTGCACTGTAGAAATAAGTAAGTCATTAATGTATAGAAGAAACAAGGTTGGTGAGAGTGCCGAACCTTGGGGAACCCCAGCATTGGTTGTGAAAATATTGGATGTGATACCATCTAAATTAACATGAAATTGGCGACCTGTAAGAAAACTATGAATCCATGAGACAGTAAGATGGTCTATGCCATAAGATTTTAATTTAGCTATAAGATTTTTATGCCACACTTTATCAAATGCTTTAGAGATGTCAAGTGAAATACTGAATGTTTCACCGTGGTTTTCCAGCGATTTGTTCCAGAGATGGGATACGTAGGCTAACAGATCACCTGTTGCATGACTTCTACGAAAACCATACTGCTTATCATCAATAATTCGTGACATTTCCAAATAATCTATCAAATTGTAGTTAACATATTTTTCAAATATTTTAGCTAAAACCGACAGAATTGCAATTGGTCTATAATTGTTAGGATCTATCTTACTGCCTTTCTTTGGTATGGGTTGAACGCTGGCCAGCTTCCAAGAGTCGGGAAATATTCCGGTTTTATAAGATAAATAGAAAATTTTTGTTAAAATTGGAGCTAGTTGTCTAGCAAAGTTTTTAAGAATGAGGGGTGGAATACCGTCGGGGCCAGCAGATTTGTTGATATTGATAGAAAGAAGCATTTTCCGTACAATATTGCAACGAAAAATAATTGGTTTCATTTTCGTTACAACTGGGGAAATGAGTGTAGGAGAATGAGGGGGTTCAACTATGTTTGAGTTTTCTGCGAAAATACGACCCAAAAGATCCGCTTTCTCTTTCGAGTCGCTCACGGGAATGTCATTCAGAACTAGGGTTGGAATAGAGGATCGAGTAAAATTGCTCTGGACTGATTTAACTGCCTGAAAGAAACTACGTGAGCCATATGGGTGCTCGTTGAATTTCTTTGCTTTCTTCTGGATAAACGCGTCTTTGTCCAAGTCTATTTTGAATTTACTAAGATTTCTGGCTTTCTTATAGGCTCTTTGGGTTTCGGGAGTTTTATTAGCGTTATACGTCTTGAATGCTTTGCGTTTATTCCTTACTGCCTCATCAACATCCCGTGTGAACCAAGGCTCAGTTTTAGGAGTGATTAATCGATTTGGAATAAACCGCCGCATTCCTTCTTTTATGATTTCAGAAATTCTTATTACCGATGTGCTAGGATCTTGATCAACACAACAAATAGTTTTCCAAGGTGTTTCATCATAAAAGTTTCTCAGTCCCTCCCAGTCAGCGCGTTTATAGTTCCAGACCCGACGAGGATTTGCTTTAATTTGTGTCGGTGATGTGAATTGCACTATTGCTGATATTAGTAAATGGTCCGATGATCCCAGGGGTTGGTCAACTTTTGTCTTCGTAGTATCTGGTTTGTTTGTCAAAAAGAGATCCAGCAAATTATTGTTATGATGTGAATTGTCTGCGATTCTAGTGGGACACTCTATCATTTGCGTCAAACCGTGATAATCTGCGAGTATCAGTTCGGCTTGCCTTCCTACGTCGTCAGTGCGCGATGAATACTTAAGCCATTCTTTATTATGAATATTGAAGTCTCCAAGAATGACCAGTCTTGCTTTGGGGTAGTCCGTGGTAATCTTGTCTAGATTAGCCGATATTTTATCGAAAAAGGGACATCCTGAGGGAGAATTTGGGGATCTGTATAATCCTATTACAAACATAGTTTCATCAACACCTGAGATCTTCAGTGCTATAGAATTATGGTGCTTAGAGTTCAACTCGTAGGCCTTAATTCTCATACATGAAAGTGAATCTCGAACAAATACACAGACACCATGTTTGTTATAAAAGGAATGTTCCAATTCGTAACTAGGTATCCGGTATTTATCGAGATCCAATTTCGATGCTTTGCCACTAACAATTGTTTCGGTAAGAAACAATATGTCAGGTTTATTTTTTTCGATGTAGTGATGAACCTCGTTTAGATTCGAATTGAGACCTCTTATGTTGGTGAAGTCAATGCTAAGCTGTTGGTTCACTCTGCTGCATTTTTGTTGAGACAAAGACTTACCCTTTGACATTGCAGGTATAGATACTGAAATTCGGCCAGGCCTAAATTTCAACACTACACAATACAAAAGAAACTGGGTATCTCTGTCACAAAAACACGATAGCAGGTTTCATGCAACAGTAGCTCGATAAGAGAAAAGCAAAAAAAAAAATAAAATAAAAAAATGGGGACACAAAAGACACTAACAAAATTGAAGAGTACAAATAAAGGGTTAAATTTGAAAATCTCACTAACAACCAAAACTAAATTTTACCTTCCCAGTTACCAAGCAATATTAAACAAATTTATGATTTAAAATAATAAATAAATTTATTACATCAAAACAATAAAAGGTAAAATTTTACCTGTCAATCTGGTAACAGCAAATATAAAATACCAAATAATTATCTAAAAAAAAAGAACAATCTCACCAATTATATAATTGTACGCCTCCGTTCTTTAACAACTTTATTTTCAAACACTTACACTAGCACAAACACTATACAATACACTTATTTTCGATTATTTGTTTTTTTTTCCCCTTTAAATAAACACTAACACAATCACTATGACATACACTTTTTTTTTATTTTCGATTATTATTTTTTTTATTTGTATTTTTTCCCATAAAACATTTTTTTTACCTTCTTCGTCTGTTTCTGGTTGATGAATGAGCACTCTGCAAACATATTGATGATTTTAAAATACCTGCAGAATGGCATTTCTTTGCAACTGCCCACGGAAAGGGTCCATCCGATGGGATTGGAGGAACACTTAAAAGAGAAGCCCGGAGAGCTTCGCTTAGAGGAGAAAAAATATCAACAGCAAGGGAATTATTTGAATGGGCGGAAATTTGATCGAAAAAACCAACCACGTTATAAAGTTTTCATATGTGTCTTCAAGAGATATCGAACTACAGGGGCAATATCTTTCGATGCGGTTTTCGGACATTAAAACCATAAGTGGAACTCAAGGATTCCACTTTTTTTACCGGATAACACTACAACCGATAAAATAATTGCCAAAATGTTTTCTTTTTCTGATAATCATAAATATTTCAATTTAAAGACAAAAAGAATTATATAAATTAATTTTTTAATGTATTTATTTATAATATTGATTAAATTATAATGTTTATAGAAACAATGTTTTTTTAATGTTTTTTTCTAATGTTAGTGTTGGTGATGTTGAAATTATAAAAAAATCTTCGATCATATGGGATCTCCTATTCTTATTCTGAATAAAAACCTGTTTCTCAATCAGAAATATACAGAAAATGGTTCAAATTTATTGCAGGTGTTAAAATATGAAAAGTTTAATTTATTAGATGCACATTTAGTACAGGATTATTAACTTAATAAAACATCACATGTGAATTTTTCATATACCAAACTTTAAAAAATCGTAAGAAAAAATCCATATTGAATTGCTGACTTTTTATTTCTCAACTTCATAGCTGCATATGTTTACTTTAAAATTTGTGAAAAACAAAAAAAAAAAAGTGACTTTTTGAGATATGAGCTTTGAAGTAAAGCAAGGCTTAACGCGCCGCCTAGCGGAAAAGAGAAAAATTATTAATTTCCAACTTACATATTTCGATTATTCAATAATTTTTCTCCCTATGTGCAAAAATATACGTAAATCACATGAAATTTATGGGATCTATTAACAAAACATTGACACCATTACCAAAACTACGTGAAAAAGCCTCAAAAATTCAACCGCGCGCATAACTCCGATTCAGAGTACACAAAAAATAAAAGCAGAAATAACTTTTTTCCTTTCGTCAATGCCAACAATATATCAAAATTTCAGATTTTTTAAAAATCAAAAATTTAAAAATCAACAAAAAAAGTCCAAGCGGCACGTATATCCGCTAGAAATAGGTAGATTTCGAGATCAGACAGTTTTGTGTGCCAGTAGAATCTGATGTATCAGATTAGTTTAAACAAAACAAGCTGATTTCAAACAGATATCGAACAAATTTTAAAAAGAAAATTAGCTACCTACAAGCAAAATTATATCTATCCATTTTTGCAACAAACAAATATCAAATCTACCACAGAACATGTGTGTGATAATTTATGACACAAACCTACGCTATATCATATGTCGTGCAATTACTGCAAAATATCAAAATAGCTTATTTCTAAGAAAAAAAATTAATTTCTTCTATTTAAATCTTTTATTTTTTGACTGTTATAAGGTTGACATTGACTGTTATAAGGTTTTTGGAAATTGTAGTTGGGGATTGTTGCAAACTTTTTTGTTGAAGCCAACAAGTCAAAAACCTCTAACTGCAGAGGTTTATATTTATAAGAAACGGATTAAAATGTTTCCACAAATTCTAAATTTATGAAGATTTTAAAAATATTAGTATCCAAACGGCCGTTATAATGGATTAAAAAACCCACTTTTTTTTCTAGTATAAAGCCTATAGTTCCTTAATCATGTGTCAGATTTTTCTGATTTACGAACTTGTCCAAGATATTAATAAAACACACATTTTTAAGAAAGGTTTTTTGATCTGGCTCCACAAATGCAGCCGTGAGAGCGCCGGTTGATTCAAACGCATTTTGTGTTTTACAAGCTTTTCTGTTAGAGCCGTTCACTCAGAAACCTCCGACTGCGGAGGTCTTTTTTTTGAAAGAAACTGATTAAAAAGGTTTCAAAGATTCTAAATTTATGAAGTTTTTAAAAATATTAGAATCCAAATGGCCGTTATAACGGATCTAAAAAACAGAGTTTTTTTCTAGTATAAAGCCTCTAGTTTCTTAACCATGTGTTGAATTGGGCTGATTTACGAACTTGTCCAAGATATTAACAAAACGCACATTTTTAGAAAAGGTTTTTTGATCTGGCCTTATAAATGCGACCGTGAGAGTGCCGGTTGTTTAAAAAAAAAATTTTTTTTTGCAAAGTTTTTGGTTGGAGCCGCTCACTCAAGAACCTCTAACTGCAGAGGTCTAGTTTTAAAACAAATTAATAAAAAAGATTCCAAAGATTCTAAATTTGTTAAATTTTGTGAAATATTAGTATTCAAACGGCCGTTATAACGGTTTTAAAAAATCAATTTTTTTCAGAAAAAAGCCTCTAGTTTCTTAACCACGTGTCGGATTTTGCTGATTCACGAACTTGTCCAAGATATTATTAAAACACACAAGTACAGAAATTTTTTTTGATCTACCTCAACAAATGCGACCGTGAGAGTGCCGGTCGTTTTCGTTATATCTCATATCGTTTATATATATATATATATATATATATATATATATATATATATATATATATATATATATATATATATATACATTTTTTTTTTTTTTGTTTTTTGTCTCCGCTTATCATATATAGTCGTTTGGCACAAACATTTTTCCGAAATTCCGAGATGAAGCCCATTGCAATAGGTAGATTTTTATATGAAATCTACCTAAAATGTACGTTTTCAAAATAATTGCTCAGTTCAAAATAATAGCCCACATATCAAATCCACCAAAGAACAAATTAACGTACAACACTGAAAAAATCCTATATTTTTATTAACTACAGGACTTTTGTTCTCTTACATTAACTAAATGTTTTCAATCCGTACAAAATATGCACCTGTAGCCCTATTCCGGTACATCGTGAAATAGGAAATGAGAAATAAATTATAGCAATTTTTTCATAACTAGTATTCCGTGTCGCGGGAAATAACAAATTCGTATTAGAAAATATTTCTTTATTTCATTTATTGCACTTTTTTCTCAATTCCCAATTCCCAGGGAAATGCCGGAATAGACGTACTGATAATAAATATTTAGTTATATTAGTTAGGATATAAAAATGCCGTTAGAAATACTTGATAATAATTTCATCGGCATGACGGATTGCATTTAGTGTAGAATAGTATGCATCACAAGTGTTTTGACGCTGAAATTTGCAGGTTAAATTTTATTGTTTTTCAAAATAAAAAATAAAAATTTAAGTGCCAAAATATTAAAATTAAAAGTTAAGTGTGTGTAGTAACAACACTATATCAGTGCTGCCACCTCATAGTTATTCCTATGTACTAAATTTATATAAATTGTCAAGTTGCCTTCTAGTAGTTGTCAAATAAAAACCTCTTTGCTATAACACATGTAATATATATATTTTGTTCGTAAAATAAATGCTTTTAAATGAATTGATTCTTTTGTCAATACGAAAACATATCAGGTTATGGTCCCAGGCTACGTGAATTTTGATCTGCAATTGACAAAAAGAAAAAAAATATATATATTAAAAACTTTAAAAGTGAAAAGTTTAAGTTATAAAAAGTGTGGTTACAATTTGTGAAACCAAAAATAAGAAACTCAATAAAAATGTCGAATACTGATCTAAAGATACATATCGATCAGTTTAACGGTCCTGAGGACTGGGCAAAATGGAAATGGCACATAAATATGGTTTTCCGTGCACATAACCTTGAAAATATTGTACAAGGTTTATCGAAATGTCCTACAGCTGGAGAAACTGCTGAACAAAAGAAAGCAGTGCAAAAATGGAATGCCGATGATGCAAAAGCTGCCAGTATTATAGCTAGTGCACTCAATAAAACGTTAGCAGAATTAGTTTTGACATGTACGCATGCAGCCGATCTATGGGACAAACTATGTGCTCGTTTTGAAATATGCTGATTGAATCCTTTTTTCAAGCTAAACGAGAAGAAAAAGAAGAAATAACAATCCATGTAGCTAAATTGCAGAAGTTATTCGTCGATCTAAACACTGAATTAGAAAAAAATAACGAGAATAAGTTGTCTGAAAGGATGTTGAATGGCAGAATATTATCAACACTAGGGAGAGAATATGATAACTTCAAGGACTTGTGGGATATAATTCCTACAGACCAGCAGAAATTAAATCTACTAATAGAAAAACTTTGTTCTATTGAAGCACGTGAATTAAGAGTTAATAAAGCTGAAGTAAATGAAGTAGCTTTTGTAGTAAAAGATGTCAGATTCAAGAATAAACCAGGATACAAGAAGAATAAAAATTTTGAAAAAATTGCCTGTGCAAAACAGAAGTTTCCCTGTAACAAATGTGGAAAAATTGGTCATTGGGCAGCAGAATGTTTCTCAAATAATTCAAGAATTGTTACAAATAGTAATGAACAACATAAAAACAAAAATAATGCTTTTATTACCTATAGTTTGAAGGCCGATTATGATAATAGTATTGCACTAGATCATTGGTGCTGTGATAGTGGTGCTTCTAAGCACATTTCTCCCAATAAAGAATATTTTGAATCATACACTGAGTTTTGTATACCTGAAGAAATATGTCTTGGTAAAAAAGGTGCTGTAATGTTAGCCTATGGTCATGGTAATGTAAATGTTAAAGTATGGTGCAACAATAGGTGGAAGGATGGAAGTTTGGAAGATGTCTGGTATGTTCCTGATGCAAGTGTCAACCTATTTTCAGTGAAAGCAGCAGCCAAAAAGGGGTTCAAAACCATACTAGATGAAGAAAAGGTTGAAATAATAAGAAAAGAAAACAATAAACTAGCTGCGACAGGCTATTTAAGTATACACTGAACATGCATGCTGTGAATTTAACATCCTCTACACAAGTAAATCTTTCAAAGAAAAATGATACCCTGCAACTGTATCATGAACGTTTTGCTCATCAGAATAAACGGTATGTTAAGCAAATACTACGAAGTATGAACATTGATGTTACTGATGAAAAGGAAGAACTTTGTGATGGATGCGCATTAGGAAAAGTGCATCGCTTACCTTTTAGAAAGAGACCTTGTCAATCTGAAGAAACGGCAGAATTGATTCATGCTGATGTTAATGGTCCTATGCAAACAACTTCATTAGGTGGATCACGATATTATGTTTGCTTTAAGGATGACTTTAGTAAATATCGAAGAATATTTTTGCTGAAAAATAAGAATGAGGTTTGTAAAGTTCTGGAACAATTTTTAAATGAAGCAAAAGCAAATGAACATACAGTTAAAAAGTTTCGATGTGATGGTGGAGGTGAATTCGTAAACAAGAAAGTTATAAATTTGCTAAGTCAAAGAGGAATTGAACATATTATCCCACCACCTTACTCGCCTCAACAAAATGGTACAGCGGAGCGAGAAAATCGAACAACAGTGGAAGCTGCTCGATGCATGCTTAGTGCAAACAAGTTGCCACAATTCTTATTGTGTAGAATGGCTGAAGCATGTAATACCGCAGTTTATATTCTGAATCGAACAGGAAAAACTAAAGTTGAAAATAAGGTTCCTCCTCCTCTGGCATAACCGTAAAATCGAAAATCTTTCATTTGAAAATATTTGGTACTGATTGCTATGTACATGTTCCGAAGTATTTTAGATCAAAGTAAGATAATAAATCAGTTTTTGGACACATGGTTGGGTATGTTAATGACAAAGATGGATATAGAGTATGGATTCCATCAAAACGGAAGATAATTTGAAGTCCTGATGTGTTGTCTAAATCTGAAATTGTGTGCAATACACAACCAAATACGGAAGTTTTAGGTTATATGGAAGAAAATCACGAAGAAAAAATAGTTGAAGATCAATCAGACATAACATGTGAAGATGTAAGAATGAATGTCGATGACAACAATGAAGATAAAATTTTTCTACAAGAAAGTGTTAATGAAACACGGCGAAGTGCTCGTGATAAGAAACAACCTAACCGGATGAAATCAAGTGATTTCGTGATGCTATCAGATCTATCAAAAGATACTGACGATGATAATCCAAAATCATATATTGAAGCTATGCAATCTTGTAAAAGAGAAAGTTGGAAAAGAGCAATGCACAATGAATTAGAGTCTCTTGAAGAAAATGAAACCTGGGAGCTTGTGCAACGACCTTCAAATTTTCTGGGTATGCAGATTCAATACCATATGGATGGATCAATCAGTATTAATCAAGAATAATATACCAACAAAATATTAAAACGCTTTAATATGCATTATGCTAATGCAGTTTCAACTCCCATTGGTAAAGAAGAAGTGGAAGATAGTCCAAATGTAAGAGGGAAAGTTCCCTATCGTGAAGCAGTCGGAAGCCTTATGTATCTTACAGCTGCAACTCGTCCAGATCTCGCGTTTAGTGTCAATAAAGCGGCACGTGCTATGGAGAATCCTACCGAGAAAGATTGGAGTAATAAAAGCTCCTCGGTATTGTATAAAGTATGTATAGAAATGATGGAGAATCACCGAAAGTTTACACTGATGCCGACTTTGGTGGTGATACCAAAATACGTAGATCAACAACTGGAACTGTTGTAGTGTTAGCTGGAGCAGCAATTACTTGGGCTAGTCAGCTTCAAAGAACAGTTTCACACTCAACAACTGAAGCTGAGATAATAGCAGCAAGTGAAGGAGCAAAAGAATTATTATGGATAAAATGTTTATTAAAAGAATTATTGTGTTTCAACGAAGTTCCAACGCTTTATGTAGACAATGCAAGTGCTATTAAGCTAGCAAAGAACCCGGAATATCATAAACGATCCAAACAAATAGATATTCGATATTTTTATGTACGAGAAAAGTATTTGGAGGAAGAACTGAAGTTGGAACATATCAATGGAGAAAATCATTGGAATGATGGATTTGTCATCTGAAGTCTAGTATGTAGTGTTTTTGGAGGAAGTGTTGTAGTAAAAACACTATATCAGTGCTGCCACCTCATAGTTATTCCTATGTACTAAATTTATATTAATTGTCAAGTTGCCTTCTAGTAGTTGTCAAATAAAAACCTCTTTGCTATAACACATGTAATATATATATTTTGTTCGTAAAATAAATGCTTTTAAATGAATTGTTTCTTTTGTCAATACGAAAACATATCAAAGTGCTTCTATTATCGACTATAGCGATAGTATCAATCAAATTTTGGTAAGTTCAAGTAAATCCAATCCACTAATTACTAATTGATTTAATATAAATGAAGAAAATTAAAAACGTGTTTTTTTCATGCTAAATTGTCATACAAGAACAGTAAACAAAACAATTTTGGGATCAAAATACAATAAAGCTCGATTTGCAATTTCAAGTCAAAGCTGCACAACTGGCGTCAATTAATCAATTGCAATAAGAAAAGATCAATTGGGTTCACAGCATAGTTGCAAAATTAAGTTTTAATTATTGAAAAAAACTTTCAGTTACATAAATTTTAATTTTAAATTTTACACTAGGAAAAGCTGTTTGAGCTTGCCATGCAATACTAGCCGTGTTCGATTTGACTGAAGCAACTGAAACAACTGAAAAATTTAATGCAATTGTTGTTGTTTTTTCAGTTGTTTTAGTCAAATCGAACGCACCTACTAATGCCAACCAACATCAAATACAACTTTATTTTTGAAAGAAAAGGAAATTATTACAATTTAAAAAAAAATCAGTCATTTTAATCGATAGCAGAATCATCGATCCAAGAGTAATGTAAAAATATTTATTTTGATGACTTTAATTATTTGATGCTTTAAAATACAAACGGTGAACAAGATTTGAATTATATATAAATATTTATTAGTTTTACCATTAAATAAACCTTACTCATTTAGAAAAAAAGTTTTATTTATAATAACAAAAACTTCTGTAAATAGTAAGTAATATTTTTTTTACCAATAAACAAAGTTTATTCAATTTAACAAAATGTTAAAGTTAAACGGAACTAATTTCCTAAATAAGTTTAAACATTTTCAAAGATAGTTTATTATATTGTAACGTTTCTTAGCCGAGTTACAATTATTTAGTTCGATCACTAAATCAGGAAATTTAAAACACAATGGATTTTCTAAACGTTATAATTTTATTCGTTCAAGATTGTACAATAAAAATATTTCTCCTATTACTATTCCCCTTTTAGTTCTTCTTGTACTAACAATATTTCACCACTTATAATTCTTTTATACTTGTTCACAATATCACTTTTAACTTTCTACTTATAACACTGTTAATTTTACTGCGCCTTTATCACTGCTAAATTTTTATACTTTTTGTATCGCCAACAATTTTATACTAATCCTATCCTCGAAGAACACCTCTTATTTATGCTATATGAAATAGCCTCGATATTACTGTTGTATTCTAGAACACACCTTTTTTTTCTTCCTTTATCAACAATAAGACGATCTTCAAATATTGACACCTAGGCGTGAAATCTATTCTTTTCAATTGTTTTATTTACCAATTTTTATTTCGTTAACCAATCCTTATTCAAGAAAACAAATACTTCCTATTAAATGTTTACTTTGGTTACGTTGATTTGGTTTTATTGATTTTTACATTTCTTTTAGAAGAATTTTCTTGAAGATTTTCTATTGTTGTTGTGTTCTATCGTCTTCCATAATCGTCACATTCTCCCCCACTTATTTCTGTTCGTCCCGAATAGAATCTAAATCTTCTCCTCTGTAGGGTGCTAATCTTTCTAGATGAACGACTTTTGGTTTCGCTCGTTGACCTTTCTTTATTCGATAAACGACATCGTTTAATTTTGTTATGACGGTATAAGGTCCTTCCCAAGATGTTTGTAGTTTTGGAGATAATCCTTTTCTTCGCTGTGGATTGTGTAGCCACACTAGTTGTCCTTCCTCAAATCCCTTGTTGTTTGCGCGAATGTCATACCGAGCCTTCATTCGATCACTGGATATCTGTGCTTTTTGTCTTACAAACGTGTGTACCTCCTCAAGTTCTTTTTGAAGTTTATTAACATAATCTTGGACACATAATGTTGACGACGGAATAATCCCAAACTTCAGATCACCAGGTAGCCGTAAATCATTTCCAAAAATGGTTGTAGCTGGCGTCGTTTTGGTTGTATCATGCACTGCTGATCTATAAGCCATCAAGAATAACGGAATATGACGGTCCCAATCACGTTGATTCTTGTTCACTACTTATGCTAGATATTTCTCAAGAGTAGCATTAAATCTTTCAACCATGCCATCTGATTGGGGATGTGAAGCAGTTGTTCTAGTTTTATTAATTCCAAGCATCTGACAGATTTCTTGAAATATGGTGGATGCAAAATATCTTCCTTGATCCGAGTGAATCTCCATCGGTACTCCGTAGCGACTTATCCAATTGCTAACTACTGCTTCAGCGATCGTTATTGCTTCTTGGTTTGGTATTGCACACACTTCTGGCCACTTGCTAAAATAATCTATTATGACTAGCACATATTTGTTGTTGTTATCAGAAGTCGGAAATGGCTACATTTCCAGCCAGCTACATCCATCGCAATTCTCTCAAATGGTGCTCCTACATTATACTGCCTCATGTTACCACGACTTCTTCTTGCAGGTCCCTTTGCAGCCGGACATTGATCGCATGCTTGACACCATTCCACTACCGATTGACGTGCTCCGGACCAATAAAATCTACGCCGTACTTTAGCAAGGGTTTTGTTAATACCCAGGTGACCGCCACTGGTTCCTTCATGATATTCCTTTAATACTTGAGGTATTCTTATTTTGGGAACTACTATCATTGATTCTTTAACTGAACCGTCAGGGCTTTCCCAAATTCTTTTTAAGCATCCATCTTCAATACAGAGACTGTCCCATTGTGCCCAATATGCCTTCAACGTTTGACTTTTATCGGCAATCTCACTCCATGCAGGTTTTTCTCCCTTTTCCTTGAACTTTATTATTGGTGCTAAGCTAGGATCTTCCAGTTGCTCCTTTCTTACTACTTCAGGTGTCCAGTCTTCACTAGAAAGCACTTGCAGAAACCTGACATCAATAATGTTTTCCTTACTCTCCACCCGATTACAGTGCTTGCATTCCATCTGGTATGGCCTTCTTGACAATGCATCTGCATCTCCATGTGCACTTCCCCAGACGATTGTTTCGGTATTAGGTGACAGCTTTTCGCGATGTTCCAATCTCATGCTTGATTCTGCACCATTCATCTGAAGAGCCAACTCTACGTTACCATACTTGAGTACTCCATTTCCAGCGTCTATTACAAATCCATTCGTGAAGTCCATGCCCAGAATTACTTCAACAACGATGTCTGCCACTAGAACTTCATGCTGAAAGTGCGTATTTCCTATTTTTATATCAGCAATTTTGCTTCCCCTGATAGTTGCACTTTCCCCTGTTGCTGTTTGTATTCGATATTTTTCTGCTGGTTGTAATTCCCCTTTTAGTAAATCTGTACGGACTATTGTGCGAGTTGCTCCAGTATCTAGTGTAATGGTACAGTTGTTGTCATCAATTTCAGCTCCAATCGTTAGACTATCACCATTCCTTGCGATTCTTGAAATAGGGATGGAGATTATGGGGCATTCGGTTGTGGGAGCCAGCTTACGCCCCTCAAAGCTGACTCGTTCCAGTTTAACTGTTTCGACCTCTCTCGTTTGAGCTTCTTCTTCAGATGATCTCCGTCTCATTGGTGATGTTGGTCTTCCCCGTTTTCGTCTGACCTCTCTGCATTCTCGCGATATGTGACCAAGTTTGTCACATACCCAACATCTTATTCTACCCTTGAATTCTCGGGATCTTCTTTGGGGCCTAAAACTATCCTCTTCTTCCATTTCTACACGGCGTACTTTAATTGTTGGTTTGACAATTGCTTGTGCTGTCTCACTAGTCAACGCACAAGCTATTGTTTCAGCAAACGTAGCTTTAGGTGTCATCACAGCTGACTTCCGCGTCTCTGGATCTCTTATGCTGTCGATGAACGCATCTACCTTCATTCCCTCCATATAGTCTGGTGATGTATTTCCATGTGCCATATGTACCAGACGTTCGATCGCAGACGAAAACTCTTGCAAACTTTCTCCAATTCGCTGATAGCTACCCTTCAACTCAAGCCTGTATATCTCCCGCTTGTGGTCACTACCATATTTGCGATCTAAAGCCTTCATGATCTCATTGTAGCTCCTTCGATCTTGTTCTGGAACTGCTTGTATTGTTTCTGCTGCTGCACCCTTCAGTGCCACTATTAAAGCTGCCACACGATGTGTTTCGTTCCAACTGTTCTGATCAGCTGCTGTTTCAAATTGGAATTTGAAAATTCCAAGCGATGATGTACCATCGTATGTGGGCGGTTTTAACTTCATGCTTTGTGTTTGTTGAACCGTGTGAATTGTTTTACCATTAATTTCAACATCTTGAAGCCTTCTTTCTACTTCTTATTTAAAGTCATCTACTTTCGATTGTACTTTTTGTTCCAGAACTTCAACTTCTTTTTGCACTTTCTCAACTTTTTCATCCACAATTTTCTCTACTTCGATGCGTAGATTCGCTGCCATCTGTAGAAGTTTCTCGTCGATGTGTGTTTTAAACAAGCTAATTTCTTCTCGACTTGAAGCGATGTTTGCAGACTGTTGCTTTATTTCTTCTCGACTTGCAGCTAATTGTTGATCGATGTTTGCATCTAACTTTTTCATGTCATTACTCATGAGTTCCATATTTGCCTTAACATCTGATCTCATGTGGAAACCCATTTGCTCCATCATAGACATTAACTGTGCAAAGTCGTTGCTTGCTGGTACGACTTGCCTCGTTGCTTCAACAGCACCATCTTTATCTTCAATATTTCCTGCATCTGGATTTTCATCTGCTTCTTTTTGCCCAAAACGATATTTTTCTGGATCCAATCCAGCTGCTTCCATAGCTTTTATTAATCGTTCTTTCAACTCATTCTTGGTTCCCGTTGTTGAAAGATTCCTTTTCTCCAATTCGTTTTTCAGATCTTGAACTTTTAATCCATTCAAATCCATCTTATTTCCCAATCTCACTTCTGACACCAGTTGTAACGTTTCTTAGCCGAGTTACAATTATTTAGTTCGATCACTAAATCAGGAAATTTAAAACACAATGGATTTTCTAAACGTTATAATTTTATTCGTTCAAGATTGTACAATAAAAATATTTCTCCTATTACTATTCCCCTTTTAGTTCTTCTTGTACTAACAATATTTCACCACTTATAATTCTTTTATACTTGTTCACAATATCACTTTTAACTTTCTACTTATAACACTGTTAATTTTACTGCGCCTTTATCACTGCTAAATTTTTATACTTTTTGTATCGCCAACAATTTTATACTAATCCTATCCTCAAAGAACACTTCTTATTTATACTACATGAAATAGCCTCGATATTACTGTAGTATTCTAGAACACACCTTTTTTTTCTTCCTTTATCAACAATAAGACGATCTTCAAATATTGACACCTAGGTGTGAAATCTATTCTTTTCAATTGTTTTATTTACCAATTTTTATTTCGTTAATCCTTATTCAAGAAAACAAATACTTCCTATTAAATGTTTACTTTGGTTACGTTGATTTGGTTTTATTGATTTTTACATTTCTTTTAGAAGAATTTTCTCGAAGATGATTCTCTAACGAGAATTTTCTATTGTTGTTGTGTTCTATCGTCTTCCATAATCGTCACAATATTTAATTTTATTTTTCCTTATGGCAATGAAGTAAAACTGTGGGGGTCCACACCAAAACGCTACATTTCCATTTTCTTTAAAAAATAAATTCTGTACTTAGATCGGCTCCAATTACTGAATTAGATCAAAAACTTGAAAATTTATCTATGCCTAAATTAGAATTGTTTTTCCTCTTTGTGGAATGGAGCTTGCTTTAGACATAATGTAATCAATGTAATGATATAATCAAATTTTGCTTAAACTGCGTTGGAAAAATGTAATAACGGAAATGTAGCGTTTTGGTGTGGACCTCCTCCACTGAACTTTTATCTTTATTTATTAAAACTGAAAGTTTTTAGTTTTAATAGTTTATTTGAATTTGAACATGAAAATAATCATTTTTAATGAAAATAGAAGAACCGAATCCGACCCGAAACCGCCGGTTTCTCAAAAGTAAAAACCGAAAACTACGGTTTTCTAAAATACCGTTTTTTTAAAACTCTAAATATACAGAATAAGATGATTAATTTTAATAATATTATTTCTAATAAATAAAAAACCACTCTATGGATTTATCAGATTTTAAATATTATGTTTCATTGGTGTGGTGGATGAAAATAATTAATCAATTAAATTAAAAAGATTAAAAGATTAATTAATTAATAATTATTTAAATAAATGATTGTTTTATACAAATTTTTTTTAATTTCCGAATTAAATTCCTTTTATAACTATCATTTTATGTCAGATTAAATTCAACACAGTCTGAAGTTGAGGATAAATAATCACCAAACTTTCTCATAATGAAGACTCCTGAAAATATCATTTTTTTAACTACCAAAATGAGAAACCGTCATTATTTGCTCAATTGCTCCAATGAAAAGTAACTTTTCTCACGCTTGGTCAATAATAATAATAAAAAATTACCTAGGTTAATAATGACAAATTTTCTTTTATTTTTAATTGAAATGAAGAAAAAAACACAAACAAATAATAATTGCATTCCTTTGTTTCGTTTTATTTGTATGAAACTAAATTTCCAGGCTACTTGTCACTTGATATTTTAAGATATTTAAAAAATGAAATGGAAAATGACTAATATCAGAATCTAATCAAATCAAATACGATAATTAGTGTTAGTAGTTAAAAAAATCCTATATATACCTCGGTTGAGAAGGCTAATATAGACCTCAAACATTATTTCCCTCGGCGCTACGCGCCTCAGGATATAAAAGTTCTCGGTCAATAATAGCTTACTTCTCAACCTTGTTATATAGGGTCGTATGAATAAAAATTAGATTATACTTTACTTTGCTCAATTTACGTAATTCACCATAGTTCACCACTAAATCTAAGCATATTCTCAGTTTAGTATGATAAAAGAGAAAAGAAAATTCGAACATAAATTTCTCAACTCACTTTCTCAATTTGGTATGAATAAAACATAAAAACATAAGAATATTCTCAAATATTTTTAAGTTAGGTATATAGCATGCTCAAACAGCTTTACTCACTTTTTTTGCATGTGACAAGTGATCAATATAATACAATATAATTAATAAATTTATATATTAAAAATGAATTTGGTTTTACCTTTTCCAATTTTACCAATGGTAGTAGACGAGGATTATAATCGTTGTACTGTAATAGTATATTACATATCTAGAGTTGTAAATAGCATTTTACATGCGAGTGAAAATTTTGCGCACGAGACGCGTACCGTCGAGTGCAGTATCTTCACGAGCATGGAAAATGCTTTACAACTCGAGATTTGTTATATACTTTTTCTACGACTTTGTTTTAATGCCCAAACGCATATAATTACTTGAAAATATGAACTACTAATTATAAATTAAATGCAAATAGTTTACGAATTGTGGTAGGCTTTGCATTATTCTGTGTCAAAATGAATTGAAATATTTAATTTTTTAAAAACAAATTTTTCTTTAAATAAAAATTTTTCTTTTTATTAAAAGCGTGCAGTAACATAATATTGTTACGAGTACAGAAAAATCTAGACGATTACAGAAAGATCTAGACGATTACGGTCACTTCCAGGAAAATAAAATCAACAAAACACAACAAACAAATTAATGAAATGAATATTGTTGTTATTGTCTTCTTCTTAGAATTAGGGTCAACATAAACGATTTTATGAATCAAATCAACATAACGTAAAATAATCGAATATTCTAATATTTTCTCAAGGTTTCTGGGAAGCGATATCGAATTATCTAGAAGTATTGCAGAAGGTATATAAGAAAATTACCTCTTGTAGTTTTTAGTTAGTTTTATTTTAAACCTGCGACAGTAAAGCGAAATTAAATGTAGAATTAGTTTTATTTTAAACCTGCGATAGTGAAGTGAAAATTAAAAAAGGGATATTTAAAATTAGTTTTTGTAAATAAAGTTATAAGTGTTATTGAGTAGAAATATTTTGTGTATTATTTTGAACGATGTGAACTGGAAATTTCTACAATAAACCGTTGGAGTTCTGAAGCTGTTGAAAGAATATTCTAGTTAGGAATATTGTTTGCTGTATTGTTTTCCTGTTGTTGTGGAACAATCAAGGAGTTGAAGACTTAATAAAACCTGGTGTTTTTGCTTACTAATCAGTGATCGAACTCAGAAGAGATTTGGGAAATGCGTTTATCGAATTGAGAGTAAGGCCAATTCGAAGTAAGGTTGGAAAAACGTAACAATATATACGAAAATCCATTACCGCACGCTTTTTTTTACTTACCGTACGCTATTTGAAATAATCAATTTACATGTCATGGATAGTGTGATATAATTTATAATTTACTGTGATAGGAGTAGAAAAAATTATATAAGCCACGAAGATCAACTTACGATAACAATTTTAAGCAATTATATAGATTGAATCGTAGAAATGTCGAAATATTAGCAAACACATTTTTGAAAAATTATGATGAACCACCACCACGACGGTGCCCTAGATAATATACAAAAGATGAAAATATTTTTGCGCTACGTAGGAGGTCCTGGCTTCCAGGTAAAAATTTAATGTTTTTGTATTTTTTATATATAATTATTTTGAAATGTTCATATTCTTAGGCTGGAGTAGTTGAAGATTTAGGTGTTCACCAAACTACTGCATGCAAGACTATTTGGAACGTTTGCAAAAAAATAACCAATAAAGCGCACGAATGGATAAAATTTCCAAAAAATATCGATGAATTGGATATGGAGAAAAAGTTATGACAAAGCAAATACGTATTTCCATGTGCTGTTGATGCAATTGATTGCACGCACATCATTATCAAAAAACCTCACTTACATTCGGATGATTACATAAATAGAAAAAACTTACATTCTTTCAACGTCCAGGCCACTTGTAATTCTAGTGAAATGTTTACTGTCAACTGTCTATGGGCTGGTTCCGTACATGATGCCCGTATATGGCGTAATTCAAATCTTCAAGTTGCTTTGAATGAAAATGTGTCAGGTGCTATACTTTTAGCAGACGAAGCATACCCTTTAACACCGTGGGTTATGACACCATTCAGGAACCCTTCTACCGAAGCTCAAAGAATTTACAATAAAGTCCATAAAAAAACGCGTTATAATTGAACGCAGTTTCGGTCAATTAAAACAGCGTTTTCCAATTTTGCAATCAAAAGTACGTATGCTGACTGAGAGTTCCATCCATGATCATTGCATGTTTTGTTTTGCACAATTGTGCAAAATTTCTGAATGATGGTGATTTTGACGAACCAAATTTACCTATCGATGTATCAGTGCCGGTACCACCAGATGAAGTAAATACATCATTCTTTCAAAGAGGAAGAGGAACTCGTCGTCGTGATATCATTGCTCGTATTTTACAAGGTTAGAATTTAAAACATTTAGAATATTTTTTTAAAACATTTATTAATAAAAAGTTATGATTTAATTACAAATTGTTTTCATTAAGTAATTTAGCTGTTAGCAATTTTTTTTTTCTAAAACAAAAATTTCCATTTGCTCAGTAAAGCGTAGGTTTTCTTCCTCTCGTTGATCCGCTAATATTTTTTTTGAAATGCTATTAAATTTAATTGTTCTTGAAGAACACGGCCTTCTTTTTGATGTTGACGAAGAGATTGGATGGTTTATGCGATGGACCAGTTTCTTCTATAACAGTTCGGGAGTTTCTAAGCCGACTTCCATTCCATCTGTAACTGTAAAAATTTAAGTAAAATTATTGCAAATATTTTAAATACAAATATAACAAATATTACAAGGTCTTTCCGTAATGCTTGGGTTTTCTTCTCCATCCAATAATTCGAAAAGCAGCTTTTCATGATCTTTTAAACTTATTTTTAAATTGCCGGTTTTCCTTCGATCAGTTTTTTGCTTTAATCTTTGTTTCATGTTATGAATTTTTTTTTATTTGCTCTGGATCGAGTTGTATTCCATATTCGAGTAGCAATACTTCACTTCTATGTTTTGCTGCTGCCTGTTTTTTTATTTCTATTGGTGGAGCCTGGCTTTTCTGTAAAAGCACCATGCCAAATTTTTCCACAAGCCTTATAAATAGTAGGTCATTATAATGCCCTTTGCTGACACTTGGCGAATCACCTAAATTCTCAATACCTTTAAATATAAAAAAAATATCTTAAAACACATTCAAATATTTAACATAAGTTTTATGTTGAATTCTTTTCACCTAGAAAAAACACTTTTAAAATAAATAATTTCTTTTGATTAACATCAATATAAAAATTATTTTTTCCTTAATTTATTTTAGACATTAAATTAATTTTTAACATTTATATATATATTGAAACTTAATCAATTAATCACTGCTAAATGCTCAATTAAAAAATGCTATCAATTTATGAATTAAAATGCAAACAGTCGCCATTTCTATTGTTTACATACATATTTCCCACCAATGTTTGAATCTTTTGATTTTTTAAACTCATAAAATAAATCCAAATTGATTTGATTGAGCAGGTGAAAACGATTTTACATTACACATTTAAAATAAAATAAATTCAAATACCTTCTTTAATCAAATATTCTGCTTCCAAAATTTTGATCTCCATAACTACGTATATTAACAGTTTAAATTTTTAAGTCAAAATGACATTTACGTTGAGAATATTCTCATGTTTGAATTCGAACATTCTCAGAGCAAACCAAAGTATAACATCATACCAACATGAGAATATACTCTATAGGGCGATTTTTCTGTTCCGGTGTTTACCGCAATGGCGCTGCAAAAGGGGGATAAGAGAAAAAATCACAAAAATTTTATATGGGATTCCATACAAAACACAACTTGAATAATCTTAAAAGTTATCTAAGAAATTTCTCATTATACCACAATTGAACAATTTTTATTTGATTATAAAGTATTATTGACTATATATTAGGCGTAATATATAAAATATTATTTTTAAGTCTCTCAAAAAAGACACATAAAAATTGCCAAAATTTCCCATACAAAGTTGTATGAAAAATTTAACCCATTTTCGTATTTGTTTTGCGGACAGAAAAAATAAAATATTTTACATATTATGCTTAATATATAGTCAGTAATAGTTCATAAACAAATTTAAATTATTTCATTGTAGTAAATTGAGAAGTTTCATAGATAATTTTTAAAATTATTCAAGTTGTGTTTTGTATGAAATCCCATATAAAATTTTTTGAATTTATTCTCTTATCCCCTTTTTGCAGCGCCATTGCGGTAAACACCGGAACAGAAAAATCGCCCTATAACTTTACTTTCCTCAATATCTTTTACTTTGGAGAATATGCTTACTTTTCTCAGTTTTTATTCATACGACCCAATGTACTATTTTAACCCTTCGTTAAAATCCGTTCATTATTTGTAGTCGTAATTATAAAGTATGTATACGTGTTGAGATCGGATTTGAAAATAGCACCACAGGTAAACGTGTATTTTTCAGGGTTGTTAATATACATGTATAAAACGTTTTATACGTTACACGTATAATACGTAACGTATAAAACGTATATAACGTATAAAACGTATAATATTATTTTGTTTTTGAAATTCATTCATAAAAAATTAAAAATACTTCTTACTTCAGATAATAATTATATTTTTTGTACAAATATATATATTTTAGTAAAAATATAATTACGTAGTTATAAATTATTTACATATTTTATAATTTATGACAAAAACTATTTAAATTCTAGATGTTATTTGAATGTATATTTTTATACTTTATACGAAAGACTATTACTAAGTTTATACCACCGATAGTTTAATAGAATAATAGTTTTTTGCTATTAAACTATCAATACATTGAGCGCTTATACCACAAAATAGTATTATTCTATCATGTGGTATAAACGCTCAGAATAATATTGACAGATAGAATCGGCTACCGTATTTCAAATTTGAATATGAAATCTTATCAATCTAAAAGTATTTCAACAAAAAATTATAATACTAATATTAATTTAAAATAAAAACTAATTTTTAAGTGATTTTGGTATTGCACATTTTTCACAATCGCCTGAAATTGTCTATTACATTTAACGTTTTGACCGTTACAATTTTTTTGAATATACTATTATACTATCGATCAAAAGCAAAATATCAAACAACTATCTGTCAAAGTAAAAAGGTATTATTCTATCCGTTTACACCAGAATAGTTTAATAGCTATAAGCTATTTGCTATTACTCTATTATACTACCATGGTGTAAACTTAGTGTATGTTACTGTACATTAAACTGGTTAATAATCTTTAATTCACTAGATTTGAATATTGAAAATTTTGAATTATATATTAGAGATTTTTTTGAGCACTTAAACTCAAGCAATTAAATTATTTTTGAATTTTTCAACACGTATGCTGTATGATTTTCTTTCATTTTGATTCCAACATTTACTTAATACTTAATGGGAAGCATTTTGGATGAGAAACATTTGGCTCATGAACTTAATTATTTGGCATCATGAAATGTTATTGAATATATAAAATATGGTTCAATCCAACTTCAGCTCCTCCCATCTAATAAGAACAGCTGGAAATATTATGTTGTTTCAGAATAAATGTCGTTTTTTCATAGCAGTTAGGGAAATTATTAGAGATTATTAGAGAGATGTTTTTAAAAAAATTTTGTTGTGTGAATACGGGTTGCACCACTTCCAATTAATAGATACAGTTTGAAAATAACAGGTTCTTGCAGATCAAATCTTGTTTTTATACGAAAGTTGTAATAGTTAAAATAACACTGGTCAACACGATTTTTGGGTCTGACTGCTACATGTTAAATTTTGGTTTCTTCTACGACAAAAATAAGGAAAAATTTTTTTTTCCGATTGAACTTTGCTTTTGTAGAAACTAGAGCGATTTTTCAATTTTTCGGCAAAAATTACTGATTTTTATATTTTTTCTACACTTCAACTGTAAATTATAATTAGAAAACATTTTTTTAGATGCAACAGTCTTTTTTATTCAAGATTTGTGATAAACAATACAATATAGATGTAAAATAACAAGAAACTAATGTCTAAAAGTGAATATCGTATGGTAATCGTATGGGCTCTCTCGTATTAAACCCCAAAAGACCAAAGCAAACTTTACGAACTAAATATGAAATATTTAAGTGTTTTTCAATGTCTAGAATCAGAATTTAAGCATGAGAACAGAAACCTCAAAAAAAAATTTTTTTTTGTTGACCAGTGTAATATGTATTTACGTCAAACGAAAAAGTTTAGTGAGAAGTTTATTGAGTAAATTCATTTTTGGTCATTGATGAATAATAGGTATGGTTGGAAATGTCAAATTATTGCAGACTAAATTTATTTTGAAAATAAATAATTATATTTTGAAAAGAAGCGTTTACGTTAAATGTGGAAGTTTTCTGAACTAATAGGAATAGTTGGGTAAGAAATTATCATGCCGACGCTATATTTTCTAAAGCAGCTGTTCCTATTAGTCCCGAAATCTAGGCTTTATAAATATTAAATATCACGAGTACGATAGGAGTTAACGCCCGCGTTAATGTTATATAAATGTATTTTTATTTATTAAGGATTTTACTTTTATACGGTAAAAAACGTAAATAATTGTGTGTTTTATACTGTACGTTTTATACGTTTTATACGTACGTATAATACGTGTTTTATACGTTACCGTATTATACGTTACAACCCTGGTTTTTTTACACACATAACCGCAACAATTTTAAACCCAATTTATTTAAAATGAACATATTGACAAATTATTAGGATAAAAATATTTCAAAATCTATTTGTTTAGAACTCATGTATTAAAATTAAAAACATTAAATTATATCAAACACGACCAAATAAATCAATTTAAATCAAACTCTGACCAAACTAAATTGATATATTCTAAAATCTAAAGTCAACGACCTAGGACAATAAAAACTTAATATAGTTAAAATCCATTTAAAAGATGAAAAAATAAATAAAAAATCTTGACAACAAAACAATTCGTAACCCAAATAACAAATTCTTCAAAAATTAAAAAAATTACTTGACCTTTAATTTACAAAAACAAAAAATTATCATCCCAACACAATCCTTAAATTATATATTTAAACACTCATACATACGAGTACTTTTTTTTTATTTTCTGTTTTATAATTATCGTATTTTTTCGTATTTGAAAAAAAGTAAAATAGAAAATAAAGCAAAAGGAATATTTCTCTTTCAAATATAAATTCTCATTTTTTTATTTTGATTTGCTTTGTTTATTCTTTCATATAAGACAGAAAGAATGCAATGTATAATTTGTATATTGCTTATGCCCTCAAGTCTGGTTGGTACTTTTATTTGTTTTATCAGTATTCTATATACAATTTGTGTGAATAGAGCTTACTTCTCTCTATATATATTTCTCTATGCTTATAGTAAAAATTAAATAGTGTTGATATTATTAAAGTGATTAATTTATAATTAAAAATCTTTTGAGTTTTAAACCTCTTAATTTCCTTTAAAATTAGAAATCTGCTCTGTTAGAATATTAAAAACAGACATAAAAAAACAATAATAATAATAATAGAAAATAACAATAACAATAATAATAATAATAGAAATAACAATTAAAATAAAAAATAATAATAATCAAAATAGTTGGCGTTTATATTTGTTAGATATTTGTTACTTGAATAATTACGTTAATCCAATAGTTGATTTCCTTTTTAAAATAAAGCTAGTTGTATATTTCTTGCTAAATTTATTTTTCTTGATTATCCAATATTTAATCTTCGTGGTTTTTAGTCGGGGTCACCAATTATAGCTAGTCATTTGCGCTATGTAAATAGTTAATTAGGTATCTTGCAACAAGAAGATCCAAATTATAGCTTGTCATTCGCGCTATATTAATAATGAAGTATCTTGCATCAAGATGATTTAAATGAAAATTTTTTTTTGTGTGGTAACATAGCCACATTAATATAGTCTATATAATTTAAAGACCTTATTTTAATAATGACTTAGAGTGGAACTTGATCTTTATAATAAGGTCAATCAGGTCATATTATTAATTTGATAATTATAGTAGAATTGTTTTGCCAGCGAACACAAAATTTGTTTGTTATGCGCATATTGTTTGCACATTCAGTGTCTCGATTAAAATATTAAAAAAAAACTATTGGGGTCCCATTGAAATGGACAAAAAAAACTCATAAAAATTAATAAATTACTATTGAAATTCAACCAATTATAATAGAAAATCAAAAACTAGCAAAAATATTAATGATTTTGTAGGCAATGTAACAAAATTTTGATAATTAAAAATAATTATAATAAAAATAACGACGCCTATGGAAACAAATATCACAACAAACAAATGGTACGAACTAGTTTAGTAGCTTTGTAGCTTGTAGAGCTGATCCAGGTACTGCTAGTGGCGTTGTTCAATTTAAGTTTCAACCTTAGTAGATGCGGCGTTGTTCAATTTATACTTCAGCTGGATAGTTGTGACGGTGTTGAATTAATTGAATTAATGATCCTACATTTGGAGATAATAGTTTTGGAGAATCTTGTTTTCCTTTTGTTGACACAAAGGTGTTTTGGAGAATCTGGATTTTCTTTTGTTGTTACAGATATGGTAAATATCCAATTCAATCAAAATAAATTAATTTTTATAAATGGATGAAATTTCCGAAGGTTAAGGCAGTTAACTTCGAATGAGAAATTTTGCTTGATTCTCATAAAAGGATTACTTAAGTATTTTCCGAAGATTTTTAAGCAAATAGAATTTACTATGTAATTTAAACAATATTGTTCCTTTTTAAACTTAATTTTATCGATCACAAAATCTTGTTTTAAATTGTATGTAGAATATTTAACATTGTTTTATTTAAGAAAATAATAATAATAAACATAAAATTCCACATTAACAAATCACTAATAACTTTTACATTTTATCACGACTAATGTATGGCTCATTTTTTGGTTATTAATTATAAAATTTAATTAAAATGAAATGGAACAAAAATGGAGTGATTAGAGAAAAAACAATTAAACAATAATATTAATGAAAAATAATGACATTTTATGTTTATGATTCCAGGCAACTTTTCTTTTTTATTCAAAAAAGCAGGAGTTAAAATTTTCAAAATAATATGAGAAGTTATTGCCACAACACTCTCCCCCTAGTTCCATCGAAGATGGGACGATATAGAAATTATTGTGCTACAGCACGAAGGAAGCGAGTAGGGGTACGAATAGTTCTGCCTGCTCGTGTAATTGTAGATGCAGGGTGGAATAGATGTTGTTGAGGAATGAGATTGAATCTAACCTTCTTAGTTGAAACAGTCGTTTTGGCGTCGCGTTTCCTCGCATCTTCAGAGGTAGAAGGGAAAGACGAGGATGTGTCCGGAAGAGTAGAATGGACTTTATCTGTAGAAGACGAAGTTTCGTCTGCGCGACTGAGAGCAGTACTCAAAGTAGGTGAGTTTTGAGTTAAGTCATCTTCAGATTGTTCTCTAAAGCAAGGTTTTAATCTGTCGATGGAAACTCGAATGTGTTGACCTTTACGGTCAATAACGAAATTTTTATCATCGCGACTGATGACTTGGAAAGGACCTTCGTATGGCTGTTGTAATGATTTACGTACTAAGTCAGTACGTAAGAAGACATGCGAACAAGACTGGAGATTTTTGGAGACGAAAACATTAGGAGAAGTGTGTCTTGACGCAATAGAGGGACGAAGGTGGTTGAAATGTTATTTCAATTGAGAAACGAAGTCAGATTGAGTAGTAGAAGTGGAGTTCTCGCTAAAGAATTCACCAGGAAGACGAATGTTAGTACCATAGACAAGCTCTGCCGATGAAGATTGGAAGTCTTCACGGAAAGTGGTTCGTAAACCTAGTAGTATTGATGGTAATATTCGCGTCCAGTCCGTTCTATCGTAGGCCATTATCGCAGATTTTAAAGTTCGGTGCCAACGTTCGATGAGGCCGTTACATTTAGAATTGTAACTTGTAGTTCGTTTGCGTTCGAAACCGATTTGTTTTGACAACTCGCTGAAGAGATTGGATTCGAATTCTTGAAATGCTTGTGTATTAATTAAAAACAATAATCTTAGTTTTTCAAGTTTCACAATTAAAATATAATATTTATTATTGAAAAAAGTTTACAGCAAAATAAATTTAAGCAAAAAATAATATGACTTCATTTTTGTGAGAAAATAATTCGGACTGTCACACATTTATATTTTAGGTTGACATCATTATGTCTAAGGCATGGTTTACATAATTGTAATTGTTCAGCGTTGTAATTTCAACACCTTCCCTCAATTGTGTAAACCACATTCATTTCGAAGATTTTCAAATCTTGTAGTTGGCAAAGGCTTCGTCATCAAATCCGCCAACATTGTCTCAGTTGGACAATATTTACATGTTATTGAACCATTATCGACGTAATCTTTTACAAAATGAGCTCTTGTATCAATATGTTTTGTACGGTTAGACAATTTTTCATTAACAATCAAATTCAAACAACTTTGATTATCTTCGTAGATTGTTGTTGCAAAATCTACTGGTTGTTGCATATCAATTAAAATTTTTCTAATCCATATAGCTTCTTTACATGCTTCACTTAGCGCAAAAAATTCAGCTTCAGTTGATGAAAGTGCAACACAACTTTGCTTACGACACATCCAGCTAACAACAGCATCATGTACAATGAATATATACCCACTATTCGATTTTCTATCATTCTTATCTTCGGCCCAGTTCGCATCAGCAAAACCATAACATATTTGCTCATGAGAATTGTTGAAACTTCCCAATACAAGTTTCATTTCTGATGTTCCTTTTAGATATTTCAATACCCGTTTCAACTCATTCCAATCTTGTTGACATGGTTGATTTGTCTTTTGTCCTAAAATTGAAATCGCTGCCGCAATATCTGGGCGTGTATTAATTGCAACGTATAATAACGACCCAAGTAACTGTTGGTACTCAGCATTTGACAACAATAATCCATTGTCATCTTCATGTTTTTCTTTTCCATAATTAACATTAATAGGGATTTTAGATATTTTTGCGTCAGATAAACCAAATTCTGTAACTAATTGCTTAATATAATGTGATTGAGATAAGCAAAAATTACCTTTTGAATCTTTTGTGATTTGCATACTAAGATAATAATTGATTTCGCCTAGATCTTGAATTTTGATCCTTTGTTGAATTTCATATTTGATTTTATCAATAGTTTCATCTGATTTTGCCGCTAATACCATATCATCGACATATATTAACAAAAAACACCACCCATCTTGTTCAAGTTTTGTGTATAAACATTGATCTGCTTTACTTTGATCAAAACCACAACCAGTTAAAATATCATTGATTTCTTCATACCAAGATCGAGATGCTTGCTTCAATCCATATAAACTTCTTTTTAATCTGCATACCATATTAGGCTTTTCTTTGTCCTCAAAGCCAGGTGGTTGCCTTATGTATATGGTTTCTTTCAGCTCACTATTCAAAAACGCAGTTTTTGCATCTAAATGACGTACTAATAATTTTTCTTTTGATGCTATTGAAAGTAAAATACGAAAAGTGGTTTGCCTTACTACAGGTGCAAATATCTGATCATAGTCAATACCAAACTTTTGTAAGAAACCTTGAGCTACTAATCTAGCTTTATAACGACAAGCATTTCCCTTTGAATCAGTTTTTATCTTGTATACCCATTTACTACCAATAGCTGTTCGATCTTCAGGTAAACTAGTTAACTCCCAAGTATCATTTTCTTTAAGTGACGCCATTTCTTCTTTCATGGCTTCAATCCATTCGGATTTTTGATCACTTTTAAGCACTTGAGATAACGTTTTTGGTTCAACAATTGCATTTACTCTATAACGAACTGGTAGTAAACCATTATTTACACATTGTGATCGCCTTGGTATCTCATTATCACTTTCATAATGACTATCTGATTCAAACGTATTTTCTTCTAATTTTTCATAAGATAATAAACCAGTTTGTAATGCATTGGTATTAGTATTTTCAATATTAGAATCATCTGGAATATGTTTTGATTCTAAATTAATTATTATTTCATTATTAGTATCATGAATTGATGTAGTAACAAATTTTACATCTCGACTAATAGTTAAACTTTTATTTTCGATATTGTAACATCGATAACCTTTTGATTTTTCGTCATAACCAACCAAAATCATTGCTTTTGCAGTGTTATCGAGCTTTTGTCTTTTTTCTTTAGGTACGTGAACGTAACATTTACTACCGAATATTTTTAAATGTCTAGTATCAGGTTTTCTTTCATACCACATTTCATATGGAGTTTTACTTGTTGCTCGTGTCAACACACGATTTTGAATATAATTAGCAGCATTTACTGCCTCACCCCAGAAACTACGTTCAAGTTGTGCATCATTAAGCATGCACCTAGCCATTTCAATTAATGTTCGATTTTTTCTTTCAGCCGTGCCATTTTGCTCAGGAGTATATGCTGTTGTGAATTGAGTTTCGATGCCTTCATCTTTAAGAAAATTTGTAAGATCTTTACCGACGTATTCACCTCCTCTATCCGAACGTATCATTTTTGGCTTCTTTCTAAATTTATTCTCGACCAATCGAACATATTCTTTTAATTTAATTTCTACTTCAGATTTATTACTCAGTAAATAAATAATTGTATATTTAGAAAAATCATCAATCATAGTAAAAATATAGCGCTTACCAGATTGTGTTAATGTTTGCATAGGCCCGCAAACGTCCGTATGAATTAAATCTAATATTTCTTTTGAATTATTTGTAGATTTCATTGGAAATGGTAACCTTGTTAGTTTTGATTGCATACACACTTCACATTGTTGTTTTATTCCACAGTCTACAATATTTACACCATTAATTAATTGATTTTCCACCATTACTTTAATAGCTGCAGGATCACGATGTCCAAAAACTCTATGCCAGTAATGTATACAATTTTTATGAATATGATCTTGCTCAACGATTGCATGAACGAATATCGGCTGACGCAACTTATACAAATCATCAACTTCATCAATCATTGCAACATGTTTATCACCATATTTTATTTCGGAAGCATCTTTGTTGAAAACAACATTGTAACCTTTATTTACCAACCGTTTCACTGACAACATATTTCCATTTATTTCTGGTACATACAATACATCAGAAACAGTTGTTGTACGAACCTCACCGTTGTTGTTCAATAATTTAATGTTACATGTTCCTTTACCCTTAACAGTTGACCTACTTCCATTAGCCAAATCAACCATGCTGTTATGCATTGTGTCAATAGTTGTAAACAAATTCTTATTACCTGAAACATGACTAGTAGCACCTGAGTCAATTATCCAACCATTTTTACTTGACGGTAACATTGTAAACAAAAAATTTTCATCCGATTCTTCCATAATTTTATTCACCTTATCTTTATTAGTATTATTTTTATGATTACTTTTGTCATTTTCTTTCTTTTGCTTCCAAGCCATATATTTACGACATTCACTTTTAACATGATTATTTTTGCGACAGAAAAAACATTTTTTATTTGAGTTATTGATGTTTAAAACAGATTCATTTTTAATTCCATTACCATCACAACGACGAGCATATTCATCTAACAATTTTGACTGAACTAAAGACAACGTTAATTCTTCTTCTTTACGAACTTCAAGCGCGGAAACCATTGCATCATAACTATTTGGTAGACTTGATAATATTATTGCAACACGCCAGTTTTCCTCTAATTGATTACCTCCTAAATCAGCCAATCTTTGAAACAAATCATTTAATTCAGCAAGATGTCTTTCCATATTATCTTCATTATTCATCTTTTTCCCACAAATTCGCCGCATAACACTTACTTTATTACCTAATGTGTCTTTTTCATGATGATCTTTTAACGATAACCAACATTGTCTTGCTGTTGTTTTACCTCTAAGATGACAATACTGATCATCTTCAACATTCAAGCCAATTGCTGCACGTGCTTCTTCATCTTTACTAGTCCAAGTTGTATATTTTAGCTTTATTTGTGCATCCGCATTTTCATCAGGTTGATCCGGATTTTCTTCAATAATATATTTCCACAATTTTTCTTTGATCAAATACATCTCCATACGAAACTTCCAGTTAAAATAGTTGCTGTTACTCAACTTAACAAAACTAACTTTATTTGCTTCCGCCATTTTTAATTAATTATATTTCTCTTT
Organism: Diogma glabrata; assembly: GCA_963693315.1. NCBI lineage: Eukaryota > Metazoa > Arthropoda > Insecta > Diptera > Cylindrotomidae > Diogma > Diogma glabrata. Next base: position 319,189,360 of record OY856187.1, on the reverse strand, counting down.
AAGACCCGATACAAAACAAAATTTAATAGAGATCTGGGCTCATAACCTCTTGAAATGCTTGTGTATTAATTAAAAACAATAATCTTAGTTTTTCAAGTTTCACAATTAAAATATAATATTTATTATTGAAAAAAGTTTACAGCAAAATAAATTTAAGCAAAAAATAATATGACTTCATTTTTGTGAGAAAATAATTCGGACTGTCACACATTTATATTTTAGGTTGACATCATTATGTCTAAGGCATGGTTTACATAATTGTAATTGTTCAGCGTTGTAATTTCAACACGAATTGGGAGCCCTGATCAGTGACGATTACTGAAGGTACTCCAAAACGTGAAATCCAATTGGAATAGAGAGCTGATGCTACCGTTTCAGCTGTGATATCCGAGATAGGAATGGCTTCAGGGCAGCGAGTATAGCGGTCAATAATAGTGACACAATAGCGTTTGTCCTCAGAAGTGGGAAGTGGACCAATAATGTCCATGTGGATCTCGGAAAATCTTTGAGAAGTGGAAGGATAGTTACCTAAAGGAGATTGAGTATGGCGAGAAACTTTTGCCTTTTGGCAAGCCAGGCAGTTCTGAGCCATTTGTCGTACATCCTTTCTAATGGATGGCTAAATGACTTTTTCAGTAAGGAGTTTGACAGAACTGTGGACTCCTGGGTGAGATAAATTGTGGAGACTATTAAAAACAGATTGACGAAATTGCTTTGGAATGAAAGGTCGTGGATTACCAGAAGAGGTATCACATAAAATAGTTTTGGCATTAGAATTGCCAAACGATACTGGAAAGGATCGGAATTGAAGTGTGGGACTAGTGTCCACTAACTCCTTTAGTTCGTTATCGTCGAACTGAGCGTCAGCAATTTCGTCGTAGTTAATGTTTTCTGGAATTGATATTTGCTCGACACGAGAAAGTGTATCGGCGACTACATTATCGATTCCAGAGAATGTGGCGAATATCAGTCGTGAATTGACTGATAAAATCTAAATGGCGGAATTGGCGAGGACTAGCTTTGGCAGGGTTCTGCGACAAAGCGTAAATGAGTGGCTTATGATCGGTAAAGAGTGTGAAGGTTCTACCTTCAAGGAGATAACGAAAGTGTTTAATTGCAGAGTAAGCTGCAAGGAGTTCGCGATCATAAGCGCTGTATTTCTGTTGCGTTTCATCGAGTCGCACAGAGAAGAAACTAAGTGGTGTCCAGCAGTTGTTAATTTTTTGTTGGACAACAGCGCCAATTGCCTTATCGGAAGCGTCGACCATTACGGCAAGTTGGGCAGAGCGTAAGGGGTGAGAAAGAATTGTGGCCTCACTGAGTTGCCGCTTGCATAAGTCGAAGGCTTGAATGGCGTCTTCGGACCATTGAATGACACGTTTGTCATTCTTTTTGGAACCTTTAAGGAAATCGTTGAGAATGGTTTGATTGCCACCAGCGTGAGGAATGAATCGGCGGTAGAAGTTAATCATTCCGCGAAAACGGCGGAGTTGCATTACTGTTTCGGGACGTTCGAAACGATTGATAGCATCGACACATTCAGGAGAAGGTTTGATTCCAGATGAATCAATAGAATGTCCGAGAAAGTCAACGTTGGTTTTAGCAAAGTTGCATTTATCAACGTTGATTATGAGACCAGCGTCGGAAAGACGCTCAAAAACAGTCCTAAGAGGTTTGAGGTGTTCCTCAAAGGTTTCAGAAGCAATAAGGAGGTCATCTATGTAGATGAAACAGAAATTTAGGTCTCGGAGAAGAGACATAAACCGTTGGAAGGATTGCGCAGAGTTTCGCATTCCGAAAGTCATTCGAACGAATTCGAAGAGTCCGAACGGAGTTGAAATTGCAGTTTTTGCAATATCACGCTCATCAATAGGAATTTGATGATATGCGCGGACAAGATCGATAGTGGAGAAAAATTTGCATCCATGAAGCTGATGCGAAAAATCCTGAATATGTGGAATAGGATAATTATCAGGAATAGTGACATTGTTAAGAGAGCGGTAGTCACCGCAAGGTTTCCACTCGCCGTTCTTCTTTTTGGCGAGGTGGAGAGGAGAGGACTAAGGGCTTTTTGACGGTCGGCAAATACCTTGCGACAACATAATGTCGAATTCCGTCTTTGCGATGGCCAATTTGTCAGGAGCTAACCGTCGGTAGCGAAATCCGAAATTCGACGTCCACGCCGTGCTGCCTGGTTAATGCTGACAGAATTAGGTTGGTGTACCGGAGACAAGCAGGGTAAAAACTGCTTAGTCAATCATGGTACATCATGGCGAATTGGCGCCTTAAAACCAATGCGACTCAAGCGTCTGTTCTCCATGTTAGGGGCGGCTTGAAGCGGGCGTCTGTCTTGGATCAAGCGGCTCGCTATATAAACGTGTCAAAAGGTTGTTTCTGGTAACCTTAAGATGCAGAACGGACCCATTCACGACAATTTGGGTTGGGCCTAAGGTTAACACCCTAACCCCGGAAAAAAAATTATTTGTTAAATTTGGAAATCAGAAAAGAAAAACAGACCCGGACAAAAACAACAGAATTTTACCTGGACGTGAAAAAGGACCAGACTACCGAATCGGAACGTGGAACGTGCGCAGCCTGAGCGCTCCTGATGCTCTTATAAGTCTAGAAACAGAGGCTGAGAGGTATGGGATGGATATCATAGCTCTGCAAGAAATTAGACAGCCAATAATCGGAAAACAAGATTTGGATAGTCACTCTCTATACTGTAGTGGTCATCCTTCTCGAAGAGAATTTGGAACTGGCTTTCTTGTTGGTGCACGCATACAAGAAGCCGTGATGAAATTCATCCCGGTCAGTGAGAGGATTTGCTACCTACGTGTACGTGGTACATATAACAATATTTCTCTTATTGCCGTGCATGCACCTACTGAAGCTAAGACCGTCGACGAGAAGGATAATTTCTACATAGCGCTGGAAGAGGTTATGAAACAAACACCAACACGCGACTTCACTATGGTTCTTGGTGACTTTAATGGGCAGGTTGGAAGAGATATCTCTTATGGAAATGTGGTGGGCCCCAACAGTCTGCATTTGAATTCGAATGATAATGGTGAGAGAATGACTGAGTTTGCATTATCAAATAATTTGAGAATTGCCAGTACTTTCTTTCCGCACCGATCGATTCATAAGCAGACATGGGTCTCACCGAATGGAAACACTCGAAATCAAATTGATCACGTGCTAGTTACAGCACGTTTCTTTTCGAGTGTTCTGGATGTGCGATCCTTTAGAGGTGCATACATTGGAAGTGACCACTTTCTTGTATGTGCTAAAATAAGGTTCCACTTCCCAAACCCAAGCATTCCGAAATTCAATCAACGGAAACGATTTAACATCTCATCACTAAAGAATGCAGAAACAGAAGAGAAATATCAAAACCATATTGCCGAAACATTAGAGAAATCAGAAACCATTAATGGAGACGTCGATAAATCATGGTATTTGCTCAAAGATGCTGTTTTAAGCGCTGCTGAGGGAATACTTGGACGACCACAAAACCACTCCCAGAAGCCATGGATGGATCAAGCATGTCTTGACGCTATTCAATACAAAAGAGATTGCTATCTGAAATGTCTGCAAGGACGCAACACCAGGTCCACGAAGGAGAACTATAAACTGGCAAGACAAGCCGTTACAAAGTTATGTAGACGAACGAAGAGAGAATGGTGGAAGAGAAAGTGTGAGGAGATTGAAAGTTTCAATAAGGAACATCAATCGCGTAACTTCTTTCAACAGGTTAAAACCTTAAAGAAGGGCCCTCAAACTAGATCGACTGCTATTCAAAACGAAGATGGGGAGCTACAAGTAGACCTTAAAAGTATTTTAGACACTTGGGCCACTTATTTTGAGAATCTTCTCAACTTAAGTGACCAGCAACAAGTCGGGCGACGAGCAAAGCTTATTCGTGCGTCAAAGGTACATGTAGACGAACCCACCAAAGAGGAATTCGATGCGGCGCTGTCAAAATTAAAATGCAATAAAGCACCTGGTATCGACGATATAACATCCGAAATGATTGTACATGGTGGTGAAACTCTATCCTTAAGATTGTTTGAACTTGTTCAAATGATATGGAGGACTGAAGCCATGCCACAGGACTGGAACACAGCTATGCTGATACCAATCCATAAAAAAGGTAATCGCCTACAATGTGCAAACTACAGAGGAATCGCTCTACTCTGCACAGCATATAAGATCTTTTCTTACATTTTGCTATCCAAAATCAATCCTTTTGCTGAACAACTGTTTGGAGAATATCAGTGTGGCTTCCGGCGGGGCCGAGGTACCACCGATGCACTTTTCTCGATAAGGATGATTTTGGAAAAGTGCCGAGAGTTCAACATACCAGTGCACCAACTCTTCATTGATTTCAGACAGGCCTACGACTCTCTCGAACGAGAGACTCTATGGTCTGCTCTGGTGTCAATGGGAATTCCTGGTAAACTGGTATCACTATGCAAAATGACAGTACAGAACTCTCAATGCTGTGTGCGAGTAGAGAACGAAATATCAAGGTTTTTTAAAGTTGACTCCGGGTTAAGACAAGGTGATGCTATCTCTCCTATACTTTTTAATTTAGCCTTGGAATATGTGTGCCGTCAAAAGAAACTGCCGACTAACAACAATATCTTGTCAATAAACTCAGTACAGATGATTGCATACGCTGATGATGTTGTCATCCTCGGCCGAAGTGAAGCTGTTATGAGTGAGACTTTTAAGTCGCTTGAGAGTGGAGCTAGAAAAATTGGTCTGCAAATTAACTACAATAAAACCAAACATATGAATGCTTCAAGAGAGTCTGAGAAGAAAGATTTGATGTGCGGCGATGAACGAATTGAGGGAGTTGAATCTTTTAAATATTTGGGATCAATGCTTGACTCAAACAACAGCATACTTACAGATATAAAAGCTCGAATCGCTGCAGGTAATCGAACTTTCTACTCAATCAAACCTCTCCTTGGATCTCCGTATGTATCAACTAACACCAAGCTCAAGTTATACAAGACATTGATTAGACCGGTTGTGATGTATGGGTCACAAACGTGGACCCTTACACAAAATGACGAATCGCATTTATCTGTATTTGAGCGTAAGATCCTACGCTACATTTTTGGTCCACTTAAGACAGACGATGGAGAGTATAGAACCCGGTATAACTTTGAGATCAGAGACCTTCTTGAGGGTCCTGATATAATAGGTTGTATCCGTTCTAATAGGATTGCTTGGTTTGGGCATGTTCTACGAGCCGATTCACAGTCTGGAATGATTAGAAAAATGTACGTTAGTACCCCAGGGAGTGGGCGACCGCGAGGTAGACCACGACTACAATGGGAGACTGACGTAATAAACGACCTTAAAAAAATCGGCTGCCATGGTAATTATGTCGCTGTTGCGAATGACCGTGGTGAATATTCGAAGCTGATTAGCCTGGCAACGCTCCTACATGGAGCATGAACGCCGTAAAAAAAAAAAAAAAAAAAAAACCGTCGGTACTTACAAGCGATGGGAGGACCGTGAGTCTCAATGACATGAGTCACGTTATGTTTGATCGGCTTAGCTAGGTCATGATGAGAAGTGATACCCTTAAAATCATTAAGGATATTTCGAATTTGGATATCAACCGTATCATTATTGATGGTTGTTAGCGAGAGCGTTGGAGAAGTGGAAATTTTGGCGAGAGTGAACAAGGATGTTAGTGGATCGACGAGGCGTCGATTTTTAATATCCACTAGGAGACCATACTTGTTCAAGAAATCAGCTCCAAGAATAGGGATGGTAACATTGGCGATAACAAAGGTCTGACAGAACACGCGTCTGAGACCAATGTTTAGAGTTAGAGTTTTGTTACCATATGTACTAACAGGAGTGGCGTTAGCGTAGAGAGTGAAAGCTGATTTCTTCGAGAGTTTTTTCTCTATTGTTGCGGGGAGAACTGACACTTCAGCACCTGTGTCAACCAAGAATTGTCGACGGGAGTTGATATCGAATATCAAGAGACGTAGTTTAGAGAAGCTATCATCACACGCCGCCTCATGTGATGAGCTTAAAAGTTTTTTGGAGAAGAAAATTTTGGGCAATATAATTTGCAATCGGGGTCACATTTGCGTGCGTTATCCCCGTAAGTGTGATGATAATAACATATACCATCGAACATTTGAGTACGCGACTTGGAACGAGGTCGCGCGGAAGATTGATTAGGGCGATTGGGGCGATTATGCCGAAAATTGTTATAGTCGTTTCGATCCCTGGATCTACTCCGACTACTAGGGAAGGGTCGAGAAGAAGATTTGTGCTGCAGGGCATTCAGCAACTGTGCGTGTTGGGTCTGCAATTCTTGATATCGCAGAGCCCAGACCTTGTCCTCACTGCAGGAAGAAGAAGAAGTAGCGGCAGGATTATCTACCGCACTTAGTTGTGGGCCAACCAATGTGGCAAAAATTCTGTCAGCTATCTCAGCAGTCTTTGGCAAGTCAGCCTTGACTACTACGATAGCGGTACGCACAGCCTGTGGAAGTTTATCTTCCCAAATAATTTTTAACATTTTCTCTGAAACGAAACCTTGGGATTCAGCAGTTAAATCCTGAAGAAATTGTGAGGGCTTTTTATCCCCAAGTTCCATACCGCGAAGCACGTTGCGCAAGCGATCAGAAGGGCTGCTTGATAAGCGGTCTAGAAGAGCCTCTTTTAGCTTATCATAAGGATTAACCGTATCTGGTTGGGAAATAATGTCTCTTACCAGCGTAGCAGTTAGGAATAGAAGCTTGAGCATTTACACTATCAATATTAAATTTATAATTCATATTATCATTTACTCTAAATTCATTATTATTACTTTTACTAAATTTATCTTCAAAATAATTATCAAAATTCATAAAACTACAATTATTATCATTATGATCATAAGTTTCAATGCTGTTTACAACAAAGTCGCTTACCTCTAAAGTTTCTTTTATCTTACAACATTGTGCGTAATGATTTTTCTTCTGGCATTTCCTGCATGTTGTCCCATATGCTGGACATCTTCCCCATTGATGAACACGCCCACATTTTCCACACGTATTCTGTTGCATCGTAACCTTATTATTTTGTTGATAATTTTCCTCCAATTTTTTTGATTTACGGTTCTGACTCGCTGTTGATCTTCTATTTCTTCTGTATTTGGGATTTTCTCTTTTCTGATGTATATAATTCACTTCATTTTCTTTTTGTATTTCCTTAGCTTGAGCACCTGTTGTTTCATTAATTTTGCATGCTTCGATTGTTTTTTCTAACGAAGGATCTCCATCTTTAATTAATTTCTCTTGTAACGCCAAATTTTTAATACCAAAGATGAGTCTGTCTCTAATCAGCTTATCTTCTTGAGCCCCAAACTCACACTCCTTGCTTAACCTTTTGACCTCTGTTAAAAATTGATCAAAAGTCTCGCCATTTTGCTGGTTTCTATTATAGAATTTGTATCTCTCATATATGATGTTGCATTTTGGTATAAAATGTTTTTCTAGTTTTTCTAACAACACATCATAGTCTTCCTTTTCATCTTCAATTAAATTAAATGTTTCAATAACTTCTATTATTTCTTCTCCAACCAGATTTAATAATCCTTTTTTTTATCTTCAAGACATGCGGCTTTAATATAATTTGAGATTTGTCTCTTGAAATTTATCCAGTTCGATCTCACATTACCGGAACAAATCATCGGCATTGGCTTGTTCAATCCTATTGTCTGCGCCATGTTTATTTATTAAAGATTTATGAAACATATATTTTATATTTTTATTATTTTTATTTGAGCACACTTTATTTTACATGAGAACTCGTATATTCGTGTTACCAACTTAATATAAAGGTAAGTTCACAATTACATATGAAATATTATTTAAAGGTAAGTTCACACTTACAACAATATGTATACCAATAATAAAAATTCTATTAATCGAAAACACCATTTATTTTCGTTAATTCATATATTTAATTTTAAACTATAGTTTTAACATTTTATAATACGAAACTTAATTAACATAGAAAAAATAACTAAATTCTTAACATCGGTTTTAAAGTGAATGTCAAAATCTAATCAAGGAAAAAACTAATTGTTTTTTATTATTTTCCAAAACTACTATTTTTTAAAAAAGTAATTTAAATTTTTAGTTTGACGATACGCCACAAATACAACAAATTTTGTTGGTGCTCGGGTTACGTTTTATAATAATTTTGAAAACAACATCCCATCAAACAATTTTGCGTAAGTACCCAAAAGTATGCGATTTTTGCACGGAATTCCATACATATTTTTCATTTATGAATGAGAATGTATATAATGTTACGTTAAAATAAAAGTTTATCTGAAGCTATACCATATAAGAATAAATGGGTCATTGGTTTTTGTTTTCAAAAAGTGTCAGGTAAAATTTATATTGAATCGAATAATGAATTTGATTCAGTACTTTAATAAATAAATTATCAAAACAATAAAAATTTATTAAATTTATGTTATATCTTTACAATTAATTACTAAATTTAGGAAATTGAATTATATCAGGTAACACCAATTTAGATATAAGGCCATGTATATTCTTGTCAAATTCATTATAATAAAAGAAATATAATACATTACACGTAGTGCGTTTTATTTATATAAAATATTAATCACCATATCATTTCTAGATTGTTCCAGAATATAACAAATTGGCGATGAGACGGGATACGAATCTTCAAAAGTACGTATTTGATTATTCGATTAATAATAATTTACAAAAAAATAAGAAAAAAAGTTTTTCTGCTGTGTGCATCATCCACCATTTTTTTTTCAAAATTAAAACTTCAAAAGTACGTGTTTGAAAAATAAAACAAATTAAAATGGGTAAACCAAAAAATAATAATAACAATCCAGAAGATGATAATACGTCTACAAGTGCTACAAATACACAAAATACAAATATGTTTCAACCTCAATCAATACAAAGTATTTTTACGATTGAAATGTTCAACAAATCAAATACAAAATGGACGCGTTGGGTTGACCGATTACGTGGATCTTTCTCGATCTTTAATATTATCGATGAAACTACACAAGTTCACCTGTTACTACACTACATGGGATTGGGGCAATCTTCTTACGATGTCATTTGCGACAAATTAGCTCCTGTAAAACCACAAACAAAAACTTTCCAGGAAATTGTAGATATACTGGAAAATTACTACAATCCATCGCCGCTAGAAATTGTGGAAAATTTCCGTTTTCACATGGCTAAACAAGGGGATAACGAAAACGTGGACGAATATATTACAAAATTAGGAAGGTTGGCAATTAATTGCAATTTCGGATCATATCTTGACACTGCTCTTCGTAATCAACTGGTATTCGGACTAAAGAATACAATAATTCGAAATAGATTATTGGAATGCAGAAATTTAACCTTGGAAAAGGCAATTGACACATCTATAGCGATGGAATTATCTTAAAAAGGGAGTGCTGAAATACAAAGCAAAGCAACTGCTGATCTACAAGTTCAGCATATGCAACATAAAGGCAAATCATAACAACATAAATCATATAATAAAGGCAAACAGAGTAATAGTAATAATAAAAATATATATTTTGAAAAGAAAAATAAGTGTTATCGTTGTGGGCTCGAGACACACCTGGCAAATAAATGTTCTCATATAAGTTCAACTTGTACATTTTGTATGAAAAAGGGGCATATTGCTGCGGCTTGTCTCAAGGCCAAAACAAGCACAAGTAATCGTAAAGATAAAATAAATTTCGTTGAAGATGAACCTTATCAGGAAATCGACGAAATTTATAATATCAATGATAAACAAATAGAGGAACCTTCTATTGAAAATTTTTATAATATTAGTAGTGACAATAAGAATCGTTCTAAATTTTGGATTCTATTAAATGTAAATAACATAAAAATTAAATATGAAATTGATAGTGGGTCTCCTGTAACCTTAATTAACGATTACGATAGAACTAAATATTTCAATGAATTAATTTTAGAAAAACCAGATATTGATCTTGTTAGCTACTGCAATTTTAAAATTCCGGTTTTAGGTTACATGGATGTTAATGTATATTACAAAAATGAAAATATAAATTTAAAATTATATGTCGTAAAATCGGACAGGCATCCTTTGCTCGGACGCAAGTGGCTTCGTAAATTAAATTCAAACTGGAACTCGGTTTTCGAAAATAAAGTTTTACAGAATTGTAATACAGTTAATACTATTTCTAATATTTGTCGCGATACCATGCTGGAAAATTTGATTATTCGCTTTCCTAATGTTTTTGATAAAGATATTGGTAAAATTAAAAATATTCAAGTAAAGCTTACTATTAAACCCGATACTACATCGGTATTTATTAAAGCCAGATCCGTTTCTTTTTCTTTAAAAACCGGGGTTGAAAATGAATTAGATACGCTTGAAGCAAATGGAGTCATTAGTAGAGTAGATTATAGCAGATGGGCTACGCCTATTGTACCCGTTCGTAAAGCTTCAAACAAAATTCGTTTGTGTGGTGACTATAAAGTCACAATCAACCCAAATTTAAAGGTGGATGAACATCCACTTCCTACTATTGAAGAATTGTTTGCATCCATGGCGGGTGGCGATAAATTTACCAAGCTCGATCTAACTCAAGCCTACTTACAACTAGAAGTTGCGCCAGAAGATCGTGAATTATTAACTTTGAGCACTCATAAAAGGCTTTACCAACCTAATCGCTTAATGTATGGAGTAGCGTCTGCTCCAGCCATATGGCAAAGACATATTGAAATCATTTTGCAAGATATTCCTGGAGTCAGTGTGTTCTTAGATGATATTAAAGTCACCGGCCCTGACGATAAAGCACATTTTGATAGAGTCGAAGAAGTTTTTAAAAGACTCAGTGCATACAACATAAGAGTAAATCTCGATAAATGTGAATTCTTCGCGGAAAAAATAGAGTACTGCGGGTATATAAATGATAAAAACGGCACCCATAAGAGTCAAAAGAAAATTGAGGCGATACAGAAGATGCCTGTACCACAAAATAAAGAACAGGTGCGCGCTTTTGTTGGTTTCATCAATTTCTATGGGAGGTTTTTTGAAGCTTTAGCGACACTTATATACCCAATCAACAATCTATTAAAAAACAATGTTGATTTCGTTTGGGACGAATCGTGTGATAAAGCATTTAACGCAGTCAAAACGGAAATACAATCCGATAAATACCTGGTTCACTATAATCCCAAACTCCCTCTTATTCTCGGTATTGGAAATGGTATTCGAAAATTTTATCAATTTGTTTACGGAAGAAAATTTACTTTAATTTCGGATAATAAGCCAATTATCCAATTTTTTTCCCCTCAAAAAGGCCTGCCTACACTTTCAGCATCTCGTATGCAACATTATGCAATTTTTCTACAATCATTCGATTATGACATTTGTTATCGTGATACCAAAAAACATGCCAACGCTGACGCAATGTCAAGATTACCTTCAGACGATTCTTCGTTTAGTATTGAAGAAATTGATATTGTGGAAGTGAACATGATAAATATGTTGTGTAGACATGACTTAACCTTTACATCATATTATATAGTGTATACCCTGCTTTATACAGCAGAGATATAAAGATGACAGATAGAATAACTCTGTCTAAGAAAAGCATGTAATTGCAGTTGTAAATATTAATAAATAATAAAGTTAAATCTATATATTAATTTAATGCTAGTTTTACTTATATAAAACTAGCTCAAGACGGAACATACAAACATCAAATCAAAGTTTAAGTGAAATAAAAATAAAATTCTTGTGACGCCGTGACGCCATTTTAAAAACATAAAAATTAAATGGAAATAAATTCCATTAATATTAAATACAATTATATAATTGCAATAAAAATGGAATTAAAAACGCCGTCGGAACTAAAAATAGAGGGAAATTTGTCGGAAAATTTCCGGAAATTCCACAATCAGCTAAAAATATTCATGAAAGCGTCAGGTACGGATAAAAAAGATGACGATATTAAAGCAGCTATCCTATTGAACATCATCGGAGAAGCAGCTGTTGAAATTTATGAATCGTTCGACCTATCTGAGAAACAAAAAGACTCATACGACGAAATCATCAAAACGTTCGAAAAATATTGCTCACCAAAAAAAAATATTTTGTTTGAACGCCATCAATTTTACAGTAGGAAACAAGAAGAGGGAGAAAGTTTTGATCACTTTCTATTAGACATCAAAAAATTAGCTAAATCAAGTGAATTTAACACAATGGAGAATTCAGCATTACGGGACAAAATAGCTTTTGGAATACAAGATCTATCAATACAAGAAGCCTTAATCAAATTAGGAGACCCAGACTTAGAAAAAACAATTGAAACGTGCAGAGTGGCGGAGAGAGCAAAAGAACAAGTAAGCCAAGTACAGCAGGCGGAAAAAGTATTTGAAATTAAACACATAAAAGGTACAAAATTTAATAATAACAATAAATTTGATAATCATAGTTCTAAATTTAATCAAAATTCACATAAATTTAATAATAATGCAGGGCAAATTAAAAATAGTTTTTCAAGTGTTAGTAACAATAAAGCTCAAAATCATGTCTTTTGTAGAAAATGTGATCAGAGACATGAAAAGAATAACTGTCCTGCATATGGACATCGATGTGAGAGGTGTAAATATTTACACCATTTTACAAAATGTTGTAAAACATTACGCATTCGAGAAATTTGTGCTAGTGATATTGATAGTTGTAACAATGAGTCATATGACTTTAGAAGAATTGAATCCCTAAATAAAATTATATATGATAATGAGGAGAATGAAAGTTGGTATGAAATTATTGAATTAAATAACGTAAGGGTTAGATTTAAATTAGATACAGGTGCTGAGGCCAATGTTATCCCAATTTCAATATTTAAAAAATTAAACTTGAATAATAAAATGGAAAAGACTCGAATAATGCTGATAGCATATGATGGCACGAAAATTCGACCAGTAGGTTCGGTAAAAATTAATATAAGTCATTTAAATAGTGGAAATAGAATATTTAATGAAGAATTTATTATAGTAGATTGTGAAACTACTCCTGTACTAAGTTAACGCGTGTGTAAAAAATTAAAATTAATTCAACGAATTTATTCCTTAAAAACGGAGAAACAAACAAACAAAACTTAGAGAAATTGTCAAATCAAAATTAGATCAATTAGAGGAACAGAAAATTATTGAACCTGTCCTCGTTGCAAGCAACCTCGTTGTAGTTGAAAAACCTGATAATACGGTAAGGTTATGCCTCGATCCACAGGAACTAAACCGTGCGATCAAAAAAGAATCTTATATGATACCTACGTTAGAGGATCTAATGATTAAATTATCTGGAGTAAAATATTTTACTATTTTTGATTTGAAGGACGGATTCTATCAAATTAAGCTAACCAATGAATCTTCAAATCTCTGTGCTTTTAGTACCCCCTTTGGCACTTACAAATTCTTACGGCTACCCTTCGGTATAAATATGGCTCCCGACAGTTTCAAAAGTTTAACGAAAAACATTTCGGTGATTTAGAGGGGGTTTATATTTACATTGATGATAGTATGATAACTGGTAAAACTGAAGAGGAGCATGACCGAAACTTAAAAAAATTTGTCGATAGGGCCAAAACCTTAAATATCAAATTTAATGCTGCGAAACTGCAATATAAAGTAGAGCAAGTTAAATTTTTAGGCAATATATTTAATGCGGAGGGCTATAGACCTGATCCTGAAAGAATTAGAGCCATTACCAATATGGAAAATCCTAAATCAAAGAAAGAACTTCAGAGGTTTTTGGGTATGGCCAATTACCTAAGAAGCTTTATTCCAAATATGGCTGAAATAACGCAACCTTTGAGAGACCTGCTTAAAAAGGAAAATGAATTTCAGTGGACAATCAGTCAATCACAAGCAATTAAATCACTTAAGGATAAAATTTGTGAGGCCCCAGTCCAACAATCTTTTGATATAAATAAGCCGATAGTAATACAGACGGACGCATCAAAATCAGGGGTGGGTTGTGTCCTTTTGCAAAATAAAAAGCCAATAGCATTTGCTTCAAGAAGCCTAACAAATACCGAAATAAATTACGCATAGGTAGAGAAATAAATGCTGGCTATAGTTTATAGTTGTGTAAAGTTTCATTTATATATTTATGGTAGATCGGTTGAAATCCACTCTGATCATAAACCCTTAGTAGGAGTAATTAAAAACGAAATACAAAAAATAAATTCATCTCGGTTAAAACGAATGAAATTAAAACTACTTAATTATGATTTGACAATAAAATATGTTCCAGGTAAGGAATTACATATTGCCGACCACTTGTCTAGATCTTATTTAAAAGATGAAAGTGCAGACGAATTTAAAGAATTTGCAGAAGTAGTTCACATTATTGATATCAGTGATCCTTGGAAAATACGATTCCAAGAAGAAACACAGAAAGATGAGTTATTAGCCTGTTTGATAAAAATAAATCAGGAAGGTTGGCCCTTAGATAAGAAACAATTACCTGAAATTGTAAAATCATATTTTAAATTCAAGAATGACATTTCTGTGGAAGAAAATTTGGTATATCTAGGGAGTCGTGTGATGGTTCCACGAATTCTCATAAATGACCTGCTAAACAAGCTGCATGAAAGTCATACTGGTATGACAAAATGCAAACAAAGAGCTCGAAATATTTTGTACTGGCCGGGGATAGACACAGATATCGAAAATTTTATAAGTAAATGTCGTATATGTGAGAAATACTTACCCTCGAATGTGAAAGAACCTCTTATTCCTACGAAGTACCACAACTACCATTTGAGAAAATATGTTGTGATATTCTGTATTATGGTGGTAGCGATTATCTTGTTGTTAATGACTATTTTTCTAAGTGGATTGATGTCGTACCACTTGAAAATAAACAATCATGCGAAATAATTAAAAAGCTCAAAACAATATTTGCTACTCATGGCATACCCAAGGTAGTAATATCAGACAATGTACCGTTTTCTTCTAGAGAATGCACCAAGTTTAGTACCGAGTGGAATTTTCTATTTAGAACGTCCAGTCCAAGATATCCACAATCCAATGGACAAGCTGAAAAAGCTGTCAACATTGCAAAAAATCTAATTAAAAAAGCGATGGATGACGGGAAAGATATTGAGTATGCATTGTTAGAATACAGGAATCATCCTGTAGCAAAACTTAACGCGTCCCCATCACAAATTTTGTTTAGTCGAACTACCCAAACAAAAATCCCAATTAAAGATTCATTACTGGAGCCAAAAGTTGAAACCTCGATAAGAGAGCAATTAATAAATAGTCAACAAGACGTAAAAAATCAATATGAAAAAACGGCAAAATCTAGAGCAGAATTTAATCCAGGTCAAAATGTATTATATCAATATAAAAATATCTGGAGACCAGCAAAAATAGTAAAGAGACATTCCACTCCAAGGTCTTATTTGATACAAAATGAAAATCAGAACATATTGCGTAGAAATTCTAGACATTTAAGGAAATCACAAAATGAACCTGATTTTCATTATAATTATCCAAACAACAACTTATTTGCGGAGAGGAGGAATAGTGAGCACAATTGTAATAATTCGAATTTAAATATTACCGAATCTAACAATGATAAAATTAAATAAACTTTTATTAATACAAAACCAAACAAAACTTGGAGTGATGGGTCCAAACCTGATAAAATTAAATAAACTTTTAAAGTATCACAAAATACTTTATTTGAAGTTAAAACCATATAAAAAGAGACAAAAATTTTATGTTAACTAAATTAGGAGGGAAAAACTATTGACATAAGGAATTGACATTTTACATAGACCAAAAATATCATAGACTTAAAATGCATAGATGCTTCTTCATTTGCTCTCATTTTAAGCATAAAACATTTAAATGTTTACCAAGAAGATCTTTACTCAAAGCTTTTGTTAAAGCATCTGCTGCTTGATCATTAGTTGAAACTTTTACAAGTTTGATCAGACCATTGTTAACTTGTTCTCTTATGAAATGGTATTTAACATCTATATGCTTACTACGTTTCGTTTCTGGATTCTTAGCTATCTGAATGCAACCAGCATTATCTTCATACATTGCAATAGGCAGTGGAACATTAAGCTGTAAATCACCAAAAATTTTATATACCCACATAATCTCACAAGCTGCACCACAAGCCGCTACATATTCAGCCTCACATGACGACAACGTTACATTTGTTTGTTTCTTACTACACCACAAGATTGTGTTGCCGTATACTTGAATCAAAAAACCAGAAGTTGATTTACGTGTTTCCAAATCATTAGCATAATCTGCATCAGCATATGCAGCAAGAACTGGTTTTCTGTCATTTTTCTCATAAACCAGTCCCAAACTTGATGTACCTTTTAAATATCTTAATACTCGTTTTAGGTGAATCCAATGAATATCTTCAGCACATTCTTGAAAACGAGCCAAGTATGACAAAGCAAAACAAATATCCGGTCTAGTGCCCAACATGGCATACATTAAGCTACCAATAAGCTCACGATAAGGTTGACGAGTTTTTGCAGCATTATCACTCTTTTCTAATTTCAAACCTACTTCCATAGGAGTTAATGCATTATTACAATCTTCCATACCAAATTTCTTCAAAATTCTTTCAATATATCCTTTTTGGTCAACTTTTACAAGACCTTGTTCACGATCAAATACAATATTAAGATTCATAAAGTTCCGTACTTCACCAAGATCTTTGATTTGAAATTCTACGGAGAATTTACTCTTAATCAATTTCAATAAATTATTATCGTTTCCACATAACAATATATCATCAACATATACTACAAGATAAACAACAGACCTTTCCTTAATGTAACTATATTAGTTATCATTGCAGAATCATCCCACTCAAAATCATCAGTTTTCCAAACAGGTTTTTGAATTGTTCGTTTAGATTTTCTTTCAACTTTTACAATTGGAGTAGAATGCGATACAGTTGTGTTTTGAGTCAAAGTATCATCATCATCATCATCTTCATCAGGAGTTATGTATTGTGTTCCTTCACTTTCACCACCTGATTCTGAACTAGTATCAGATTTAATATCATTTTCAATTTTGTCTTGATCTACTATCAAATTCGTATCTACTATAGTTGCTCCAAACTGTGACTCATCAAACTTAACGTCACGACTTATACATATCTTACATTCTTTCGGATCCCAAAGTCTATAGCCACCATTAGCATAACCAACAAAAATAAATTCACGAGCTTTATCATCTAGTTTACGTCGTTTTCCTTTAGGAACTACAGCAAAAGCTTGACATCCAAACACTCTAAGGTTTGACAAATTTGGTTTTGTGGAAAACCTCATTTCATAAGGAGTACTACCAGTTAATGATACTGTAGGACTACGGTTAGTCAAATAAACTGCTGCATTGAGTGCTTCAGGCCACAGAGCTTTATCCATATTTGTATCAACTAGCATTGCTCGAACTCTTTCCATTAACGTACGGTTCATACGTTCCGAAACCCCATTAAGTTGTGAAGTGTATGGAGGGACATTATCTATCATTATTCCTTCATTTTTACAAAAATTAATCATTTCATTTGACAAATACTCTGTGCCATTGTCAATTCGAAGTCGACTCATTTTGACATTGAAATGTGAAGTAGCCATAGCATGAAATTCTTTAAATTTTGAAAACGTTTCACTTTTTCCTTTCATCATATATACTATTGTCATGTGCGTAAAATCATCTATGAATGACACAAAATAACTATAAGGTTCCCTCATAAGGTTCAGGACTTATTAGTCCACAAATGTCTGAATGCACATTTTCCAATGGTCTACTGGCTCTTCTTCTAGTGTTTGTAAACGGTAATCTAATTGAATTAGCGCGTGCACAATCTACACAAAACGGAAGTTCAACTGAAAGCTTATCTTTTATTCCAGTTGCCATATTTTCATTAACTAGTTTACATACATTTTTCATACTTAAGTGGCCCAATCTTCTATGCCACAACAGATTCACATCATTGCTAACCAAATTCGCTTGTCCAGGAAGCTTTACTCGAATTTTCATCCATTCTAGACCATATTTGCTTAATGATTCACCGATTATTGTTTCATGATAATACAGTCTACCCCCTTTACAGTCAAAAACAACTTTGTAACCTTTTAAGGTTAATTTCTTTATAGACAACAAATTATGTGCCAGTTCAGGAACATAAGCAACATCATTAAGAGTAACAATTTCTTCCCCTCGATTGCAAATTATTGAACCTTTAACCGTTCCTACTTTGGTAGCATACAATAGAGCACCTTCCATTGCAATCGAAATTGGAGTTGGTTCAGGAAGTTCATATACATTTTGCAAAATATCTTCATTATTTACCATGTGTTGAGTGCAACCAGAATCAAGAACAACGTCGTTTATATTTGGTTGATTTTTAGCACATGTTGTACCTAACAGTGACCACCCAACAGATTTATCAAAAGCCATTGACGCAGATTCTTCAGTCTTTTCATTACTACGATTGAGTTTAGGACATTTATTTCGCAAATGTTTATTTGATCCACACTCATAACATTTTTTCTGATATTCATTATTACGTACGTTGTCTCTATTTTTGTTCAGATAATTATTATTTGCCGGCATTGCAACAGCTTGATCAACCAATACTTCTTCCAAATGTACTACTTTCTTACGATTCATACGACTTTCTTCTTCCAATAAACGAGTTTTTACTTTCATAACTGTTAAATCAGCTTCATCTAATGTTTCAAGTGCTGCAATTACAGGTTGATATGTATCAGGCATCAAAATCATCAATCGTACAATAATATCGACTTCTTTCAAATCTTCCCCTGCATCTTTTAACTCTCGAATCAAACGATCAAATCTCAGGAAAAATGATGACAGCGCTTCATTATTTTCAACACGAAGATGATGCAAATCCATTGACAAATACAAACGACGTGATATGCTTTTTCGATTAAACGACTCTTGAAGCAGCTTCCAAATATCAAAAGCTGATTTACATGATCTTGTCATTTCAAGCATACTATCATGAATGCATCGTATAATTAAGCTTTTTGCTGACGCATCTTTTTTCTTCCAATCAACATTTTCAAAATCTGTCTCTTTCGGCTCTGATTTCACATGATCAAGCATTTCTTTTTCTTCTAAAACGAATAACATACGATAGGACCACTCAGCATATCCTTTTCCATCGAACTGTTTCACACCAAGTTTTTCAGCGAGCTCGGACGCTATAACCTGATAAAATTAAATAAACTTTTATTAATACAAAACCAAACAAAACTTGGAGTGATGGGTCCAAACCTGATAAAATTAAATAAACTTTTATTAATACAAAACCAAACAAAACTTGGAGTGATGGATCCAAACCTGATAAAATTAAATAAACTTATATTAATACAAAACCAAACAAAACTTGGAGTGATGGGTCCAAACCTGATAAAATTAAATAAACTTTTAAAGTATCACAAAATACTTTATCTGAAGTTAAAACCATATAAAAAGAGACAAAAATTTTATGTTAACTAAATTAGGAGGGAAAAACTATTGACATAAGGAATTGACATTTTACATAGACCAAAAATATCATAGACTTAAAATGCATAGATGCTTCTTCATACAATCATCAAGCAAATGATTCATTTCCGAGAAATATAGATCATTCTGCATACGTAACCAGAACTGCTCGAATTTCCAAACCACCAAGTTATCTGCAATGTTATGATAGGAATTAAAAATAAAACAATAATCGAAATTATTATATAAAAAAAAAAAATAATAATAATAATAATGGTTATTTAAATTTCTAATGAAAATTTATAGAATTAAGATAATCAAAGAAATATTGAAATTTGAAATTGTTATAAAAAATAATAATGTTTATTTAAATTTCTAATAAAATTTATATAATTAAGATAATCAAAGAAATATTGAATACTTGAAATCTATTATAAAAGATAATAATGTTTATTTAAAATATTAATAAAAAATTATAGAATTAAAACAATCAAAGAAATACTTGAATACTTGGAATTAGTTATAAAAAAAAAAAAAATAATAATAATAATAATCCTAGTGTTCGGTACATACATTCTGATAAAAAAAAATCACGATTTTTCTGTACTAAAAATAGTATAAACGCGGCCATTTCTCACGAAAAAAATCAGTTTTTTTCTTGCGTTTAAATGTCAAAATATTTTGAATTTAGGTGTCAATAAAACTATTTTATTTGGTTCTTTACGCTTTTGGTTTTGTTTTATTTATGCTTACATTTTTGTGATAACTATTCTTGATAAATTTGGTTTTGTGTTTTCGGGATAAATTTATCGTTTGTGACCAAATTAATTGTAATAAAAGTAACGTCTAAAGTTTGACTTATAAATACACTTTGTTTTTTTGACTGTTCGGTCCGGTTTGACGTAATATTCAACAAAGTGAAATTAGTAGCAAGCAACTTTGACGTTTAATAACGTGATTTTTTGTTTCATATACCTGTACCGAACACGCTCAATGTCTAATTAAAATGCATAGAATTCAAATAATAAAAGAAATCCTCAAATGTTAAAAAGGGAGATGTTGTGTAGACATGACTTAACCTTTACATCATATTATATAGTGTACACCCTGCTTTATACAGCAGAGATATAAAGGTGACAGATAGAATAACTCTGTCTAAGAAAAGCATGTAATTGCAGTTGTAAATATTAATAAATAATAAAGTTAAATCTATATATTAATTTAATGCTAGTTTTACTTATATAAAACTAGCTCAAGACGGAACAAAATACATTACCTGTAACAGTTGATGAATTATCTAAAGCTACATTAGCTGATAAAACTTTATCGATTTTAATACAAGGGTTAAAAAACGGTCGAACCGTTAAACCAGAAAATCGTTTTGGAATCTCACAAGATGAATTCACCTTACAACAAGATTGCATTCTATGGGGTATAAGAGTTTATATTCCAAAAACTTTACGCAGCAAGGTACTAAATGAGTTACATTCAGCCCATTTTGGCATAACAAGAATGAAATCGCTCGCTAGAGGTTACTGCTGGTGGGAAAATATCGATAGAGATATCGAGAATATGATTAAGGATTGTACAAACTGTCAACTAAGACAATCTAATCCTACTAAAACAACGATCCATTGTTGTGAAACAGCTACAGAAGCATTTCAACGAGTGCACTGTGATTTCGCTGGTCCTTTTATGGGAAGTTATTTTTTCATACTTGTCGATGCTTTTTCTAAATGCCCAGAAGTTAAAATAATTAAAAATATAACTACTGAAACTACGATGAA
Organism: Diogma glabrata; assembly: GCA_963693315.1. Taxonomy (NCBI): domain Eukaryota; kingdom Metazoa; phylum Arthropoda; class Insecta; order Diptera; family Cylindrotomidae; genus Diogma; species Diogma glabrata. The sequence continues at coordinate 319,167,981 of OY856187.1, read as the reverse complement.
AATTTGTCGTGAAATTTTTAGTTCCTTTGAAACACCTTCGGTGTTAGTTTCTGATAACGGAACTCAATTCGTATCAAATGAATTCCAAGAATTTCTAAAACAAAATGACATTGTGCATAAGCTATCAGCCCCTTACCATCCAGCAACAAATGGCCAAGCTGAACGCTATGTGAAAACTATTAAAGACAAGCTTAATGCCCTAGATACGACCAATTCAAATTTACGTTCTACATTATGTAACATTTTGCTAATGTACCGCAAAATGATCCATCCAGCTACTGGAAAATCTCCAGCAATGCTGAATATAAACAGACAAATTAGATCTCGGATCGATTTGATGATACCCGAAAATATTCTAAAAGTGCGGGAAGAGCCCTCACATTTTAAAATCATTCGTCATTTAAAACTTGGAGATAGAGTGATTGTACGGGAGTATATTTCAAAATATACCAAATGGAAATTCGGTAATATTATTGAGAAGTACGGTAAGTTACACTATTTGGTAGAATTAGATGATGGAAGACAACGGAGACGTCATATCGATCAAATTCGATGGGTTGGTCCTCATGCAGGATTTAGAAAAGAATCAAATACAGCAGATTGCGATAATTCCGACTATTCATTCGGCAACCCCTCCGAATCACATGAAAATTTCCCGAACATTGAAAATACTGATTATACATTGCCCTTAATACTGTCCACTGCTGTTCCTGGCACTGATGCTCCTCCGATTTCGGTCAATATAAATAAATCAATTTCAAATGAAATACAATATCAGTCAAATTGCAACGCTAAAGACCAAAACGTTGTTCAAACACCGAAAAGACCAAAAAGAAACATAAAAGTACCTCAAAAATTAGATTTATAAATTTTATTTGGTTGGATTATATAAATATTTAAAAAACAAATAATTTAATATTTTAATTTTTGGAAATTAAATTGAAATAGAAATTTGAATTATTTAAGGGGGAAAGAATTGTTATATCTTTACAATAATTACCTAAATTTAGGAAATTGAATTATATCAGGTAACACCAATTTAGATATAAGGCCATGTATATTCTTGTCAAATTCATTATAATAAAAGAAATATAATACATTACACGTAGTGCGTTTTATTTATATAAAATATTAATCATCATATCATTTCTAGATTGTTCCAGATTATAACAATTTACATTACATATTTCATTCGGAAAGCGAATGGAATATGGTACGAAATGAGCATTGAATGGATCTGGAATGCGTACCGAAGATTCGTACTCACCAGTACATACATGCAATATCCAAAATATTGGACGTAGAAAATTGTGACAGAGTTCATCCGCCAAGGGTATCCGTGCGCTGAGGCACTTATTCCGAGTTCTCCGTGCAATTTTCAGTGCGAAAAGGTACAACTTTCCATACGCATTGCTAATTGGGAAGTAATTTATGATTTTATTGTGTACTGTTTTCTGCCAAACATCATAGCCAGCTTCACTAGTTTTAAATGTCAAATCTGACGTTTCACATGCTCTTAATAAAATAAAAACAATTCATTTTGGGAAATGTGGACTGTAAAATTGTCCAAACCAAATCAAAATTTTAAATTTAATAAATAAATAAAAAATTTTTTTTAAAAATGCCATCAATAAACAATACAAATAATTTACTTACCTATCGTGGATCCAACTTTTTAAAGCAACGGTTATTATTGGCTACTTTAAGTGGAAAGTCAGTTAGAATAATTGACATTCGAAATACGGATGTGGATCCCGGCTTACGAGATTATGAAATGTGCTTAATACATTTACTAGAAAAAGTTACAAATGGTATGAAATTTGAAATTAATGAAACTGGGACACAGTTATTTTATCAACCAGGCTTATTATATGGAGGAGTTATTAATTACAATTGCTCTCTAGAACGTGGAATTGGTAATATTTCAGTTCTTAAAAGAAATATTTTATTATAGTTCATATATTTATTTCAGGATACTATTTAGATACTCTGCTTGCTGTCGGTCCGTTTTGTAAAACTCCATTGCACGTGACGCTAAAAGGTGTCACAAATAGTAAAGAAAGTCCATCTGTTGACCACATTAAAGCTTCTGCGTTCCCCATTTTAAAGAAATTTTTAGTTGTTGACGATGGGTTAGAGCTTAAAATAACCAAAAGAGGTTTAATGCCAAATGGAGGAGGAGAAATAGTTTTTAAATGTCCAGTAAGAAAAAATTTACGACCAATACAGAATCTTAATTCAGGCATGGTAAAAAGAATACGTGGGACAGTGTATGCATTAAAAGTTTCACCTGCGCTTGCTAATCGAACCGTAGAAGCCACTAAAGGAGTACTACTTAACTTTTTACCAGACATATACATTCATACCGATCAAAATAAAGGAAAGTTATCGGGAAATAGTCCCGGCTTTGGAATAAATTTAATTGCTGAGACAACTGAAGGTGTATTTTACTCCACCGAAATAATTTCGAATATTCCAGGCCAAGGTGTGGAACCTTCCATCCCTGAAGATCTAGGCAAAAATGCTGCGAATAAATTATTAGATGAAATATTTCGAGGCGGCTGCGTTGATTCATCATTTCAATGGTTATGCTCACTTTATATGGCATTAGGACAAAAAGATGTTTCTAAATATTTAACCGGTCCAATTTCAGATTATACTATTAATTTCTTGCAGCATTTAAGAGAATTTTTTTCGATTACTTTTAAACTGGAAAATCCAAAAAACGAAAATGATGAAGAAGTAGGTGCAGAAAAGGTACAAATGACATGCGTTGGCATTGGATATACAAATAATAACAAAAGAATGATATAATATATTCAATAAAAATAGTTTTTTTATTGATTATGTAACACCAAATTTATTAATTTCTACACGACAGCACCCGAGAATTTTCAAACTGTTACAGTCACGAACGTAAATCTTTCTATATTCTTCCAAGTTTTCTCTTATATTTTCCATCGTAATCGAAATTTGTAAGTTGGGAATATAATGCCAATGCTTTCCGACAGCATTATTAACTAAATGTGCTTCAATTTTAATATTTTTATCGTTATCATCTTTTAAACGTAAACTGGAATCGTTTAAAAGTATTTCTTTTGTAAAATTAACAACGAATATAAGCATTTGATTTTCATATGCCAAACGTTTCAAGAGTCGACTTAGTTTTAATATCAGTGTCCGTTCTAAAAAGAAAATTATTAAATATGTACTACATTTGCTAATAGGTTGAACTAGACTTTCATTAGAAAAATTTTCATAAAAACAGTTCAAGCAAATAAATCTGTTTAGTGTTTACGTACTTTCATTATTCTGGTCTCTATCATAAACAGAAAATATTGATGGTAAACAATCTATTATAAGTAATTTTAAATTTCGAAAATGTTTTAAGTTACTCCGACTTAGCTCATGTAACATTTCAATTAGTTTTACAGCATCAAAAATACACTCAAATTTTACATTTTCTAAAATTCTGTTCATAACATCTTCTCCATAGTTTGAATTATTTAAAATTTCTATAAATCTTGGTACGGATATATCACAGTTTGTATCAATATATAAAGTATCGATAAACTGAGAGCCTGTTATATTCAAAGCTAACGTATAACATAATTGGGTTTTACCGACACCAGATTTTCCGCATATTTCAATTATCTTTCCTTGCATTGTTCCATCATGATTTGAACTAAAAAGTATTTGGTCAAGACTGCAATAAAAAAGACAATACAAACATTGAATATAATTGATATGCATCCTACCTTTCTATGCCTGTCTTTATATTCAATTGCTGGGATTGTATCAAATTTAATTCTTCGATTCCGTTGGATATCAATTTTTTTGAATTACTCATTGGAAGTTCTATATTTCGCAACAGACGTTTTAATACATATATTGCAATAGAGGCGGCAGTAATCACAATAGTGCGTTTAAATGTTGAATGATTGCTGACGCGCCCTCTAAAAAAAACGGCACAAGCGTACCGCAGGCGAAGTCGTTTTCTCATATAAGACTACGAAAACGTACCGGTTTTGTTTACAAATTAAAATTGGTGCTAAATATTTATTTGTGCATGACGGCAATATCGTTAATTTATTTATTATTATTTATTGCTAATATAATTTTCTTAACAATTTCGATATATGTTATTTAAGTTAGTTTGAAATTATAGTGTATTCTTTTCGGCTGTACCGAACAAATTTCAGTACAGTTCCAACACCGAATTATTTTTTTTGTATCGAAATTCATTCCAAAAGAATACAAAATTCGATAATTCGGTGTTGGAACTTGTTCAGTACAGCCGAAAAGAATACACTATTAGTTTAAATTTATTTAATTTTTGTACATGTACAATGTGTCAAACTTATAGTGAATTCTTTTCTAATTGTTCGGTACAAGTTCCGACTCCGAATTATCCAAATTTGTTTTTTTTTGTATTGCTTTTTTTACAAAAGAATACAAATTTCGTTAATTCTGTGTTGGAACTTGTACCGAACAGGTAGAAAAGAATTCACTGTTAATTTGAAATTTTGCTTGCACAAATGCTGTTCTTATAACCCTTCCACAAATTACACAAAGTTTAAATTTGACAGACACAAATAGAGCTTTTTCCCGAAAATATTTTGAAAGCTCAAACCAGCGTCGCGTTCTTTTTCTTAACATTGGTAGTGATCTTATATCCACACAAATTCGACAACCTACACAAATTGCTGTTCTTATATTAATTGCGGCAAGTGTTGCGTGCACAAGTGCAGTTCTTAATGGTCCAAATACATGTGCAGAAAGTCTGCACGCAGTGCTGCATGCATATCTGCATCTAAAATAGATGTGCAGAATTTTTATATATTTGACGTGCAGAATTTTAGTAACAATGACAGTTCGTGTTCTTACGTATTATGAAATAGTTATAAGTGAAAGTTGTGAAAGTGAAAGAAAGCTGTCTTTTTAATTAAAAAATAGAAAAAAATAATTGAATCGTTGCCTGTAAAAACGTTTATGTCTAAATTAAAATTTAAGTTCAAATAACATAACCACTGTTTCCGATAATCCTTTCCCAAAAATTTATTTATTAACAATATTAGTTTTAATTATTTTATAATTTGGATTATTTAGAATATTTGAATATCTTTATAAACAAATAATCATTACAATTCCAATCTAAACGAGGTTAATCACTACATCGAAAAAAATAAACCTGACATATTGTTTCTTACCGAAACAATTGTTAGTGGCAAAGCATCGAAATTGGATCTCGATAAATACCGGATACCTAGTTACGAATTGGAACATTCCTTTTATAACAAACATGGTGTCTGTGTATTTGTTCGAGATTCACTTTCATGTATGAGAATTAAGGCCTACGAGTTGAACTCTAAGCACCATAATTCTATAGCACTGAAGATCTCAGGTGTTGATGAAACTATGTTTGTAATAGGATTATACAGATCCCCAAATTCTCCCTCAGGATGTCCCTTTTTCGATAAAATATCGGCTAATCTAGACAAGATTACCACGGACTACCCCAAAGCAAGAATGGTTATTCTTGGAGACTTCAATATTCATAATAAAGAATGGCTTAAGTATTCATCGCGCACTGACGACGTAGGAAGGCAAGCCGAACTGATACTCGCAGATTATCACGGTTTGACGCAAATGATAGAGTGTCCCACTAGAATCGCAGACAATTCACATCATAACAATAATTTGCTGGATCTGTTTTTGACAAACAAACCAGATACTACGAAGACAAAAGTTGACCAACCCCTGGGATCATCGGACCATTTACTAATATCAGCAATAGTGCAATTTACATCACCGACACAAATTAAAGCAAATCCTCGTCGGGTCTGGAACTATAAACGCGCCGACTGGGAGGGACTGAGAAACTTTTATGATGAAACACCTTGGAAAACTATTTGTTGTGTTGATCAAGATCCTAGCACATCGGTAATAAGAATTTCTGAAATCATAAAAGAAGGAATGCGGCGGTTTATTCCAAATCGATTAATCACTCCTAAAACTGAGCCTTGGTTCACGCGGGATGTTGATGAGGCAGTAAGGAATAAACGCAAAGCATTCAAGGCGTATAACGCTAATAAAACTCCTGAAACCCATAGAGCCTATAAGGAAGCCAGAAATCTTAGTAAATTCAAAATAGACTTGGACAAAGACGCGTTTATCGAGAAGAAAGCAAAGAAATTCGCCGAGCACCCATCTGGCTCACGTAGTTTCTTTCAGGTAGTTAAATCAGTCCAGAGCAATTTTACTCGATCCTCTATTCCAACCCTAGTTCTGAATGACATTCCCGTGAGTGACTCGAAAGAGAAAGCGGATCTTTTGGGTCGTATTTTCGCAGAAAACTCAAACATAGTTGAACCCCCTCATTCTCCTACACTCATTTCCCCAGTTGTAACGAAAATGAAACCAATTATTTTTCGTTGCAATATTGTACGGAAAATGCTTCTTTCTATCAGTATCAACAAATCTGCTGGCCCCGACGGTATTCCACCCCTCATTCTTAAAAACTTTGCTAGACAACTAGCTCCAATTTTAACAAAAATTTTCTATTTATCTTATAAAACCGGAATATTTCCCGACTCTTGGAAGCTGGCCAGCGTTCAACCCATACCAAAGAAAGGCAGTAAGATAGATCCTAACAATTATAGACCAATTGCAATTCTGTCGGTTTTAGCTAAAATATTTGAAAAATATGTTAACTACAATTTGATAGATTATTTGGAAATGTCGCGAATTATTGATGATAAGCAGTATGGTTTTCGTAGAAGTCATGCAACAGGTGATCTGTTAGCCTACGTATCCCATCTCAGGAACAAATCGCTGGAAAACCACGGTGAAACATTCAGTATTTCACTTGACATCTCTAAAGCATTTGATAAAGTGTGGCATAAAAATCTTATAGCTAAATTAAAATCTTATGGCATAGACCATCTTACTGTCTCATGGATTCATAGTTTTCTTACAGGTCGCCAATTTCATGTTAATTTAGATGGTATCACATCCAATATTTTCACAACCAATGCTGGGGTTCCCCAAGGTTCGGCACTCTCACCAACCTTGTTTCTTCTATACATTAATGACTTACTTATTTCTACAGTGCACCCAATCCATAGTTTTGCTGATGACAGCACATTACATGCATCACATGCATCTCCTAAATTTCGATCTCATACTGCAGTTACCACTGATAGAGAGTTGCTAATTGATTCTATCAACAAAGATCTGGAGCGTATAATGGAATGGGGGGATCGTAATCTTGTTTCATTTAATCCAACCAAAACCAAATTATGCCGTCTTTCACGAATAGAGCGACATAAAAATTTTCCTATTAAAATAAACCATGAGGAATTGCGTGAGGTTGAATCAGTTAGACTTCTTGGAGTGGATATTCAAAATAACCTGAAATGGAATAAACATGTGTTCAACCTCGCTAAATCTGCAATGCAAAAATTAGGATTCTTGAGTCGATGTAAAAAATATTTCAATCCCGAGCAAATTTTGCTAATCTTCAAGTCCTTTATTCGTCCATGTATGGAGTATTGCTGTCATGTTTGGGGAGGTGCTTGTCAGTCAACAATAAATTGTCTAGACTCTGTTCAGAGAAAAGCAATACGGTTGATTGGTAATACCAAACTAACGGACCAGCTTGATTCACTCCAGCACAGAAGAAATGTGGCTGAATTGTCAATCTACTATAAATATAACTTTAGCGAATTCTCCTCTAAGGAAATTCAAAATATCCTTCCATCGTGTGCGCAGTATAATCGACAAACAAGAGCTGCCGAGTTATCCCATCCATTTGTTGTACAAATTCCTCGTTGTAGAACTGTGTCCTTCCAAAACGACTATTTTAATAGAGTGGCCAAATTATGGAACTCATTGCCTTCCTCTGTATTTCCCGATGAATTTTCCCCTCAGGCATTTAAAGAAAATGTCCATCATCATTTAAAAAAATTAGTATAGTTATCCTTATATCCCCATTCCTTCCATTTTCCTCATCTCCTTCCTTTATAGTTGACATGGTATCTTCGGATATTCAAAGAGTCTAAATAATGAATATTTCATATTTAGTGTGCTAAACATGTCTAACTAATTAATAAAAAAAAAAAAAAAAAAAAAAACAAAAATAATTTCATTTTCAAAAAAATACCATTCATTTTTATTTGAGTTATAAAAAAAATAATTCATTTTCAAACAAAATGTCAAAATCATCCATTTTTATCTGAGTTTTCAAGTAGTTTTTGTTTTTTTGATTGTGGTAGCACTGCCTCTGTGCAGCGAAATTAGAATTAGAGATATCTTGCAGAATTTTTCTGCATGCAGAATTTACATGTAATTGCTCTCATATAACAACACATGTTTTAATTTCGCTGCATGCAGAATTCTGCACATGTATTTGGACCATAATATCACAATTTGTGTAATTTGTGCAACACAAATTACACAGAAAAATTTCTTGTGGCAGATTAAAATTATTTGTGCAAGTTTGTTTTGACATATGTCAAATGGGTTATGTAAGGTTATGTAAACAAAAACAAATTAAAATTGGTGCTTAATATCGTTAAATTATTTATAATTAAGAGCTGATATAATTTTCTTAACATTTTCGATATATTTTATTTAAGTTAGTCTGAAATTAACTTAAATTTATGTAGTATTTCGAATAAGTGTCCATAGGGCAACTTCATAAATATAGTAATAGAATTATGTAATGTAGAGAGTTATGTAAAAGTAAGCTCCGTGTTTTTTTATTAATTAAATTGAAAATAAATATTACTTCATTTAGTTAATTTTTGTGCATATACAATGTGTCAAATTTAATTTGAAGTTTTGCTTGCACAAATGCTGTTCTTATAACCCTTCCACAAATTGCACAAATTTTAAAATTGACAGATACAAATTTGTATTTTGCCTTGCACAAATTGTGTAAGTTGTGTGGATATAAGATCACAAGGATTTTCTAACATTGTTAAAATGTCATAAAATTGTGTTCAAACGTCATGTTAAGTTTTGTCGACAATGTTGATTTATAATTTAAAGCGTGGTTTACACGATGCGAGCTACTGGTGTGCCAGTAGACAGTAACTCGCCTGTTCACTCGCCTCAAAAATATTGGTCAGTAGCTGTACTTGCCTGTACTGTTCACACGATGACATCTACTTGCCAGTTACATGCGAGTTAATTTTTTGTTGTTTTTGTTTTTAAAAATATTTGACAGATGAATAAAAGAAATGAGGTTAATATTTGGCTCTTTTTAAAACATTTATTATTTAAAAACTCAAATATTTTGTTAATTTAGAAATGAAATAAATAGATTAATAAATAAATTAGGTAATTCATTTATTAATCTAGCATTTATTAATAAATTATAGATTAATAAATAAATTAGATAAATAGATTATTCATAATAAATTTAAAAATATTTTGTAAAAAACTATAATCTAGAAATAATCTGAGAAAAAATTTTACTATACTAAATGACATTTTTTATTTTAATTAATTTTTAAACGTATTAAAATTTTTTTAACCTAAATAACAATATTAAATAAAGACCTGAAAAAATAAAATGTCTATAAAATCATAAAATGTCTATAAGCTTACAAAATCACATAAAAAAATAATACGAAACATAAAAGAAGTCGAAATCAACCGAATACAATACGACCATAATTTTTCAAAGTGGAGGGGGAGGCGAGTGGCAAGTAAAAACAAAATATATTGTAGTAACTCGCCTTCCAGTTACTGTCCTACTCGCATATGCAAGTAGCTCGCCTTATATAATCACACGATGCCAGTAACTGTATTACAGTAACTCGCACGTTTACTCGCCTCGTGTAAACTAGGCATAAGAACGACAAAATATTAGACTTTTGATCTGTCAAAAATAAGTTTGTTCTATTTGAGCACATAAATTAAATATATTAAGATTATTTAATTTATATATAATAAAACTCAATTGCGAAACACAAAAACAAGAAATTGTATTTACGAATCTCTTAATTATAAACATTTTGACAGATAAATAGATCACAACATATGCATACCATTTTACATAACAACATTCTATAATTCATGTCTAGCTCGAGTGTGTTCGTAAATTCTACATTGTAACAATATTGTTAACAATGACATATAGATAGCGTTCTTAAATCTATATTGTAACAACAACCACGTGCTTTTCAGCGTTCATAAATTATTTTTACATTGTTACGAGCGTCAGTTTCAATCCTAGTTTGAACATCCTCTGGAAGTGTCATTTTGAGAAAAAGTTAAGAAATTAATCAAAACAATAAGCAAATTTAAAAAAAAATGGCGATTGATCAAATTGTAGAATCTGTTGATGAAAATGGCAACAGGTCTCAATGTATTGTTGATATAAGCGAAATTGGTAAGCATAATTGTTAATATTTTAATTTTATCATATTTTAATATTTAAAAATATAGATAAATATATAATTCAAAAAATATTTTTTGACGTTAATAACAATTTGATTGTAAGCAAATAATGATAAATTTACAATGACAAATTTAACATTGTTCTACAATGTAGAGTTTACGAACACACTCCTCGGTAGTTGGAAATTGTTACAAAATGTTAACTTTTGACAGTTTAACATTGAATTTAGGAACGACATCATGCCGTCATTTTGTTACACGCATTGAATAAATATCTAAGGAAAAGTAACTAGACTTTTTGAGTGAAGCATCTAATTTGTAGTATTGGTGCGTTTGATGGTGTTTGTATTTAATCGTAGGGTGGTACTGTGTATAATTTGTATATAGTTACACAAACATAACTTAGGTGGCAGCATGAACTGTTCTTTGAAATAAGTAGATTTTATTCAAAATTTTATTTATTTTTCGTTTAAACTAATCGTTATTTTAGGAAAAATTTGTCTTAAAATGTATTTTTACCCGTTTCCTACTTAAATAAAAGATAATGATTAAGTTATATATTTTGTTGATTTTATTTTAATAATTTTTTTCTCGATATTTATAAACATTAAATACATAAAAGCAAAATTGTGTGCCATCATCTTCAGCAATAGTATCACACTAACAACAGTCTAACATCATTACCAGCAATACAAATGAACACATCTTTACGAATACAGGTTTGTAAAGCTGTCCTCTCTATAAGCAAATACTTTTATTTAACTACAAAACTTCTATGAACTAACTTCTATAAAAAAACTTATCTAAAATCTCTATCGCATTCAGTTTTTTCTAACAGTTGCCATTTTTTGAATATAACGAAATTGGCATAGGTTAAAAATCCTCCAAAGTACCTTTAAACCCACTTTAACAGATGACTGTTCCTAAATATTGACGAAATTAGCTTGTACTGTCTATTGGTTTATAAATTCGATATTAATTTATGTTTATAACCATACTTCGACTAATAAACTAATAATAAATGTATAAACATCGTAGATAAATTGCAAATCCTTATGGTTATATATGTTTGAACAATATATTTCACTATTAAAATTTTTAGATCAAATCCGTTTAAACTTTAAATCATATTCAAATTTATATTTTTTACACACATTTTTCATAACAAACAATAACTTCATACAATCCCTGTGAATGGGCGTGTCTAACAAAATTGTTTTGACATTTTGGCAAACTTACATTTGAGAAATTTATACTAAGTTTACACCAGTATCTAATTTGCTACGTATCAAATTTGCTAGCCCTTTTCACCATCATACTTTTAAATTTGATACGGTGATGTAAACTCTTTTTAATTAGGTATGACATATTAATTTTTAGCGCGTCCTTTTCATTGTTAATTTTTTGGTTTGGAAAAAATAATTTCCATATATATTTTTTATAAAAAACTGAAAACATTTATTATATTAATGCTAAAATTTATTTTACTTTTAATTTCAGCAAAAACATCACATCAAACATAAATATATATTTATAAAATAAGTTGATTTATTTTTATTTTAAATGTCATACCAAATTTTAGTGTTCACACCGTAAAAATAATACTTATTTGCTACGTACCTAATTTGATACGTAGCAAATCATCCTACTAAATATTTGGTACGTACTTTTTTGATAACTGTTTACATCGACCATAGTCGACCTAATAAGTATAGTATGTACCTATTAGATCCTGGTGTAAACTTAGTACAGGAATACCTCGCATAGTACGGTTAATCGGTTCCACCATTTAGCCGTACTATTTGAAACCGGACTAATCGAGGAACTAACTACATACAAAAAATGATAATTTGTTCCATACAATTTGTTTTTTCCGGTTTTTCAATAAAGAAAACGAGATTAATATATTCAAATGTACATATATTTATTAAAAATAACTAAACAAACAAAAAAAAGTTAATTTAAAATGGTTAAAACAACTAGATAAACAAAATTCACTTTAAAATCTAATGTTTTAATTAACTTTTTTTGCAAAAAAATTTAACGATGTTTGGATCATTTTTGGTGGTTTCTCCTCAACAATTCTTTGTAGCAATGAATTGTATTGTTTGTTGTTCTCCTTCTCCCTGTCGATCTTGGGTGGAAATCTTTTGTCAGATTCCGTGCATTGGCAAAGCACTTTTTTGAATTTCCGTTGGCCGCATGTTGGTTGATGTTTTTGATGCAGCTCTTCATGTTTTCGCGTTTCTTTTTACGTAGAAGTTTTGCTGAGGCTTTCCTGGCGCATAGATAATCAGCTTGGGAGCTTCGGGTGTTCCTTGTTAACCATTTTTCTCGCAGTTTTTGTTTTGTTTTTGTGGGTCGTTTTCCGATTGTAGTTTGTGTTGCGGCTATAATGGTTGATTGAAGCGTTTGCCATTCTTTTTGTATGTTTAATGGCATCTCAGAAGAGATGTCGTGCTCTTCTATGTTTTGTGTTATTATTTTATGTGTTTTAAGGTTTGCAATCCTACCGATTTGAGCATTAAAGTCACCTACCACGATTTTTATATCGTGCCGCGGGATTTTATTGATGACTTCTTCGAGTTCTAGGAAGAACAGGTCTTTAATATCATCTGTTTTATCTTCAGTAGGTGCATGAACATTGACGATCGTTACATTGAATTTTTGCGTGCGGATTCTCAGTGTGCATAACCGCATATTAATTGGGCAGAAGTCGATAACATGCTGATTCACGCGACGGTGTATAAGAAAGCCAACTCCAAATTCTCCTCCGTTTTTATGACCGTAATAATAAAGAGTGTACCCTTTCGCTGTTTCATGGATTCCACTCCCTGGCCATCTTAGTTCTTGTAATGCCACTATATCCAGTGTGTAGCTCTCGACTTGTTGAGTGAGTTTTAGGAGATCTCCTGGTCTTCTAAGACTTAGCACGTTCCAGGTTCCCATTTTTAAATTGTAGTCCGGGTACACTTTCCGAGGTCGTTCTAATAATGAATCCGAGATATTCCAAGGCCTGTGTACAGAATTCATGACAATAGTTTTTATACGGAAATGCGGTGTTAGCCCTTCGCCCAACCCAAATTTTTGTGAATGGGTTCGTTCTGCATCTTAAGGTCACCAGAAACAACCTTTTTGCACGTTTATATAGCGAGCCGCTTGATCCAAGACAGACGCCCGCTGCAAGCCGCCCCTAACATGGAGAACTGACGCTTGAGTTGCATTGGTTTTATGGCGCCAATGACTCGCCATGGTGCAGAATCATTGAGTATAAGCAGTATTTACTCTGCCCCTCTCAACTACACCAACCTACTTCTGTTAGCGTTACCCAGGTAGCATGGCGTTTACGTAGAATTTCGGATTTTCACTACCCTTTATTGTTTATTGTTCGACGAATTGTAATGCTACGTTCGATATTAGGATCAACTTCCTTAACATAACCTGAAACTTTTTCGACCATTCCAATAATTTTTGAAAGCTGTTCAGACGTTAAATCTCTGAAAACATTTCAGCACAGTCATCGTTGTCTGAGTTTTCCTTATAAAAATAGTTTTATATATGTATTATGTATGTACATATTATTTTTTTTAAGAATAATTTTTCCCTAGAATTTTTTCCTTTTCATTTATGTTTTTTTTGAAAATTTCAAAACCGTACTATAGTGAAACCGGACTAATCGAAGCCGTACTATACGAGGTATTCCTGTATAAGTAAAAAATTAAGTAAAAAATGCTTTGTGATGTTGACAATTTTTTCACATGTTTTGATGCAGTACGCCATTTTTATGAATAAATAACTGTATAAACACAATTAATTGTTGTAAAAAAAACAGTTTAAATACTAATTTGTATAAAACTGAACTACGATTCAATACTTTAAGAACAAAATACAGAAAAAAGCTCTTTAGTTTGTTTTGAAATACGACGTAAACAAATGAAATGACATTGACAGATTGGCAAACTTAACAAAAAATTAAAAAAAAAAATACTTCACCGATTATTTGTGTACGTACACGTAGCGACACTTCCTTATATATTTATTCAATGGTTACACGCAATCCCAGGCAAGAAACTGTAATCGAAATCGTTTTGTAATCGATAGTTTCGAATTGGAGAAAAAGAGGCATACCGAATGTATATTGTCATCTCACTCCAATTAAAAAATATGGCGTTTTGACATTTAAAATTGCACATATATCTTTCATAGACATAGTCGCGCGTAACATGTATTTGTTGATAAATTAAACAAATATAAAGTTAAAATATTGTGAATATAAAATAATATATTTCAACAGTAAGTACATTTTTAATGTTATGTATATATAAGAAAATATGCATTCTGTCTATAATTATTTTAATTTTATTTTCATCATATAACATAACCTATAATTTGAAGTTGCAGCATTAATTGATTTGATAAATACATCTATATTTCTATAAAATATTTCTTTTAATGATATTTTTTCTCATTTCAGGTTCACATTTTGATATACATATATAATTATAATTCTAAATACTATTTCTCTTATGGCCGATTTATAGTCGGTAACTTTAACTTAACGTTAACTTAACGTAAAGTACAAATGTATGAAAATCAGAGTTTCGAATCGAAATGTTTTCCGTTTCTTTTTTTTTTTTTTTTATTAATTAGTTAGACATGTTTAGCACACTAAATATGAAATATTCATTATTTAGACTCTTTGAATATCCGAAGATACCATGTCAACTATAAAGGAAGGAGATGAGGAAAATGGAAGGAATGGGGATATAAGGATAACTATACTAATTTTTTTAAATGATGATGGACATTTTCTTTAAATGCCTGAGGGGAAAATTCATCGGGAAATACAGAGGAAGGCAATGAGTTCCATAATTTGGCCACTCTATTAAAATAGTCGTTTTGGAAGGACACAGTTCTACAACGAGGTATTTGTACAACAAATGGATGGGATAACTCGGCAGCTCTTGTTTGTCGATTATACTGCGCTTTTTTTTTTTTTTTTTATTCGGTTTACGGTTTCGTTCCGACTATTATTTCGTTCCGGTTTTCGGTTTGGTTCCTTAGTTTATTTTTTCATTCCGGTTTTCGGTTCGGTTCCGGTTGAGTTCCGATGTCAAAATCAAGGATTTTCAGTATTCTCATGCAAAAATTCAAAAGAAACAACTTCAGTAATTATTGAATCTGGAACATCGATACATAGGCATTGTAGTGCCCATAGCTGATTTTACATGCAAAATGAAAATCTTTTACTCATAATATATGAGCAGCTTTTTGTTAGAATATTTTTTTGTTTTTTCATTGCAAACCGTTTTACATGAACCGTAAATAAAATGATTTTTTCGTTCCGGTTACGGTTCATTACATTATGGTTACGGTTACGTTATGGTTCAGCCCGAAATTTCGGTTAATAATGGTTTTCGGTTTACGGTTCGGCTCCGGTTCGAAACTCTGATGAAAATGCACTAGAGCATTCATAGTCGTTAACGCAAACCTAACGTTAACTTAACGCAAAGTTCATTTCATTCTATCTTAAAAATTTTGTTAAGGATTTTTTGACGTTTGGTATAAAAACTGAAGAAAAGTAATATTTAATTGCAAGTCCATAAAAATAAAATTTTATTTATTAAAAAATGCAAAGGATATAAAAAGAGCGGGCAAGATTACTTTATCTTAGGCGCGAGTGGATTTTGTTTTTATTATTTTTATCGTAAATTAAGAAAATTTAGTAAAAGGGACAGTTCGGATCGTTTATCTTATAAGCACATAGGAAATAAAGCAAAAATAAGTAAAAAATAAAATTTTTTTGTCAAAACCAGTGCAATTTTGTATGGATTTTTTTCAAAGGCCTGTATCTTGGACCTCGGGGCTCCGATACAACTCGTTTTGGTTTTATTCGCTTCAGTGAGTGATTCTCTATCAAATAAAATAAAATTCTTGGCGCCTAAGTAAAAGTAATATCCCCAAAGAAGCCCCCCCCCTTTAAAGCCAAATATTAGCAGAAAATAAATTTTTTTATTTTTAAATTTTGTATCAAATGTATGTTTCGAATTTTATTATTTTAAATTTTGATTTTAAACTCAGTTTATTACTTTTAAAGAATTGATTGCTTTATAAAATTGATTACAAAACCATAATTAATATCAGATCAAACGTCAATGAATACGTAATTTCTTGCCGACTATAAATCAAAATTTTTAGGTGTCTTAAGTTACGGTTAAGTTAACGTTACCTACTATAAATCGGGCATTAATGAAACTTTTTCTCATTTCAGGTTCACATTCACATTTATATTTTTTTTTACTGTTTTTGTAATTAGATTTAACAAAAATATGTAAAATGTTTTTTATATTATAATAAATAAATTTATTAATAAAAATTATTATAAATATTTTAAATTAAAACAAACAAAAATGACTCTAAACTTTCGATAACATTGCCACTAGTAGTTTCGAATTTGTATCGAAACAGGTTTCGATTAAGTTTCGTTTACATGTTTCGATTTGGTATCGATTACAGTTTCGACTTGGTATCGATCACATATTCGCTTACTAGGGCGAAAACGTTGTTCTAAATGTAATCGATACAGTATCGAAACTAAATCGAAACATGTTTCGACTACATATGTTAAAATTATTGAATTAAAGAACGACGAAAGTTAACAATAGTCAACACTGTCGAGAAAAAGAACGCGACTCAGCTGTTTTAGTTTGTGCATGTAAAATAATCAAAATTGATTGATTTTCCTTGCAAATTTGGATATTTTGATTGCAATTAAAAGTGTTTTAAAAGTGAATTTTTGAAAACAATAATTAATTAAATTGTTAATTGTGTTGTGCTCTTAAGTTTTTAATGCATTAGGGATACTGAAATAATTAAAATATGGAAATTAAATCAACCTTCATTTCTTCAGAAATGAATGTTCATTTAATTTCCATATTTTTATTTCGGTTTATTTACAAAAAACTAACAATATCAAATACTTAAGCTTAGTGTAAAATAACAATAATAAAGTGGAAAATAATAATAAAATAAGTTCAGAGAAAATATTATATAAAATTTCTGAAGAAATGAAGGTTGATTTAATTTCCATATTTTAATGCGATTTTAATTATTTCAGTATCCTTAATGCATTAAACACTTAGGGGATATTACTTTTACTTAGACGCCAAGAACTTTTTTTTAATTTGATAGAGAATCACTCACTGAAGCGAATAAAACCAAAACGAGTGTATCAGAGCCCCGGGGTCCAAGATACATGACTTTAAAAAAAGCAAAATCCATACAAAATTGCACTGGTTTTGACAAAATTTTTTTATTTTTTACTTATTTTTGCTTTATTTCCTATGTGCTTATAAGATAAACGATCAAAACTGTCCCTTTTACTAAATTTTCTTAATTTACGATAAAAATAATTTAAAAAAATCCACTCGCGCCTAAGATAAAGTAATCTTGCCAACACTTAAGAGCACAACACAATTAACAATTTAATTAATTATTGTTTTCAAAAATTCACTTTTAAAACACTTTTAATTGCAATCAAAATAACCAAATTTGCAAGAGAAATCAATAAATTTTGATGATCTTACATGTACAAATTTTGACGTTTAAAGTTTGACGTTTAAGGAAAAAACTCTAAAGTGTTTTACCTTGCACAAATTGTGTGAATATAACACTACCTTCACTTCGTTGAATATCACGTCAAACCGCACCGGACAGTCAAACATGGATTTATACGTCAAACTTTATAGGTCACTTTTATTTCAATTAATTTTATCACAAAAGAGAATTTAGCCCGAAAGCCACAAAACCAATTTTATCAAGAAATGTTATCACAAAAATGTAAGCATAAAAAACAAAACCAAAAGCGTTGTAACAACCAAAATAAAATATTTTAAAATTCAAAACGGGGATATTACTTTCACTTTGGCGCCAAGAATTTTTTTTTTATTTAATATAGAATCACTCACTGAAGCGAATAAAACCAAAACGAGTTGTATATAAACCCCGGGGGCCAAGATACAGGCCTTTGAAAAAAGCAACATCCATACAAAATTGCACTGTTTTCACACAAATTTCTTCTATTTTTACTTCGGTCTGAAAGACCTACCACTAATACTAGTTTCCCACCGCAGAAATTTACTATGTAGTATAGCAAATATTAGATATTAGTTTGATTTCTCACCGTTCATATTATATTAAGATAATGTTTCGGTGGGAAACCAAACCTAACTTGACACTAGAATAAAATTGATAAATCAAAATACCGTACTGTCAATTTTATATTTGATATTAGCGTTATAGTTTTTAAAATGAAATTTACAACCCAGAGAAAATCAAACTAGATTTAGACCAGCCCTGCCACTGTTTTTGAACAGCATAAAATACATATAAGTTTATTTTATAACGTCTTTTTTAAATAATCCTCTCACGAAAACCAAACGTCTACGTTGACTACGTTTTTCATGTCCTATTCCTTTATAATGCTTTACTAAACATATCCATATCATAATCAACAATTAATACATACACTTTAATTTATTAAATATCAGAAATGAATCTTACAAGCCAAAAATCGCAAGAAAACAATGTTTACAAATTTCATAAAATGACATTTCACCTATAAAATAATAATTACGTTTCACACCGTTGATATTATACTTTATTTAATAAGTATTATATTTACTAGCTAGCAAATGAAAATAGCAAATTTAAAATAATTGTTGTGATAGTTTGCTTTCACACCGTTGCTATTATACTTTATTAAACTATACTAGCTAGCATATTGCTACGGTGGGAAACTAGTATTAGTTTACACCATGGTAGTATAATAGAATAATAGCAAATAGCTATTAAACTATTATGGTGTAAATGGATAGAATAATACCCCAGTAAAAGTGTTATACCAGATTTACTAGTAACTTACTATTAACGCGTTATAGTAACAAGACCAAGACAAACCCAAGACCGCGCGAACAAAATGTCCCGCCTCGTCTTGTATAACATGTATAGGGTTTGTCTGGTAAGACGTGTCTTTAGTTTGTCTGGTCAGACATGTCTTTAGTTTGTCTTGGTAAACCTAAATCGTGTAACCGCCTTGGTATAGAATTTGGAATTTTTGTAAATAAAATACATTTTAATAATTATGTTTAAGTTGTTTATTATCTGTAATAAAATAAACAAATATAAATATAAAAATATTTCTTAAATAAATATTTAAAATAATACTATATATACAGTTATTAATTATCATATATCAATCTGGAAAAATAAAATGGGGTTAAGCTAAAAAAATAACATATATAATGTTTTAAAATTTGAGTATTTACTTATATATAAATATAGGTACTTACGTTTACAATTCCCTTTATTATATTTAAAAATTTAAATATGATTAATAACTTTAATTATAAATTCACTTTATTAAAATTAAATGGTCGACATATATATATACATAAAACGTAAAAACACAATTGTAAATTGTTCTCATATAATAGTGTCGATCTTTTTCGTATGTGCGTATAAGCAGTGGCACTATAAGAGATATATGCATTTCTCACTTCCAGTAACGCACTCTTATGAATGATAACAAACTAAAGACGTGTTATACTAGTAACAAAAAGTTTAGTGGGACCTTTTTACTTTGACAGATAGTTATTTGATATTTTGCTTTTGATCGATAGTATAATATTATATTCAAAAAAATTGTAACGGTCAAAACGTTAAATGTAAAAGACAATTTCATGCGATTTCAAAAATGTACAACATCAAAATCACTCAAAACTTAGTTTTAATTTTAAATTAATATTAGTTTTATAATTTTTTGTTGAAATACTTTTCGATTGATAAGATTTTATATTCAAATTTGAAATACGTTAGCCGTATTCTATCTGTCAATATTATTCTGAGCGTTTATACCACAGATAGAATAATACTATTTTGTGGTATAAACGCCCAATGTATCGATAGTTTAATAGCAAAAAACTATTATTCTATGAAACTATCGGTGGTATAAACTTGGTATAAGTATTACATTCATGAGCCAAAAGTGAAATTCTTACCCCCCCCCCCCCCCCCACTTTTTTGGCATTTCCCGACATTTTAGGACTTATACTATGTCTTGACGTAGCAATTAATTGACTATAATTATCCTACAATGCAATTAATTGATGCGTGAAGACGTAAAATATGGCAATAATTGAAGACTACAATAATTATGTTTTCAATTCAAATTATTGTAGTCAATTATCTTAGTCCTCGTTATTGACGTATACTCAATTTTAGGTATACTCAAGGGACAGGTATAGGTATACTCCAAGGGACTATTTTTAGAATTTTGGAAAAAGTTTGAATTTCAAAGAATTTTTGGAATATTATTGGAATTTAGAAAATGTTTAAATAATTGATTTTATTCTAATTTTTTGAATATTTTTGGAATTTTGAAAAAAGTTTCAATTTTTGATTTTGTTATAGTTTTTGCAATATTTTTAGAATTTTGAAATAAATAGAGTGTTTGAATTTTATATATATATTTAGAATTTTGAAAAAAGTTTCAATTTTTGATTTTGTAAGAATTTTTGGAATATTTTTAGAATTTTGAAAAATTTAAAATTTTTGATTTTATTATTATAATTTTTGAAATTTTGAAAAAAGTTTGAATTTTTGATTTTGTAATAATTTTTGCAATACTTTTAGAATTTTGGAAAAGTTTGAATTTTTAAGAATTTTTGGAATATTATTGGAATTTAGAAAAATTTTAAATATTTGATTTTATTCTAATTTTTGGAATTTTGAAAAAAGTTTGATTTTATTTAATTTTTACAATTTTTTTGGAATTTTGAAAGAAATATGAATTTGTGATTTTGTAATATTTTCTCGAAACTCTAAATGAAGAGGTTATTAAGTAGTTTGCTGAGTGTATCATCTTTTCACTAAATTATGTTAATTTATGATCTGTTATAATTTTCCGACAACGTATTGATGTTTCGTGTTAGTTATGTAATTAATTTCTAAACAGAGATAAAAAATACTTGTACTTTAACAAAGAGTTATGTTTGATATACATCGCTGCCCAAAACTAAAATCCATGTCCTCATAAAAGTTGTTTACCGAAAACTATATCAAAATCCTTAACCCAGACCGAAGTCTTGATATCTCAGAGCTGTGAGATTTCAGCCTCTCCATATTTTTGGGACTAAAGTACGCGTGGTTGTCACACCCATAGATCAACAAGTTTAAATTTTACAAATCTTCCTG
This sequence comes from Diogma glabrata, assembly GCA_963693315.1. Classification (NCBI taxonomy): domain Eukaryota; kingdom Metazoa; phylum Arthropoda; class Insecta; order Diptera; family Cylindrotomidae; genus Diogma; species Diogma glabrata. Next base: position 319,146,318 of record OY856187.1, on the reverse strand, counting down.
CGGAAAGCTAAGCAAATTCATTGGCATTAATGCGCATTGTTGCCGTTTGCAAATCACTATCGGCTAAGTGCCACCATTTTTCATTATTTTATTTATCATGATTGCCATCCATGTTTAATCATACATAAGCTATGCTTGTTTGTATAGAATTTATGCAATTTCCGTCTCGTAATTGTGAGCTCAAAATCGATATAATCGATATTATCAAGTATCAAGTTACAAGTATTAAGTCTTCACTTAATTTTAGAAACATGTATTATATAAAATTCCAAATTGACAACATATTTGGTGAAGATGATAAAATTTGTAACATCATGTTAAATTCCAACACATGTAATTTTGATATACAAATGAAATTGTTTTAGGTTATACTATCTTTCTTACGTTATTTTTAATTTCATAAAAATTATGTTCAACGAAATAAAACATTGATCAAAGCAAACTACCGTTTAAAATGATAGTTAAATAAAAAGCAAATTAAGTGTACGTTAACTTCTTCAAATTTTCATGATGATTACTGTATTAATGCATAAAGGACAAACAGACATACTTTCAATGTTATATTCAATATTTATTTAGCATGATGAATCGAATGCAAATTGCAAAAGACAGTAGATCAATTTTTTAAAATTCGTGTAAAGAAATTTTTAGTATTTTTATGAATTCATGAATAAAAAAAAATAATTTTAATGGTATTTAATAAAAATTAAAAAACAAACAATAAAAAAATATTTACCACATCAGGAATTGAACTCACCTACTGAACATCAGTCGAGAACGATATCCACAATGCAATTTGAGACGTTACGAATTAAGATGGATTTAATTTAAAAAATATAGATAGATAGAAATGATTTAAAAAATATATTTTTGTTCTTCAAAAATGCATATAAAACTTGATGACGCGAATATACAAATTTTGCTCCATACAAAATTTCATAACGCGGCTAAAGAAGTTTTCACTTCAAAAATTTTCAGCCCTGCATCTATGGGGTGAATTTTTTTAAGTTCTCGTTTACATTTATGGCAGCGCTTCTCCGAGCTGGATTTATTCGTTTATGCATGTTACCCTTTGAATTGTACTATCATCTGAAAAACTATCCGGTTACTGGTAATTTTCAACAGTTCGTTGCAGGGCTGGGGAGCCGGAGTAATATTAACTTAGCTCCGGCTCCGGATCTGATTTTTTAAAGGAAATTTATGGCTCCGGCTCCTATATTATCAATTCAATTTTGGTTTTTTTTTATTTATTTCCAAAAAAATCTTAACAAAAATAACCAAACTTAGAATTTAAGTTTATAAAAATAAGTATTTCACATTTATTTAAATTAAGTAATTCACATTTAGTATTTTTACATATAATATTAAAAAAAAAAATTAATAAAAATATTAAGATAATATGATAATAAAAATTTAACATCAAAATTCAAAATGAATTCGTTGTTAAGAACAATATAGCTTCAGTCAAGTCATCCTTCATTGATGCTCGAAGATCCGAACGTATAATGCGAAGTGCAGAAAATAAACGTTCCACGTTAGCTTGGGTTGTAGGCAATGCAGTTACCGCATAGGCCACTTTTTGTATTATTTTTGGGTAACGCGGTATAGCCTCAATTACGTTTATTTGAAATGACCGATCTATTTTTTCTACCTCATTTAAAGCACTAGAGAATTCATTTTTAAATTTAGAGATTGGACTTATTGCTATATTCTCATTTTCTGTATCAGTTCGACGACGTTTAGCTTGTTCAACATCAAGACTCTTTTCAAAATCTGCGTTATCATTATTAGCTTCTGAAGCGGAATTTATTGAAATCTGACTCGGTATTGTAAAAGGTTCTTTTGTTCATCTACATCTAATATCATTTCTTCCCGTTCCATCCTGACTGCTATATTAATTAATGCTGCCTTTCCTTTTTTAAGTTGCTCCTCGCTTAAAGTAATGCGGTACATTGGGTCAACGTATATGGCTGCCAATAATACATTGTTATCAATCAGTTTTGTCTTCCTATTTTGCATAGATGTTTGAATTGCTTTTGCTATGGAACTTCCATTTTGCGACAATTTAAAAATAATCGTTTTCCATTCTTTATAAAATGTGCCAGGGCCCAGGGGTAAAATCCGTTGCTTGCAATCTCTTGGTAACTAAGTACGGCAGACGGAGAACTAATTCCAGTTCCGTTACTTTATTCCATTGTTGTTTCGTCAGAGATATATTTGGATGAGCCAGATCAATAAGAACGTCTTTCAAATCAAGCAGACGCTGAATCATTAGGTAAGTACTGCCGCATCTAGTTTCTTGGTCGATTATTTTATTGCACATTTTTTTGCTCGACGCTTCAATATCGCATTAATTTTAGATGTTCTTGCAACAGCTACAATTTGGCGTAACTTTAATATTAAAGCATGTGCATATTTTTCTTTCAATCCATAACGAATGGCAAGCTGTAACGTATGTACTGCACACCGCATGTGCTCTATAGTTGAAGTTGAACTATATGTTATGCTACCCATCATAATATCTTCCAATTCATTTGATAAGCTTTCACTGTCACTGTCACTCAAGTTAGTGTCACTATTTTCTATATCGGCAATTAGAGAAATGTCACGCTGGTCCTCAATATCATCTTCAGTGGAATCTGCATTAAGTTTATCTATTATGCTTATCATGTTGGAGGCATTATCTGTAACAATCGCTAAGACGCGCGTCTTACTTATTTTAAATACCTTAAGAACTTTTTCAACTAATTTCCGTATAAATTCACTTGTATGTTGCGCTACTGTGTCTCTTACTGCTAACGTTCGTACAGTTACTACATTATTATCATTTACAAATTGAACATTTATACCAAAATAGTTGATTCGTTGCCTAGTGCAACCATCCATTTTCAGATAACAAAATTTGTCGCCTAACATTTCTATTAATACATTTTTCTGTTTCTTAGCTACTTCTATAACCATATTTCTAATATTATGCCTTTCTAGCGAAACTCCTAATTTATTTGCAAGTTCCCCATTTAACCCAACAAATGCAGATGAAGAAAATAATGTGAGTGCTACTCCATTATTAACTACCATTTGAGTTAAACCCCTTTTAAAATTTTCCTTTGTCATTGATATCGTGACTTTTTCGCTTGGGAAATATTTTAAAAGTGAATATTGTTCACTTGTTGAAGGTCTTGATTTAGCGACAGTAGTGTCTTTCGTTAGTTTATCTTCTTCAGTGACAGAATCAAATATATTAATATGATATCTTTGTAAATGACGCTTCAAATTATATGTTTTATCAGCTATAATTTCAAATTGCATATAATATCATCTTTTTTATTTTGCAAATCCAAACATTTTCCTCCTCAGATTTTTCAAAATATTTAAGTACAGCTGATTTTTTAGTCATATTGTGAATTAGAGTATTAAATTTAAATTAAATGAAACTGAAATATTAATTAACAAGTTATCAATAAAATAATATTTTGCTAATAACCATTACAATTTTATACCTGAATTATAATTGATTCTTATAGGTTTAGCAAATTGAATATTAACTTTATGAAAAAATAATACTTACACTTTATTTTTGATAGTCTCACTTTTAAAATGTTATTCTGTTTAAATGTTCTATTTGGTTTTTTTTTCACACACTATCACTACTGCTCAGCTCAGTTAAACAATGTCTACTAAATTATTTTATGTCGAGTTCTTTCGGACCAAAAAAAGGCAAAAACAGCAAAAAATAGAAATAGAAAAAAGTATTTCCTTCTTTTCTACTAACTTAGTAACGGGAGAAAAAGAAGGAAATACTTTTTTCCATTTCTATTTTTTGCTGTTTTTTTGGTCCGAAAGTAAATTGTAATTATTTTTGTTACTGTCCGCAGCAAATTAAATTCGGGGAAACACCAATTTAAGAAACAAAATTCGAAGAAAAAATTCGATATACGAAAAAAAAGTTTTAAATGTTTTATTTCAGTTTGTGTTGCGAACGGGACTGAGGAGCCGGAGCAATCCAAATATGGCTCCGCTCCGGTTCCGGCTCCGACTTATCCAAAATTGCCTGCTCCGTGGCTCCTGCTCCCCGGCCCTGGTTCGTTGAAATAAATTAAAAATAGAGTGGGCATAAAACTGAGCCTTGGAGTACACCAGCGTTAATTAATTTATGCTCAGATGAAAAGCCATCTATAGATACCGAAATGTTTTGGTAAACGACAGAAAATTTTGAAATAACTTCACAACTGCGGGATGATACCCCTACACAAAGAGATTGTTGATCAAGTTGGCATGTTAGATTCGATCAAATTGATGGTTTTGGGACGTTTTAAATACGATATAATGTACACTTTACTGCCTTTATCAAGTATGGTGTTATAAAGATGAACTACATAGTACATAGTTTAATAGACCAGAGTGTGGATTCCGATCGGTCTTGTCAACTTTTAGACTTAGTCCTATATAGTCCCAGAAGTAAATGGTTGTCAAGTTTGATGCGTTGTATCTGTTTCTAGTTGACTCTGTTCAGCTGTACAATTGTTGGTGATCGCAATTTAACACCAAATATTGATTGCCTAAAACATTGTCGCACTGTTACTGATCTCGTTGTTCGTTATAAATATCGGTACAAGAAGTTCTCGGATGAAATCAGACCCATCATACCTCAAATAAATCCTTACCCATCGCTGTTTTTGGTAAAAAGACAATGATCAATTTTCCACCATTTTAATTAAAATCAAGCTTTAGTAAAAATATTTATTCAAATGCTTAAAATTCATCCATTATCATCGTATCGTTAATGAATTTTTTATATATGACCATAAATTTCGCAACGAAAGCTTCTAAGTGAAATATATGTTTACTTCCTTGTTGCATTCGATATTCATACATGGCAGCATATTTTATAACCTCCGCTTTCAATGTTATATCACAATTTTTAATCAATTCATCTACAAGTTCCTTAAATATTGCATCAGGCGGTACACCCTGCGAAAGTAATTCATACAATCTTTCACGTATTGTTTCCAATTTAGAAGGGGTTTGTTCGAACAGTATTTGATTTGCAGTTTCTTTAATGAATACTTTCCAATCTGGTTCAATAATTTCCTGATTATTTTTAAAAGGATATGCCTGTACTTTACAAGCCTCTAACATTAAAATTGCTTGGCGTAAGTTTTGATTCGACTTCTCAGCAATTCTGGATGCAAATTCATTTGGAAGTACTAAATTTTCTTTTTTAGCAATATTTTGTAATATGCCAACGACTTCATTTTCTGTAGGCGCGGCAACTCTCATACCAAGGCACCTACTTCGTATAGCTGGTATAACTCTGGACGTTGAGTTAACGCATAGTACTAAACGACATGTAGCCACATATTTTTCCATTGTTCTTCTTAGAGCATTTTGAGCATCTTTTGTTAGATCATCGACATGAGTCAATACAATAACCTTGAATTCTTTTTGTCCTATTACATCAATTTGATGGGTTTGTGCCACTTGTTTTACTAATTCAACCACAATCACTCGATCATATATGCCTGCATCAGCTGGATTTACTTCAATGTGATAATTACTACTAATTATCATTATATCTATTTTACGATTTGATGGTGTAGTAAATGTCATGGTTTCATTTCTTAAACGTTCGACACCAGGTCCATATAGTTCTCTTAAAAGACACATAATTCTAGTTTTTTTTCCGGCTCCCATTGGCCCATAAAACATCAAATGAGGAAAATCATTTTGTTCACACAAGTTTTTTAGTTCTTCCGATTGGTTTGTATGATAATCCAATTTTTGTAATTCTCGAGGACGGTATTTATCTACCCATAATGCCATTTTAAAATTATTTATTTTTAACCTTTCGAATTTTCAACAAGATATTTATTTATTTCCCGGCAAACCGTATTGACATTTCAATTTACAGCATTCAGCATTTGCTGATATTTTAAAGTTGGTACTTATATTTTACATAAAATGATAATGTTGGTAGTCATATGTTCCACAAATTATAAATCGTGAATACTTCGTGAGGTAGATCGGCAAGACAAGCTCAAGCAAATTATTGATGTTTAATTTATTGTTTGACTGCTATACAACTTGGTTGTAGTTAATTATTGGCTGCATCAATTAATAATTAAAACAAGAAAAACCAGCAAAAAAAACGTGACAATGAACAAAAATAAGAGGAACGTCCAATCAACTCGGCAGAGTAATCGTTATAATCAAGGAGATGGAGGCAATAACTATGATCAAAATCATAGTACAATGGCGTCCTTTAATAATGTTCCGGTAAGTGCCATTTTTTCCATTAAACTAATTTATACTGAAATGTTAAATAAAATCTATAGCGTCTGTTGTTTTTTTTATTAGAATTATATTAATTTAGTTATAGAATAGATCAATAATTAAGGATTTTGACTTTTGTACACGCCCGAAAGATTTTATTAAAACATTTTTTCTATCACTTGCTAAACATCATTTTTTTATTCGATACATTAAACAATAATTAAAATTATTATCGTTTTTAACAGATTTTTTATTAATTACGTTATGTTCATTGCTTGCGAACCTCTGAAACGATATATATAATTTTTTTTAGAATATTTTTTCCTGTTAGTAGTTTTTGGAGAAATTGGAGAGAATATGTTTTATTTTTTTTTTTTGCAAATAGAAAATGAAAATATTTTTAGTTCTTTGATATATAGAACATGAAATATTTTGGGTTACATAAAAGATTCTTGAGAAATTGTTTTCGATTATCTTTTCCTAGCTTAAATGAAAGCTCTGCGATATTTAAGGTGGCCAACTGTTGTAAGAAAGTCGTGAAATCTATAAAACTCTTATATTAGTTATCCAACTTTAATTATAAAAAGATGATCTTAATAATTTCTCGGAAGATGAATAAAATCAAAAAATGATTACATATTTTTTTTCAATAAATCTATAATGTGGACAAACAGGTAAAAGTAATCGGAACTTATGTTCGTTAGGAGGCATAGCTTTAAGAGAAATGTCCATAGCTAAATTGAAAAGGCTTTCTCCAGTTATGAATGCATGTCCACTCCACTCGCAGATGTAACACGATGGGGAGGTTTTACATTCTAGATTCGTCCTTATAGTTGGACTTATTTGGTTTGTATTCATATTTTTTATTTTTTTTTTTCTTAAATTTTAACAAATATTTTATACGAATCAATTAAATATAAATTAACTAACAATTTTACAATACTAATTTTATAGAGCGTGAATCAAAGATTACAAAATGTAGCCGGAATGAATCCCTATTCAAATCCGCCATATCAACAAACTAATTTAAAATCAGAACCTATAATTGACGCGACACCCATTACCGAAATAGAGGAAGAAAAAATTTCACCCTTCAAGAAATTTTTTACCAACAAAAAAAAGGGAGGTTAGTAGTAATAATAATAATCGAAAATAGTTTTGATTGAACAAACTTGTTATTTTTTAAAACCCAATCAAAGACTTTAAAACCGGGTCGCCCTTTAAAGTTAAATTTTCATTTGGAAATTAAAAATTACACGAAATTTCGTATTTACATTTGAAGATTTTCGATCAATTATGCGAACCCTTTAATTGTAAAATTATGTCCATTTTATATATTAGCGTAAAAAAATTGGTATTAATCAAAACAATTTGTTTTTCGGTTTTTGGTGTAACAAGAAGGCGCGAAAGGAAGGCCCGTCAAAATAGACGCTTGCGAAAGATGTTGAGTCCTAAAACAGCACTAATGGCGTTAAATGAACTTAAGGGAAATTTATCACAATACAATGTCACCGGTCAGGGTACAAGTTTTACAGCGGAAATTTTTGTAAATGATACACGTTATGAGGGCTACCGCAACTCTAAAATTGCAGCAAAAAACAACGCATCTGAAAAGGCATTACGAGAATTGATCATCAATAAAATGTCAAAGATTCCAAAAAAAAATGTTGAAATAATTCACGGCAAATCGCAAGTTGATAATGTACCCGAAGGAGAAGATGTGGAAATGAAAAATGAAAATGAAGATGAAGAGGATGTTCCAATGATACATTTAGCATCCTTTGCTTTACATAAACTTTTTTCTGAATGGGAATCACAAGGATTTCAGATCCCAGATTTTCGTTATGGTGGTGGTCCAACTGGTAGCGCAGAAGATTTAACAAATATTGACGATGGTGAAAAAAAACAGCCCAGAAAACCACAACCAAGGAGTGAAGTGCCTCCAAATGCTAATTCTATGCATCCTTGTATGCTACTGTCTTTTGTAAGTATCACTTGTCTTGATAATAATTTAAACAAAATATAAAATAATATGATTATAACGATTAGAAACAATTTTTTAATAGCTATTTATGTACCTAGGGCGTTATGTAGGTTATTGCGCCCGGAAAGCGACGTAATCTAGCCCGAGGGATGGATGTCGCTTGATGGGCGTAATACCCAGTAACGCCAGTGGTGCATACAAGATTTTATGCTTCACTTAATAAGCTAAAAACTAAGAAAGAATTTAATTTGTTAGTGTATATTGATATGCAAAAATATACAAATGTAGCATAGTATGCCAAGAAAATAACTATTTTGAAGTTTAAAATAAATATTTGATGTTTGTACGTTGCTATATAAACAAATTCTCCTAAATTTTGTAGCGTATGACAAAAACATTGTATGACGTTTAAAATAATTTGATATTTTTGGAAAACTATATGAACATTTAATAACTAAAATGTTGCTAAACATTTTTAAACAAATGTAAAAATCTTTTACTAGCTTAAATTGAATAAGAATTATTTACATTTTGTAGACAAAACTACAGCAAAAATAATTTTATTTAGTTTTTTACCGTCTTAATAGCGGGCGTTATGAATTCATAATGCCCTCTCATAACGCCCCGGTTTTTATGAATGTGTTTATATATCGCGTATCCAAGACATTATAACAACTTTATATCATTGTGAAGCATAAAATATAAAATATTCTTTAAAATTTATAGATGCGTCCAGGGGTACAGTATGCAGATCTCGGTTGTGATGGCACTCCACCGAATGCCACACATAAAATTGGTATTACCTTGGATGATCAAGTTTACATTGGTGAAGGGAAGTCAAAGAAAATTGCTCGCAAAATGGTTGCTATAGATGTTTGCAATGCTTTATACGGAACGACCTTTACTAAAGACGACCAAGCTCGAAATGGGGCTGTCCAATCTTAAATTATAATACGTATAAGATGTACGTTGAAAAATTTGATGAATTTTATCTTAAATTTTATCTTTTAGTAAATTATGATATGAGAATGTATTTCTTAACATTTTATGAAATTAATAAATAGGATTTAGTGTAAACCTTTAACTTATAAGGGGTTTAGCACTCCATAAATATTTTGTTTTTGACAAATTTAAAGCGAACATGTCAGCATAGCCTTTAGGGTTACCAACTCTTCAAAGCGCGCGATCCGGAGATTTTATAATATACACAAATATAATTCAACTAGGGAACCCCTGTGCATTTGCACAAGTTTTAAAACAAGTATTTTTTTAAGCCTGAAATAAAATCATAATCCAAAATAATACGTCTATCCGCAAGCAAAGCATAAATTGAAATTTAAATGAGAATAGACCTTTTTCCCGAAAAAAAACTTGACATTTGTGATCAGCTGATTTGGATTTCGAAAACTTTAAAAAATTGTTATTTCTTGCAAATCAAGATTGTTTTGCGTTGTCTTTAAGTTGTTTTTTACTATATTTGCATTATTATTATTTTTGCAGTAAAATTTAATACATAATTACTCATTTCTAACTATCATTTGACAGATTGCATGCAGCAATCCATGCAGCAATACAACGATTTGAAGTTTAAAGAAAAAACTCTATATAATTTGGAAGAAATCAAAACCTCCTAAATCATAGCCCTACTGATTCAAGCCATTTGCAATAAACAATGATCATTGCCATATGCAAAAAACTGGTGTTTTTGATTAAATCCTTTTGAATTTTTTACTTCACCACAATTTTAAATTGTGTGAAGTAATGCAATCTATCGTGAAAAAAAAAATCTTACATACCCCAAATTTTATTTTATCTTTTGTTTTGGACCATCCTCTATCTAAATAGCCAAAAAAAATTTTGGTGTACGTCTGTGTGTGGGTGGGTGAGTTTTCTGCATAGGATCTTGATGAAACTTTGGCAAATGATACAGGTTCACTTGAAAATGGAAGATCTGGATTCATTTCAAATTTGGACAAAATGGCGGGGGGTCTCCCGAACACCTCTAAGTTTAAATCTTGAATAACTTCTGATCCCGGGTTATGATCTTATTGAAACTTAGTATATAAGGTTTTAGAACTGTTTCCAATATTTCTGCATACCAACTTCCGGTTTGTCACTTCCGGTTAAAAAGTTTTTTTTTCAGGTGTTTATCCCTACTGTAGCCTACAATTACCGATCGATTTTCATGAAACGTTGCGAAAAGCTTTTAAATAACATGAGAAAGATTTTATCAGCTTTTGGAGCACATTGGATAAAGGGTTGGGGGGTCCACCATACAACAGGTGGTTTTTTCCACAAAGTTTTTGTTTGTTGGGAGCATAAAACATTCATTCATGAATGAATTTTGATGACACTTTGGAAAAAGACGCAAACATGTATGGCAAAGAACTGATTAGTTTTTGAGCGATAGTGAACAAAGTGGTGGGGGGTCCCTGGAGCACCTGTTTTTTTGAAAGCTCTATAACTTCTGTACCTGATAAGCGAATTGGATGAAACTTGGTACATGAGTATGTAGTACGGTTTACAATAGTTCTGCATCCCAACTTCCGGTTTTTCACTTCCGGTAAAAAAAAATTTTTTGTACTTTTTTGAAGTTTTTTCAGTGTCTTTATGCACACTACAGCCCACAATAATGAAGTGATTATGATGAAACTTATGAAATAGGGTTCCAAGTAGTGTGAAAAGATAATTATCATGTTTTGGGACACATTGATCAAAGTGGTGGGGGGTCTACCATACAAATGCTGACTTTTCACACTTTGTTTTTAAAGTTTGTTGGGAGCATACAGACTTCATTCATTAATTTATTTTAATGAAACTTTAGAAAAAGATGGAGACTTAAGTAACAAAGAACTGATTAGTTTTTGGATAATATTGGAATAAGTGGTGGGGGTCCTCCCGAACACCTGTTTAATGTGTCACACTTTTTTCAATGTTTGTTGGGAGCACACAGCATTCGTTCGTTATCGAATTTTGATGACACTTTGGAAAAAGATGCAAACATGTATGGCAAAGAACTGATTAGTTTTTGAGCGATAGTGAACAAAGTGGTGGGGGGTCCCTGGAGCACCTGTTTTTTTGAAAGCTCTATAACTTCTGTATCTGATAAGCGAATTGGATGAAACTTAGTACATGAGTATGTAGTACGGTTTACAATAGTTCTGCATCCCAACTTCCGGTTTTTCACTTCCGGTAAAAAAATTTTTTTTGTACTTTTTTGAAGTTTTTTCAGTGTCTTTATGCACACTACAGCCTACAATAATGAAGTGATTATGATGAAACTTATGGAATAGGGTTCCAATAAGTGTGAAAAGATAATTATCATGTTTTGGGACACATTGATCAAAGTGGTGGGGGGTCTACCATACAAATGCTGACTTTTCACACTTTGTTTTTTAAGTTTGTTGGGAGCATACAGACTTCGTTCATTAATTTATTTTAATGACACTTTGGAAAAAGATGGAGACTTAAGTAACAAAAAACTGATTAGTTTTTGGATAATATTGGAATAAGTGGTGGGGGTCCTCCCGAACACCTGTTTAATGTGTCACACTTTTTTCAATGTTTGTTGGGAGCACACAGCATTCGTTCGTTATCGAATTTTGATGACACTTTGGAAAAAGATGCAAACATGTATGGCAAAGAACTGATTAGTTTTTGAGCGATAGTGAACAAAGTGGTGGGGGTCCCTAGAGCACCTGTTTTTTTGAAAGATCTATAGCTTCTGTACCTGATAAGCGAATTGGATGAAACTTGGTACCTGAGTATGTAGTACGGTTTAAAATAGTTCTGCATCCCAACTTCCGGTTTTTCACTTCCGGTAAAAAAAATTTTTTTGTACTTTTTTGAAGTTTTTTCAGTGTCTTTATGCACACTACAGCCTACAATAATGAAGTGATTATGATGAAACTTATGGAATAGGGTTCCAATTAGTGTAAGAAGATAATTATCATCTTTTAGGACACATTGATCAAAGTGGCGGGGTCTACCATACAACTGCTGACTTTTCACACTTTGTTTTTAAAGTTTGTTGGGAGCATACAGACTTCATTCATTAATCAATTCTAATGACACTTTGGAAAAAGATGGGAACTTAAATGAAAAGGAACTGATCAGTTTTTGGACAATATTGGGATAAGTGGTACGGGGTCTCCCGAACACCTGTTTACTGTGTCATCATTTTTTCAATGTTTTTTGGGAGCACACAGCATTCGTTCGTGAACCAATTTTGATGACACTTTGGAAAAAAATGCAAACATGTATGGCAAAGAACTGATTAGTTTTTGAGCGATAGTGAACAAAGTGGTGGGGTGGTGTGGTGTCCCATACACCTGTTTTGTTTTAAAGCTCAATAACATCTGTACCTGATAAACGAATTGGATGAAACTTTGTACATAAGCATTTAGTATGATTTACAAAAATTCTGCATCCCAACTTCCGGTTTTTTACTTCCGGTAAAAAAAATTTTTTTTAATTGTTGGCAGTTTTTTCAGTATCTTTATGCACACTACAGCTTACAATACTGAAGTGATTATGATAAAACTTATGGAAAGGTTTCAATTAGTTTAAGAAGATAATTATCATCTTTTGGGACACATTGATCAAAGTGGCGGGGGATCTACCATACAACTGCCGACTTATCACACTTTGTTTTTTAAGTTTGTTGGGAGCATACAGATTTCATTCATCAATCAATTTTAATGGCACTTTGAAAAAAGATAAAGACTTTATTGACAAAGAATTGACTAGTTTTTGGACAATATTGGGATAAGTGGTGGGGTCCTCCCGAACACCTGTTTATTGTTTCAATGTTTGTTGGAAGCATACAACATTCGTTCGTTAAGTAATTTTGATTACACTTTGCAAAAAGATGCAAATATGTATGGCAAGGAACTGATTAGTTTTTTTAGCGATAGTGAACAAAGTGGTAGGGGGTCCTTCAAGCACCTATTATTTTGGAAGCTCAATAACTTCTGTACCTGATAATCGAGTTGGATGAAATTTGGTACATACACATTTAGTACGGCTTACAACAGTTCTGCATCCTTACTTCTGCTTTTTCACTTCCGATAAAAATTTTTTTACTTTTTCTCGTACAACAGAATTTATGTTTGTTGGGATACTACTGCCTGCTTTAATATTTTTATTATTAGAACTACGAAGTCCATAATATTGGTTAGCTTTTAATTAAAGTATTTTATGGATATTAGCTCATTATATATCCAGAACACTATGTTTCCAGAGCTGTGGTGAAGTCAGCCTATGCATCAGCGTCGCAATATTTTTATATGGAGTTTTATTTTTCCAGTTGGCGTTATGACGATTTTTTTGAATTTTGTATATATTGAGTTTTACAGGCTGATTCTGAGTTAAGAGGTCTTAGCTATGATTATTTTTGTTATGACAATTTTTTTAAGAGGAATATCTTAATTGCGATTCTGTGAACATTGTCATAAAAAAGCTCATAATAACTCTACAAATATACTTTGGAGATCTTTCAAACGGCTATTTTTATAAACAAAATTATTATAAAATGTCATATTTTCTTTTTAAATAATTTAAATACAAATTAAAATACCATATAAATTATTATTAAGAATTATGGTATTTATATAATAATTTTCAATAAAAATCAAGTTTATGTTTTAGAAAATTTTTTAAGATATTAATAATTTTTGTTTGTGAAAATATTCAATCGCCATTTTATTGATTGAATATCAATCTTGAAATATATTTTATTAATTTATGTACAATTAACATAAAATTATACCATATAATATATTGATTATTATTATTTATTTTGCAATAGATTTGTGAAAAAATGAGTTTTTTCTTAAAGTTTATATAAAATTTGCACAAATAAAACAACATGAGACACCAAACTTTGATAGTGCAAATATAAAATGTTCAATCGCCATTTTATTTAAAATCATTAACAATATATATTTTGTTCAATAATTTTGATACAAACTAAAATAAAATATAGATAATTATTATAAATTTTATAAGAATTACATAAATAATTCATAATTATTATTTTATTCTTTATTAATATAATTTTTCATACAAGAATTCCTATAAAAAATATGAAACGTTAAATTGTGATGCTTAAGATGACCATGTTTGATGGTCTTAAGTAAAGCCGGGCATTCACATACAACGGAAACAGAAACCGAAACTGAAACTGAAAATTTTCCGTTTCTGTTTCTGTTTCTAATTTGGTTGACGGTGGTGAATAATAAAACAGAAACGGAAACCGAATTTTGTTTGAGTTTGTGAATCTGTTATCCATTATGAATAATAAAATTGAAGAATAACAAAACAAATTATCTTTTATTTATTAAACCTATTTATTAAATTCAAAATTCAAAGCTTTTGTTATCACAATTCAAAATAATAATTAATATTATGTGACAGTTTCTGGTTATGTGACAGTTTCGGTACTGAAACAATTCAATTTTAATTGTTTCCGTTTCAGACAAAACAGACGAATTTTACGTTTCTGTTTCTGTTTCTAGATTCGGTTTCTGTTTCCGTTGCTGTCAAATTTGTATGAAATTCGGTTTCCGTTTCCGTTGTATGTGAATGCCCGGCTTAAGAGGTTTTTTTTTGACATCTCACAGTTGTGACTATACCCAACGAATTTCGTTTCTACAGGAGAAAGTTTCTACAGCTTTTCCATAGGAAGACTACACTACGATTCTATCTCGAATCTTTCTATAACATTTTAATGTCTTTTGATTGGTTAATTCTCTGATCAGTATGCCATCTTTATACAAGTTTTAATAAAGTGAACTAAAACAAGACAAAATCAACATTGTACAACTTTGTAGTTCATAACTATGTTTTTTCGTGAGAAAATATTTTTCAGTTTTAAGTAATGGTTTTTTTAAATATACAAAATGTAATGTGAAATATAAAAACGTGAAAGTGTACTTAAGTAAAGAGAAAAATTTACAAAAACTGCTTGACTAAACAATAATTTTTGTTCAAATTTTTACAGAGAGTAAATAATTATGGCGGCTGATAAGCAATCTGGTTCTGGTAACAATAAACTTAGAAGACAGTCATGGAGAGAAGTAAAATGGCCATTGCCAGCTATTAAATCATTTCTTTTCGATAAGTATAGTTAAAACTATTTTATTTCAATAAAAAAAATTCTTTTACATCGAGAGAAAAACCAAAATAATATAAATTTTGTATTAAAGTAACATTATATTAAACTATATAACTATAACTATATAACTATACAACTATAATAAATAAATTTATTAGAAATAAAATGAAATTCAACTAAAATAAAATATGTTTTAATTATTGCAATGTTAACAACTAACAAAATTTCTATGAAGAATCGTTTAAGAAAGTAGTCTAAATTTCACTAAAGAATCGTTGTGGAATATTCCACAGCGATTCAAGTGGTAGTATTGCATGATGAATCGTACTAGAGCATTCGTTCACGAATCTGGCGGACATTTTATTTATTTACATACAAATTTCCATACCTTTTCCATCACGATTCTACACCTCAGAGAAGAAGTTTCTTCACCGATTCATGAACGAATCGATAGCATTTTATTCGCTGGGTACATACAGAATCGCATTTAAGAGGTTTTTGTCTTAGCTAAGAGAAAAGTCTGCTATGACTATTTTTGCATCTGTGAGGGTATGTCAGAATCAGCCTGTAAGACTAAAACCTCTTAAATGCGATTCTGTATGTAGTCATAACTGTGAGATGTCAAAAAATAACCTCTTAACGTAAGATCATCAAACATGGTCATCTTAAGGCCCGCTATACACTTGAGCTAAACTATGTGAACTATGCGAACTATGTTTTTTGTATACAACGTAATTATACAAAAAAACATTACGGGAACAAAATATTTAAAAAAATAAAATAAAAAAGGAAACATTACATTCATTACATTTTGTTTAAAAAATATTATTCGCGTTAAAACATTATTTTTTTAAAAACATAGTTCGCATAGTTTAGCTCAAGTGTATAGCGGGCCTAAGCATCATAATTTAAAGTTTCATATTTTTTTATTTGAATTCTTGTATGAAAAATTATATTAATAAGGGATAAAATATTAATTATGAATTATTTATGTACTTATTATAAAATTTATAATAATTATCTATATTTTATTTTAGTTTGAATCAAAATTATAAAACAAAATATATATTGATATTGATTTTAAATAAAATGGCGATTGAAAATTTCATATTTGCAATATCAAACTTTGACGTCTTTGAATTTTGCAAATTTTATATAAACTTTAAGAAAAAACAATCAATCTTTTCTCACAAATTTATTACAAAATAAATAAGAATTAATATATGGTATAATTTTATATTAATTGTGTATAAATTATTATAAAATAAAATGCATTTTTGATTTAAAGATTGATCAATAAAATGGCGGTTGAATATTTTCACAAACAAAAATTATTAATATGTACCTTAAAAAATTTTCTAAAACATAAACTTGATTTTTACAAAAAGTTATTATATTATATACCGTAATTCATAATAATTTATATGTTATTGTAATTTGTATCTAAATTATTTAAAAAGAAAATATGACATTTTATAATAATTTTGTTTATATAAATAGCCGTTTGAAAAATCTCCAAAATATATTTGTAGAGTTATTTTATGACAACGTTCACAGAATCGCAATTAAGATATTCCTCTTAAAAAAATTGTCATAACAAAAATAATCATAGCTAAGACCTCTTAACTCAGAATCAGCCTGTAAGATACTATTACTAAAGTTTTCGCCGCTACGATCGAGCTATGGCTCTGCTAGTCAATTAGAATAGAGACAGAATAACACCTGCGATCGAAGGAGTGTTTTTTCTTTTCTGGCAACAAGAAATTATAAAAATTTAATTTTTGTTGCTTTTTTCTGTATAAAGGCTGTTTTACACGAACCAGTTTTTTGTCCAGAAAAGTATTCATTTTTGTATCCAGTCAAAAATGGACATTTTTATTAACATTTTTCTATCCAGTTTTTTCTCTGTTTTACACACAACCAGTTTAAACTGACTCCGCGCATGCGCCTATGTTTTGTTTTGTTTGATTCTACGAAGATAAAATAAATTCTACGAAGATAAAATAAATAATAAATCGTAATAAATCGTAATAATAAATCGTCACTAGAGCTGACAGCTGCGCAGACACGAATGGATATAGTACACTCACTGCGAATAAACTGTTGTAAAAATGAAGAAAAAATAGAGCATGCTCTATTTTTTGCTCAGAAACTGGATGTATGTCCATTTTTCATTGGACTTCAGCTGCGCAGACGGCATCTGCGCTTTAAATGAATATGAAACTGAAAATAAATTAGAGCTAGCTTCATTTTTTGCTTAAAATGTCCATTTTTGACTGGATACAAAAATGAATACTTTTCTGGTCAAAAAGCTGGTCCGTCTAAACAGCCTTAAAAATTGCATTAGTGTTAGTTTTGTATTACCGTTTCTCTTTTCTTTTAAAATTCTTTCAGATTCAAAAACAAAATCCTTTTTTATTTTTGCTTAAATAAATAAATCGTATTTCTTTACATCGAGTTCATTGACATACATTTTTTTATTCATAATATTTTAGAAAAAATAAGGGATTTGCCAATTGTAAACTAAAATTTTGATATACTGAAAACTATTTCAAATATTTGTTAATTCAAGAGCTTTAGTATATGCTGGGCAGTTTTTTTTACAAAATTTTAAGAATGACGTTTTTTATATTATGAACTAGCAATATTATATATGTATATATATTCCTCTAATGATCTGCTTAAATTCATGAAACCCAAAGCAATAACTGTGTTTTCGAAATTAAGTTGGTTGCGTGGAATTTGTTTTATGAATTGCTAAATTCGTCAAGGAAAAAAAGCCCATGAGGAAAGCCTAATCAGACTTCGCTAAATCCTATGGTGGTAATGGTTCAATAGTTCTATAGGTTAGCTCGAAAAAATATGACGATTTTTTTATAAAAGCATATATTTTTCCAAGTTGAGCCAGAAAAACAGCATCATTGGCTTCAGCGTCTTCGAATTAGCTTTTACCATCAGGTCCTGACACTAATATAGTAAAATAGTAACTGATTTGAGCAATATGATAATTTATTAAATATACTATTATATTTATTAATAAATTAATATGAGCAATTTCACGAAGATTCAACAACGTTTTGACTTGACCCCTTTTAATTTTGATTATTTTTTGTTTAAAGATAGTCTTTGATAAATAAAAAATAAAAGTTCTCTTAGAATTTTTTTTTTCGACCAGGGGTCTTCACAGAGTGCCCCTCAATTTTTTGTTATTTTGTTATGTGAGTGCATTTTGACGAGCGATTGTAGAAAAACTACTCAATCGATTTTCATAAATGATATGTCGTTGAATAGGTATTAGAACAAAGTTTTTAAAAATGTACACTGTTAATTTTTTGAAATAATTTTTAACGGTGTAACATAAGAAAAAAACGGTGTGATCAAAAGATGGCATAGCCTTTTTTTTTTTTTTAACTAAATTGATACTAAGTTTACACCAGTATCTAATTTGCTACAAATCAAATTTGCTAGCCATTTTCACCATCATACTTTTTAAATTTGATACGGTGATGTAAACTCTTATTAATTAGGTATGACACATTAATTTTTAGCGCGTCCTTTTCTTGTTAATTTTTTGGTTAGGAAAAAATAATTTCCATATATAATTTTTATAAAAAACTGAAAACGTTTATTATATTAATGCTAAAATTTATTTTACTTTTAATTTCAGCAAAAAAATCACATCAAACATAAATATAAATTTATAAAATAAGTTGATTTATTTTTATTTTAAATGTCATACCTAATTTTAGTATTCGCACCTATTTGCTACGTACCTAATTTGATACGTAGCAAATCATCCTACTAAATATTTGGTACGTACTTTTTTGATAACTGTTTACACCGACCATAGTCGACCTAATAAGTATAGTATGTACCTATTAGATCCTGGTGTAAACTTAGTATGAAGCTTATTTTATATCTAACCACTTGTGAAAGTTTGGGACTAGCGTTATTTTTCGTTTTAAAGATAAAATTCGTTGTGCATATGACTGTCGGGAATCAGTTTTTTTTGTTCTGAAGGAAAATTATAAAAATGGCATTATAAACTAAGAGATTTTTTTTTTATGTTAAATATCAAATATTTTAATATTAGATGAACTTTTTAAAACATAAAAATTACATATGTAGTACAATAAATAAAATAAAGACAATTGTTAAAAATGATTTACTTATTTTACAAACAGAAGTTTCTTTTGAATAGGAAAACAGTTTTGCAATTATTTTCTTTGTATTAGATGGCATAAAAAAATGAAATGTTTATTTGTCACTTTTAGTAATCAATTGTCACTCTTACAAAAAATAATTTGACAGTCTCGACTGCAAACAAAAAAACCGTATAAATAACAAAATCTATTTAGGAGCTTTTGACTGGAGAAGTATTATGTTCGTATTATGTTATTATGGTCATAAAGTAAAAGATTGTATTTTAACATTAAATTACAAATATTTTATTATTGAATAAACTTTTTAAAGTATCATACAAATTATATATGTAGATTAAAGAAAATAAATATAGTTATTAAAAATTATTTACTTATTTTACATTTAAAAGTTTCTTTTGAGTTGGAAAACATTTTTGCATTTATTGTCTTAGTATCTAATGGTACAAAAGAATGAAATTTTTAAGTTCCACTTATGTGATTACTTATTTTTATATCGATTTTGTAATTTTTTTTTGTTAATTGATATTCATTTTTATCGGCGTATCCAAAGTTCATGGTAGATTCCCATTTTAAAGCCCATTCGAAAAGTTTTTTTGATGTATCAATAATATCTTTGCTCCCTATACTATAACGGTGTGCAGCACGCTTCAGTGTACCACCAATTCCATCACAAGGTCCCTTTCCATGGCTGGTAGCATATGCCATTCTGCATCAACCTTAAAGTATTTTTTGTGGTGGCATAAGTTAATTAGGTTATGTTTATTTTTGTATTGAGAAGGTGCACCGTCAGTATTATAAATTATTTTCGTAATATTAGAATTTATATGCGTTCTGATGAATTCAATAAGTTTTGTAATGAAAAGATGGACTGTAGTACTGTTGTGATCGTTTATATCCGAAATGAATATAAAACTTCGGTGCTGTATATATTCACTTGCGGCACTTTTAAAATAAATGACAAATGGATGAATAGTAGCTTGTCAATTATTATAATAATAGCCTTGAACCGCATCCTGAATTATGAAGCCGTAGTTTTCAGAAAAATCCCCTTGAACGAAGCACTTCCTGCTTCTAATTTTTTTTTCCTCAATGAATGTAGATTGCTGTTTTGCTATAAAGTTGTGTGGTATCAAAATTTGTAAACGGTAAATAAATTTTTTCATAAATTCTTCTACAGTTTCCATTAAAGTATCCAAATTGCATCGATCAGTGGTATTCCATTGTTGATATTTAACTTGAAGGATTCCTTTAACGTCAAAATCATTTAGTAATTTTTCTTCCAGTTGTTGAAGTTTTTTTGAACATTCATTGCACTTCAAAGTATGACAATCTTCTGTTAATTCACCACATGAAACAAAGTCAATTAATGTTTTATAATTCTGGAAAGCAGCATCAGTAATTCAAGACATCTTAGAGTGTTGAATCATTAGTTTCATATTTTGATGTATGGTACACACGCACACATTATGAACTCCTTGGGATAATTTTATACATTCTTGTGGTCGAAGGGACGTGAATTTAGTAAATCCTATTTTCACATCAGGAAACTTATTTTTAAACTCTACATATGCTTCATTTAATGTATATAGCAATAAGCGCTTTTGTGTTTTTATGCGCTTATCTCCTTTTTTAAAAGATATTGCATCTCGTTTGCCTGGCAATAATCTACTGATTTTATCACTTTTATAGAACTGCTCCACAACATTTATATCTGTTGTGGATACACCTCTTTTATCCGTCGCAGATGAATGCTGAAAATTATTTTTATGTAGAGTTTTACTTTTTTCAACCAAATGACGCGTAGCATTACTGTTGTTTGTTATTATAATTATATTGTTATTATAATTATATTATTATATTTAAAAATAAAATAATTTATATTATTATATTTAAAAAAAATTCTACTTGAAGTCGTATTTCTCATTTATCAAAGGCTATCTATAAACTAAAAATAAACCAAATTAAAAAGGGTCGAGTTAAAATGCCGCAAAATTTTGCTGAACTTGACTGAAATTGCTTTTTAAAAAGTTCATTTAATAATAAAATATTTGATATTTAACATAAAAAAAAATCTGAATCTAAAAATCGTCATTTTTATAATTTTCCTGCAGAACAAAAAAAACTGATTCCCGACAGTCATATGCACAACGAATTTTATCTTTAAAACAAAAAATAACGCTAGTCCCAAACTTTCACAAGTGTGTAGATATAAAATAAGCTTCAATTTAGTTTAAAAAAAAAAAAAAAGGCTATGCCATCTTTTTTTCAATTACACCGTTTTTTCTTATGTTACACCGTTAAAAATTATTTCAAAAAATTAACAGTGTACATTTTTAAAAACTTTGTTCTAATACCTATTCAACGACATATCATTTATGAAAATCGATTCAGTAGTTTTTCTACAATCGCTCGTCAAAATGCACTCACATCACAAAATAACAAAAAATTGAGGGGCACCCTGTGAAGACCCCTGGTCGAAAAAAAAAATTCTAAGAGAACTTGTATTTTTATTTATGAAAAACTATCCATAAACAAAAAATAATCAAAATTAAAAGGGGTCAACTCAAAATTTCCCAAAAATTTGCTGAACTTGCGTGAAATTGCTCATATAGTGAATACTATTAATTGACGTTTTTTAATTTTTATTAACATCAATTAATTTTATATGGGTATTTTCATTAAATAAACGGTGTTTTGTTCTGTTGCGTCGCAACAACACAATATATTTCAAGGTCCAGGTCTAAAAAACGACATGCTGTTTAAAGTATGAGCGATTAAACTCAAGTAGTTTCCCGAGCTTGACAGCAATAATCCATACAGATACAAAAATAGGACTTGCATTAGTAATGAAAAGCTTAGTACTTGTTAAGTAGGGAAATTATTTTTTGCATCTTTTGAATAGTTCAGGTCTCCTATATAAATCTCTTTTTACCCTTTATAATCGATCTACTGTAAATCATTTCAAATTGTAAGGTCAATAAAATGATGCGATAAATTATATTTAACAACGATGATATGTTTGCTACCAAAATGTATGAATAATAGATGTTCGATGTTGTGCAGAGGAGCACGATCTCTATGTATATTTGCACATAACAGACAAATCCTTTTTCTATTGACCAATCAATAGAAAAGGATTTGACATGGGTATAGCTAAATTTTGTTCTATGCCACATGACTTCAATCATCCAAATTATCTGAACAAGGTCAAACAAACTGGAAGGTCGAGTTTTATCGCCAAATCCAATCATTTCGGAAGCTATGTTCCATATCAAGTTATTTATTATTTGTTTATACAAATTCGGGTCAAATTCCTCTTACGAATAAACTTTGTTCGTCGTTTGACTTTCCGCGGTTCATTTGTATTAAGAAAATTCCATGAGATGATCTTCAAAAACCTCAAAACCAATCAAAAGTGTACAAATGGGGAGTGTTTCGTGGGGAGGGATCAGTGTTTGTTTATTTGTAGATATTTGCTAATTTATTATCTGGGGGGTGTGACCACTCCACCCTACGTACTCCAGTCACGGCGATTAACATACGAGCAAACTTGAGATATAACTTACAAATGGTAATTTTGAAGAATAGATAACTAAAAATTAATACTATTACATAAAAAATGACATTGGCCAATATTTAATGATAAAAAACATAAGAGGTAAGAAAATTTTAAAAAATTTGCAGCAATAAAACTTAAATTGGATTGTAAATAATCTAGCTAAAAAAATGCTATTAAATCGCATGATATACTTCCTTCCTTACTGATTGGATCCTTGATGTAATTTCTTCCTTACTGATTAGATCCCACATATAGAAACGACACATTAGATGGAGACTGATTTCATCGCTCAACAAGCTAGGATTGAGAGTAGTACCATTGACCTTATAGAATTCATTCGTCAGCATAGCTCAAGACTTATCAGATCTAGTCAAGTTATATATGATATCTCACATTAACTTGTATTTCAATAGCAGGAAGTACACAGAGTTGTCACACAAATAGATCCCCGTTTTAGTTTTTTTAACAAACCAACAAAATCGTTATATGATTGAATAGGCCCGCCAATAATTAATTTTAGTTTTTTTTCAAAATTTTGGTTTTAACACACATTTTCATTTCTTATTTTTCTCCATATCATCATGAAATATTCGCATTTGTCATATTTTATTATATATGTATTAGGATCCGTTTTTAAAATACAATATTTTGAATCCATCAAATACTTAGAACGCATGATATTATGGGATCTAGGCCTTAAAAGATATCAATGTCTGTCTAATCTAATACACAACACTTTTTATTAAAAAAATATAAGCATAAATTCGAAATTTAGGCCCTGTATAATATCTAAGATTTGCTGGAAGTGGAATTCACGAAAAAGATAAAGACACTAGTCTTCTACCACTGCAGTAATTAAACCACAGGATAAATTTGAGTTTGGTTTATTATAAATGGTCGCGTGAAACAACATCAACTTTTGCCCAATAAATATGAGGAAAAGGTACACTTAAAATGTACACCGAAATGGAATGGAGTATCTGTAAGGTTCACAACTGAGTATCAAGGCTCTAGAAAAGCCTAACAGAAGGAAAAAGATAATCAAATATATGAAGTAGTTTATCGAAAACATTGATCAACATATGGTTAAATGAAAGTTTAAGTCACGCTTTGCAAATGATCGTCATATGATAAAAGATTTCTATCAAAGATCCACAGCCATCAGAAATAAAAACAAAGAACTTATCACAACTGAACCCAGACATACAATAAACAACTATAGAATAACAATCAAATTATCAGTGCTCAATATTTTGATATTGTATTTTGATATAGCATCAATAATAGCCCGCACTATTTGATTTGAGGCCTAAGTTTGCGATAAGGTAAAGTGAAATCGAGACACAAAACGTCACCTTTAACAAATCTAGTCAAATTCTTAAGAATAGCCTTAAACCCCTTTTAAGAAATTTAAATGACTTCATTTATTTATCAAAAACGGTAAAACTAAATTATTAACAACATCCGGGAAATATCTTCCGGAACCATAGATACTATAGTGACTACGCAGTCGAACAAGTGGAAAAACGTTATATTTTTTAAAACAACGTCAAACGACATGCACACCCCATGCCTCTACCGCAAACAGAGCTTTCTACCTATCAAGCAAATCCTATCAACATTCGAGAGTAATGTCATACCAATATATTATGATCCATGTAAAGTTGCTTAAAAAGTCAGTATAGAATTTGAATGAAACGTTAAATTAATCACAAAAAATTGTAGGCTGCGATGTAATCAGATTAATTAAATTTAATCGCATTAGAAATTTAACCACATTAGAAAGAACAACCAAAAAGTGACCCATTAACCAGCCGGTGTTCGGTGGAGAGAAAAACTTGGGCAATTCTGGCTTGACGACGTAACAAGACGTTCAGTACAGAAAAACCAAAGTCAAATAGCGTTGAAACGATATAAATGGAAGATGATTGTACATACGGATACAATTATGTAACTTATTCCACAATTACAGTTCAAATAATAATAACAAATAATCATTATCAAAACAAAACACAAAACTGATCGCTTTAAAATATCAAAATTAATTACCTATAGATTACCTCCTCACTATTTACCTCACTACCTACTCTACCTCGCCTCATTATTTTCCTAATTTAGTATGGAATTTCGTTTTCGTAAATTATCAAATTTCAATATTTTGGTTAAAAGTCGATTGTTTTTGTTTTCGTTGTTGTAAATTTGTTCCTTAGGGTGAGAAAGATAGGGTGCTTAATTTTCTTGTGAAAAAAAGAGAAAATATTGTTGATGAAGTTTATGATGTTTGTATGGAATTTTGTCAAAGTGTTGGTAAATTTTGAGCATAAAAAAAAATGTTTTATTCCGTTTTCGCATCATAGTTTTACAATTATTCATCCTGTTCCACCATAAAGTTTAAACCATAAGTTTTTAAACTAGTGATACTCTTTTTTGTAATATGTTAAAAGCAAAGGCAAATAATTTTTGTTGTTGTAATTCATAGTAATATTATCTTTGGTACAATTGTTTTTCGCTTATTATTTTGTTATTGTTTCTTCATCTTATCATGAAATATTGGCATATGTCATATTTTATTGTATGATAGGATTTTTTACTTAGTTATCCGTTATAAAATAAAAAAAAAAATAAAATAAACCTTTTATATATATTTGGCAGTACAACCGAAAAGATATAAGTCTGCAAGTGGTAAAGCAAGTTTGCGCAATCCATCCGCCCATAAAGCGGCACGTCCACGGTATTTGCAGGAACAACACATATATGAATCAATAAAAAATTTTAAAATACAAGTTCAAAACATCTACGGATTGAACGCTAACCATGACCACGTGCAACATTATCTTGAGCACGACAAACCGAACATTCTATTCCTTATACAGAAACACAAGTTTCTGAAAATTTTCTCTTTATAGAATCGCTTAATTCCAAATATAGGCTCGAATCAGCTTTCAAACTCATTCATGAGAGTGTTGCGTATACACGCTTTTCAAATTTTGAATTACACAGTGACGGCTTCAATACAATGGTTTTAAAGATTTGTCTTCCAGAAATGACTTTTTTTTACAATAGCTTTATACCGGTCCCCCAACAAACGTAACTCAAACTTTTTTAATTTACTGACAAAAATTGTGAACGAGATTAGAGCAAAGTCCCCTAATTGTGAAGTTATCGTTACCGGTGACTTCAAATCGACCGACGATGTTGACAATAGTGGAAAACTGGCAGAAATTTTTGCCGCATCTCAGGGCCTATTCCAAATTGTTAAAAACCCGACTTTCACTCCCCGTA
The DNA here is from genome assembly GCA_963693315.1 of Diogma glabrata. Taxonomy (NCBI): domain Eukaryota; kingdom Metazoa; phylum Arthropoda; class Insecta; order Diptera; family Cylindrotomidae; genus Diogma; species Diogma glabrata. The sequence goes on along the minus strand of OY856187.1, from coordinate 319,119,940 downwards.
ATGGCAGTGATAATAGTTTTCTTTTAGATCTCTATCTTACCACAATGCCAGATATTACGAGTGTCGATGTCACGAAAGGTAGTATTGGAAATTCTGATCATTATTTAATTTCATCAGTTATCAAAACTGATTTACTTAAAACTACAGCTCCCAAACCCCGTAAAATATTTCACTACTCAAAAATTGATAAGAGTGGTCTTCAAAATTTTTTCCATGGTTTCCCTTTCGACCGTCATTGTTTTTACACTGACAATGTAAACGTTTCTGCTCCAAATTTTACAGAAACCATCCAATTTGCTATCAATAAATTTGTCCCTTTCTCCATAGTAAAACCCAAACAAAAATACTTGTATTCGAAAGCTGCCAAAACGGCACTTAGAAACAAACGTAGATTATTTAATATTTGGATTCATAACAAAACTCCCACTAATCGATCCTAATATCTAAAGGCCAACAAAATATCTAGCCAGATTATCTCAAACGAAAAGTCTGAAATCGACAGAGCGAAAGCCTCAAAACTTACGTCTATGTCTATTTCTGACAAGAGTTTCTACAGTGCCATTAATTCTTTAAATTCTGGTACAAAATCTTCTATTCCCCCTATTATTGATGGTGATTTAATCATCAATGATCCCGCAAGAAAAGCTAACTTATTCGCTGAACGCTTTGTTCCGAACTCCACTGTTTTGGAAACTCCTAAAGAAATACCCCAAATCCAGTCTTCAGGAGTTAATATTAATGAACTTCACTTCAAACCCAAAATAGTCGCTAAACTTTTAAAGGGGCTAAACATCAACAAAGCATACAGCATACTTGATAAAGGTGGTGAAACATACGTTATCGCTTTAGACATCTCCAAGGCTTTCGATCGAGTCTGGCATGCCAACTTAATCAACAAGCTCGTTGCGTATGGTTTTCATCCCAATATTGTGAAGCTGATTCAAAATTTTCTATCCAACCGATACATTTCGGTCTCCTTAGACGGATTTTCGTCTGAGTCTAAACTAATTAACGCTGGTGTACCTCAAGACTCAGTATTGTCCCCAACCCTATTTTTGGTTTATATTAACGAATTGTTGAAAATCACCAGCAACCCAATAAATAGTTTTGCAGATGATAGTACTCTGCACAAGTCGTTCGAGCCCCTTCCTTCAAAAGGTAAAATGCACGAACGAATTAATCCCGCCCGGAGAGACGCTGCCATAAACGTGAACAAAGACCTAAAAAAAGTCGCCGATTAGGGTGACCAAAACTTGGCCAATTTCAACTCTACCAAAACACAGCTGTTGATTGTTTCCAGATCAAAGACCGAGTTCCCCAAAGATATTTTATTCAGTATGTGTGATGAACCAATAGGCGAATGTAAAAACATTCGTTTATTGGGTGTCACAGTTTTAAATGACCTACTCTGGAACGATCATGTAATGGCGATGGCAAAAAGCGCGTCTAAAAAAACGGCCTCCTAAATAGATGCAAAAAATGTTTCACTCCATACCAATTGCTCCATGTTTATAAGTCCTATATTCGTCCCTGTATGGAGTACTGCTGTCAAGTTTGGGGTGCTGCTTCTGTTTCCATCTTGGCCCTCTTGGACTCTGTTCAAAAGAGGGCTACACGAATTGTGGGTGATCGAGCTTTGACATCAAATCTTGATTCCCTACAACATCGTCACACTGTTGCTGACCTCGTTGTTTTTTACAAATATCGTCATCAACAGTGCTCAGATGAAATCAGATGCATCATGCCTCAAATTCTTATTCTTACCCCCGTTCCACTCGGTAATCGGTTACCGCAACCAGTGAAACGGTCGAGATCCCGCGCTGTCATACTGGCAGATCGCAGAAAGACTTCTTTGTCCGAACTGCATACAAATAGAATAGTTTGCCGGAACCCTTGGTCTCAGGTGGCTTAAGCCCGCAGAGGTTTAAAAAAAAAGAAGGCAGTGTTAAGGACTGCCGACAGAAGTGAAAACTTAAATCTGTGAAATAGCTGTGTTTTTTTGTATCTTCCAAGTTCCAATTATTGTAGCATCGCAAATTAAAATTTCAGAATGTTTAAATTAAAATCATTAAAATTATTCTGGGTTTCACATCTATCAGTATTCCAAGCAACTATTATATACATTTTTATATTTAAAATAATCAAAACACATCTTATAAAAATTCGCGTCTATCAACACCTTAGAAAGCATGTTGTTGTGGGACCTTGTTCTTAAAAGTTTTACAAGTGTTGTTGTGACTCAACTTGTAATTTCTACTACTAGATTTTATTTTAAAAAAATAGTGTATCATCAAAGAATATTCCATAACTTAGAGTAAGGGATGGTATCGTTGATTGAAAATACTTCATCAACCAGCACCCCTAAGATATCACTTTGGCTAATGAAACTGCATTGCTATTGCCAGTGGTATACGATAACTCATATGCCAATAGCAGGGACTAAAGTACGCGTGGTTGTCACACCCATAGATCAACAAGTTTAAATCTTACAAATCTTCCTGCGGAAAGCTAAGCAAATTCATTGGTATTAATGCGCATTGTTGCCGTTTGCAAATCACTATCGGCTAAGTGCCACCATTTTTAATTATTTTATTTATCATGATTGCCATCCATGTTTAATCATACATAAGCTATGCTTCTTTGTATAGAATTTATTTTTCGTCTCGTAATTGTGAGCTTAAAATCGATATAATCGATGTTATCAAGTATCAAGCTACAAGTATTAAGTCTTCACTTAATTTTAGAAACATGTATTATATACAATTCCAAATTGACAACATATTTGGTGAAGATGATAAAGTTTGTAACATCATGTTAAATTCCAACACATATAATTTTGATATACAAATGTAATTGTTTCAGGTTATCCTATCTTTCTTACGTTATTTTTAATTTCATAAAAATTATGTTCAACAAAAAACATTGATCAAAGCAACCCTGGATAAACATTCCAATTCAAACCTATTGAATCCTATTAAATCCAATATAATTTCAATAGGATTGAATTGGTTTAATAGGAAGACTTTGATCTACCAATTAAAATTCAATCGGAATGAATGGGATTTAACAGGAAAAGAGGTTCTGTAGGATTCTAAAGGAAATTTCCAATTGAATTTCAATCGGAAATTAAGAGATTCAATAGGAAAAAGGAACTTAGAAAAAAATTAAACAATCTTATAAATTTAACAGGATTTAATTGGAAAAGATTTAATAGGAATGAATAGGATTAATCGGAATTCTGCAATGGAAATTTCCAATTAATTCCTATTTATATACATTTCCTATAGATTCCGGTTGAAAAATAAAATAGAGATATTTAACAGGAATGAATAGGATTGTATTGGAAATAGATTTTTTGAATAGGAATTAATTGAAAATTTCCAATGCAGAATTCCGATTAATCCAATTAATTTTTTTCAATTGGCTTCAATTGGAATGTTTAACCAAGGGAAACTACCGTTTAAAACGATAGTTAAATAAAAAGCAAATTAAGTGTACACAACAACTGTATTAATGATGATTACTGTATTAATGCATAAAGGACAAACAGACATACTTTAAATTTTATATATATTCAATATTTATTTAGCATGATGACTCGAACGCAAATTGCAAGAGCCAGTAGCTATATAACTTTAAAAAACTGCGTTATAGATCAATTTTTTAAAATTCGTATAAAGAAATTTTTATTATTTTTATGAATTCATGAATAAAAAAAAAATATTTTAATGGTATTTAATAAAAATTAAAAAAAAAACAATAAAAAATTATTTACCACACCATGAGTTGATTCACTACCTACAGAACATCAGTCGAGCACGATATCCACAACGCAATTTGAAACGTTAAGAAATGATAGATAGATTTAATTTAAAAAATATAGATAGATAGACATGATTTAAAAAATATATTTTTGTTCTTCAAAAATGCATATAAAACTTGATGACGCAAATATACAAATTTTACTCCATACGAAATTTCATAACGCGGCTAAAGAAGTTTTCACTTCAAAAAGCGTTCATCAACACCTTAGAACGCCAGTTGTTGTGGGACCTAGGTCTTAAAAGGTATTTATGTGTTGTGACACATATATTCAAAACCCTATTACACAACACTTTTTATTTAAAAAAAAAAATACGACTTAATCAATAATGTAAATCAATTACTTTTCTAACACATAATCAAAGCGGCTGTAAAGTAACTCTGATCAGGTGTACTCGATTTAAATCGAGTACACAACACACTTACCGACCGATTTATATTTCATACCAAAAGGACAGTTGAGCTCGAAAATAGAACATTAACTAAATAAAAAAACTATCAACATTTTCGATTTTTTTTTTAATTTTATTATCAATATCCCTATGAGATATACAAAAAAAACAAGTACATTGCTTTTATCATTATTTCTTTACTAAAAATGTTTTTTGTTTAATATATCATCAAATCAAATAATACGGATTTATTTTTGTTGAAATTAATGTTAAAAAATTTAATTATGTTTATAATATAAAAAGACGGTCGTTCCTTATATTTACAGTTTATGTAATTATCTTAACTTTTTTTTTCTTTAAACATTTCAATAAAAACCGCATTATTTAATTTATCTAAAAACAATTTTTAAATAAATATGAAACAAAAACTAGTTTAATAATAAATTGGAAATAAATCAAGCTTCAAGAAATTTTTATTTAAGTTCAAATGTATTGATTTTTAAATCCCAATAGAGGTTGACTTTTTTTATATTTAACTTCTGAATTTTCGGTTTGTTGTAGAATTTTTTGTTTAAATTTAAATTATAATTAAAAATTCATTAATTAATATAACTAAATTAAGACCTAAAACATTTGTTATATATACTTTTAAAAACTAATTGGATTTTGTTTATATTATACCTTATAACTTGTTTGACTGATTTTTTTTAAGGCTGAATAATTTAAAGTGTTCGGTTCGGTAAATAGATTTTTCGGATTTCATTCACAAAAAAAACGCAGTTTCATGCCTGGATATAATAAACCCATAAATAAATATTTTTTAACCCACACACATGATTATAAAATGTTTTTTATTCGCCTATATATTAAAGTATTACTTTATTACTGTGACTTGCGGCCTTAAAGTGTCACTTTTTAACCATATATTTTGTTGTCATAGCTACGTCCAAAAAAGTAAAAACATTTGTATTTGTTTAAATTCTATAAAATCAAAGCAACCCTTAAATTCAAAATTTCATAATCCAATTAAAATAGTTGTTATCATTTGTTTATTTCAAAATTTATAATTTTAATTTAGAATAAATATTTTGCTTGCGGCGAATAAAAAATAGTATATGATACACGGACGTATGCTATTTTGGACTTAATGTTGGTGCAAATCTCGGCCAGAGTCCCGATTTGCAAACTCCACATACGTCCAAAATCTTTAGCTTTACGTCCTAGCATCATAATGTACTATACTAAAATCCAAGAAAACAATACATGTGTTCCTTTGGAACGAATATAGCTGCTCAAAGCAGCTTTTGAGTAGATCACCAATGGAACGCCGAAAATTGGAAAAAATTTCAAATATAGCCACACAATTTTATTATTCTCAAAAATTTTTATTTTGGGCTGATGTTTAGATCTGACTGGTCCATTTTATTATTAAAAATACCAAAACAAGTTTATAAACGATCTAAATAAAATCGAAAAATAATCTGCTTTTCAACTACACAACTTGTTCGAGGTAGAGTAGATCAAAGCAAATTTGAGTAAGTTTGATTTTCAATGGAACGCGCCTAATATTGAAGCGAGTTTATGACAACATCGCAAAAAAGTATCAAAACATTTAGAATACCAGAAAACATTTATTTTATCATGGAGGTTTTGTGACCCACTTTTAATTTGATACACGACGAAATAGTAGATTATACGCCAAGTTCCAAGGGAAAGAAGTGAACATGCTCTCTCCCGGGGTGTATATTCTTTGCCCAACACCACAATATAATTATGATATTAAACAAAATCTAATCATTTAAGGAGAACGAATACTATAACTTTTAATATTCATCATAGTAGGCAGTTTTTATACAAATTTGTTTGAATTTATCGTAAAAAAATTCTGTTTCCATGAAACTGTCATTATTGTCATGGTTTATTTTTATTCCCTAAAGAGTAGGGCCCGCTATACACCTGAGCTAAGCTATGCGAAATATGTGAACTATGTTTTTAAAAAATAATGTATATAACGTAATTATAGAAAAAACCATTACGGAAACAAAACATTTAAAAAAGAAGAGAAAAACGGAAACATTACATTTTTTTTAAAAAGCTTTATTCGCTTAAAACATTACTTTTTTAAAAACATAGTTCGCATATTTCGCATAGCTTAGCTCAGGTGTATAGCGTGCCTAAATGATGCAATCCACTTCCGCAAATAACTATCTACAACTTGTGCAAAATAGTATATTATTTAATTATAAGCTTAAGTGCTACTTTTTGTGTTGAATTTATGTTTGGACAATTATAGACGAAACACAAAATGTCACTTTAGCTCCGAATTAAATACATTATTTTTTTGGCAAATGTTTAAATTTTTTATAAATATGATTTAGTAGCCATTTTGTTGATTTTAATTCATTAAAATGGAGTGAATGAAACAGCGGAGGTAAAGTTAACTTTTACAGCAGCAGTTTGCCGAAAACCAAAATTATTAAGAATTTGCAGGAACTAAATTTAAATTAAGTGACCCGGCTAATTGTATATTCCTCGAAAATGTGGCTATATTCCTCAAAGATTAAAGTCCAAGATATAGATTTAAATGGATACTTATTTTCAGAAGCAAGGAATACTCACGAATGCCATCATTGACTTAATACAATTTATCCGCCATCACTGGATCACTGTTTTTGAAAGTGGGTTGACCTAATCGTAAATCATAAACTAACAAAAATGTAAATCAGCAAAAACTTATCAATCCATGAGGTTTACCTAAACATGTGATAGTTGCCTTTACGCGTGTAGCTAGGCTTCGCACGCGTTTGACACAATGTACTATAACTCAAAACGATTAGAAGCTCTTTTATTTATAGTGAATTTTTTTAGACTACACCGAACATAGAATAATCGAAACTCGAATTTGTTGAAAAATTGAACTTTTTATTTATTCACACGAGCAAAAAGGATTTTCAAAAGAATTATTATGAAATAGTATATTCAACCGATCACAACTAACATGTAGCGTGCATACACTTATGTCAAATCGTTTTTTGGTTGTTTTCCTCTCTTTTTCTCTGAGAAACCGTTAATTCTTCCGATGGACGTGCGTAGCTTTTTCATTTGATTCAAAATTGTACAATTATTCAGTTTTTTTTAAATCTATAAGAAAAAACCCAACGACAACAAAATAATAGTTTCTCTTCTAGTTTCTAAGTGATCTTTATAACTTGTACATGTACTGATTTTTTTTGTCCTTTGAGAGAACAAATTCAGACACCGAATTATTGAAATTTTTATTTTTTTTTATTGCCACTGCTTTCAAAACAATAAAACTTTCGATAATTCGGTGTTAGAACTTGTTCGGTTACAGTCGAAAAGAATTTATTATAAAAGAATAGGAAAATATAAAATGACTGCGTCTTTTTCGCCGGTACTCTTTGTTGTGAAATCTAAATCTTTTCTTACGGTCGAAATGATTATTTCACCGAATTTAAACTATTGAGTTTAAAACAAAATTCAATCAACAAAATATACAAGGTTTATGACACAGTTCGTCAAATTTTAAAAAAAATATAATTGTTTTGTTTTTTAAACCAAAATCTAAATTTTGATTTAAAACAAAAAATAGATTTTATTGTATTGTTTAATCAATTTATAATATATCTCAATCCGAAATCGGATTATAAAATTAATTTATTTTTAAAAACAAATTTCAAAATAAAAAATTACTTAACGATTTTAAATTAACTCTTACATACATATTTCAAATATTTGTAGAAAATGTTTAAGGCAACATTCTATTTTGTATTTTTTTTTAATTAAATTTTTTTTATCATTTTTTTTTAGTTTCTATGTTTTTATCATTTGCTTCTCTTTCTTTGTATGAAAATTATTAAAAAAAAATGTTCAATTAAAAATAAAAGTAAAAAAATATATATAAATATAATATTTTGAAATATTTATATAAATTGATCACAGTAAATATTCATTAAAAACAAAGAGTAAGTAAAAAATTATTAATAAAAAATAATATTTTTTTTTATTATAATAATACAAAATTAAAATATTTTATTTAAAAAAAAACTATGCATTTTTGTTGTAATAATCTCGAAGTTTACGATTTTTTTAAAATTATTATGTACTTAATTAGAGATTCGTCTATTTAAAATATGACAATTTTTAAAATTGAATTAAGTTATTTGTACTAAATTTATTTTTGTTTAGGATAACATTTTGTAAGGATTTTTGGCGAATCATTTCACAAAGAATGATGAAAGTAAAAAAAATTATTGATGTAGAAATTAATATCGTCAGAGAGGAAGTTAGTGATTGCACCGAAGAGCTGTCTCGAAAGGGATATGATATTTATGAAGAATTCTACAAAGAATTTTAAACTTTACCAAAAATATATTGAAAAAATAAATGTATTGTCGTGTAAATCAATTTGTTTTTACTGTTCTTAAATCGTTATTATTGTTATGAATTTTATTTACTGATATAGAAATCTTTTGATCTACTATATTACTTTTAAAGACTTTTTAAAGTTAAAAAAATCCAATTTTTTATCTCATTTTGTTTTGAATCGGTCGACGTTTTAGAAGTGGCATAAGGGTTTGATTTTACCTCTCCCTCTAATCACTATCCCTTCTAAGCCCATTTCAATGCTTATCGTAACATATTTTTCAATAAAACTGATTCAATATGAATCATTTAAACATTAAATAAAAACACGTAATTAAATTTTGGGTGTACAGACACAAAAATATATTTAAAAAAAATTGTCATATTTAATTTGTTCACCAAAATCAAATATATATACATATATGCTATGAAAATCTACTGTGTCATTTTCTAATTATTAAAAAATGAATACTTTAATTAAATACGAAACAGGAAATACAATTTTTCCTTTAATAAAAAAAATGATATTTTGTAAAATTTAATTTAGATTTGCTAAAAATTATAAAGTTTTCATTTATCATCATTATGGCGGTTTAAAAAAAATAATTAAAAATATAAATATTAAAATTTCAATTCTAAAATACATAATTAATCACATTTACCAAAAACACAGTCATTCTTAGATTAATTTTTTTATATAATAATCGTCTTTCATGCTTTTAAAAATGATTTTTTTAGAATTAGTTTAAAAAACATCAATCATACAAATACTTTGTTTTTAATATTCGCTTTCATATTGTTTTTATATTTTGTTACATAAGTACGCCCAAAACGAACAACAATTATTTTATTATTATGTTTTCCTCTATAATCAATAATGAATTTATTACAAAAAAAATATATATATATATATATACATATATGTATATAAGAAAAATAATCTAAATTTTAATTAAAATATTTTTTAACAGAATTAGTTTTATTATATTTTTTTTAGATCAAGAAGATAGCATTTATTTGAAAAAAATTAAATTAAAAAAATTAAAAAACTTCAGTCACCTTAATCACATTTGTTTTTTTCTTTTAAATTAATAAATGTAATTACATCATATTACAAATATATTCGTACGATGTTCAGTTATTACAACATGCGTTAATTGTTGTTAATTTATCATCTTTAAAGAAAAATTTAGCAAAAATCAGCGACATTTTTTATAATTTTACCGAATATTTATTTACATTGAATTATATATTTTTTTTTGTTTCAAATGAAAATTTTATTTATTTTTTTTTTTATTAGTTTACAGAAATAATTTAACAACTATTTCTTAATTTTATCTCGAAGAATTAGTTATTTTTTTAAATAATATATTTACATTCTATATTATTATTATTTTGTTTGTTTTTGAAGATGGAATAAAAAATGTATTACTTTAAAATAATCAATTTAAAATTTTATGTTGAAATTATATTTTAAAATTATTTTCAACAATATTTGTTTAATTAGCTTAAAATTTAAAACATACTATTATAATTATTATTTATATATTTTAATAAATTTTTTTCTTATTTAAAAATCAATAAAATATTTTACAAAGAATTTAAATGTTTTTTCTTACATAAATTATTTATATTTTATTAATTATTTATAAACTACTTAAAGTCTATTCATTTTCATCATCATCACCCTCATCTTCTTCTTCGTCATCTTCTTGTTGATGAATAATATGCGGTGGAGGTGGTTGTGGTGGTAAATTAACAATAATTTTACCTTTCTTTTTATATTCTGTCATTTCCTGTAATCAAAAACAAAAATTATTAAGATTAACAAAATATTGTTTAGTAATATGACAATACCCTTTCATATCTTCTCTTATCTTCTTCAGCTAAAGCCTCATATTTTTGTTTCATACTTGGATCTGCATCGGACCACTTACGTCCTAACTCTTTGGCAATATCACCTACTCCATATTCAGGATTTACTGCTTTAACTTTTGTGCGTTCATCGTTACAAAACCAGAAAAACGCCGATCTATAGAACAAAAACATAAACAAATTTTTAAAACGGTATCACATTTTGTGAAAATGTAAAATAATAATATTTTTTTTAAGAAACTTACAATGATCGTTTTGGTGCATTCGGATCTTTGATTTGTTTTCGTTTTTTTCCTCTGCCTAAAACAACTCCTTTTGGAGGAACATAACTTTGCATTTCCAAATCATAACGTTTTTTATCCTTTTCTGCCATTTCATGAAATCTCTTTTTTTCCTTGTCCAACATCGTCTCGAGAAAAAAGAAAAAGGTGTTTTTGTTAAAAAATATATTATGAAAATTATAAAGAAAGTTAATTTAAAAGACAAAGATTCTTTTTTTTTAATTCGAGACCGAATGCAATAGATTTTTGTTGCTGTGAAATTTTAATTGAACGATATGGCAATTAACTTTTTCGGAAAAGTAAAATGCATTGCTAAGAATAAACCGTTTCATTTCAACAACAAACTCTCGATGACGTTTGAAAAAAAATCGATGGCAATTGAGAACAACTTTTAACCATGTTAATCGTTTTTTCCGGAACACTGAAGTAGTGATGATAAACCAACCGGAAAATGTATTTTTATTATCATAATTCTTATTTCAAATGTGTAAATTATAACGATTGTTTTTGTTCTTCAAATAGCTCTATCACAAATATTGCAGCCAAACTACCAACATTTAGTTTTGGTCATGATTATTAATTGCAGAATTTTTTTTATAAGCTCTGATTATATGTTTTAAATTATAGCTAATTATAAAATAGTTTTTTCCTTTAAAAATTTGTATCACCCCTTAAAACAAAACTAAGAATATATGTGTGTAGTATCTGTACAGCAAAGTACTAAAATAATAATCAAAAGTGGGTAGAAAGAATATATAATACGTTGTTGTAGAAACAGGAATGAGATATATGAAACAAAATCGATCCGTTACGTATTTCAGCTTCTACAAATTGCGTTTTGATAAAATAATTAAAGTGAGAAATTGAAATAAGTCAGAATGTGAAATATTCATGAGATCAAAACTAAATTTTTGTAGGCGTATTACTAAGCTTAAGGTGATTTAAAAATGCCAAACGTTGTTGTTTTGACAGTGGTCAAACTTAATATAATATACGTAGAATCTACTATAAATAATATCTAATTTTTTTCTGGCTGTCTTTTCCAGAAAAAAACATTAATATTCCCGTTATTTACTGCTCTTATATATTAAATAGACACATTTTACTTTGGTAAATTTATCTCTTTAAACTACCTTATTTACTCATTCCCTAACAACCATACATAATATACAAGAATTTTAAAATAAAAATAAATTTATTTTTCACAATCCTCTTATGTTTCTAACTTTCACGCCGCTTGCGTTCATTGATTTTTGTTTGAAATAAAAATAACTCAAACGAAACTGATGAATTTTGTTCTCTAAAATATTAACTATGCAGTATGCACATTAAATAGTACTAGTTTCAATATTTAAAGTAGTATTATTATTATATTAAAGGTAAAAAAAATGATTACTAAAAAAAAGATTGTATACTATGTTTTGTTTAAATTTCGCCACCCTGTTATTAATGCTTATATAATGAAAAACTCAATTACAATGCGCAGTCGTAAATTTTAAACAAAAAATCTAAATCATAAATAAAATACTAAAATTTTCTCCTTCCAAATGTTCTCGGCACGATTTTCTCTTCCCTCAATTATTTTAAATATTCCACCTAGTTTTGCTGTTACATTTCGCTTATAAGTTTTGAAAAAATACATAACTGTATAGATTGGAACAACAATTAAACTTAATTAAAAACAAAATTAGAAAAAAATAAAAACAATACTATACATATAAGTACAAATTATAAGATTGCTGAACGTGACATTTACAAGTTAACTAAGAACAGGCACATTGATTTCTATTAATCATTTCCCAATTACTTTCCTACAGGATGCATCATTAGTAATATTGGTTTCAGTTTATTTAAGTTTTTATAACGATTTTTGGTTGTTTCCATTATTATAACATTTAAGGTCTTACGTATACCTACTTGTTTAACAGTTATTTTGGTAAACATTAATTTTAACATAATTAACACTGTTTGCCGTTGGCACTTGGCGTAAGTTTTCAAATAACATAATGTCAATCTCTACTTTACGCAAATAACTTATTTAATAAGTTTAATAAAAATTAAAGAAAACAAAGTTTTTTTATAATTTTACTGTTACTCTATATATATATATATATATATATATATATATATATATATATATATATATATATTTCAGCTTGTTAGGCCATCTTCTGGAGTAACTCCAGAAGATGGCCTAACAAGCTGAAATATATATATAGAGTAACAGTAAAATTATAAAAAAAACTTTGTTTTCTTTAATTTTTATTAAACTTATTAAATAAGTTATTTGCGTAAAGTAACAAGAGATTGACATTATGTTATTAATTTTAACACTTTCTATTTGGAGATTATGCAGCAGAGACGTGGCAAATTTAGTATGGAAAAATGTTCAATAAACCAACCACCATAAAAAGACATTATCAAAATCAATGATTGTGACAACGGGAAATTTTCGTGAAATAAAAAATATTTTCTCTGTTGATGTTAAGAACCAGTCTGTGTGCATTCATAAAACTTAGTAGCTGCCGCCTGCCATTATTCAATAAAACATTTAACAGCATCATAACATTTACTTTTAGTTATTGTACTTCTTAACCTTGCCAATCATTATCTAAAGAGTGTCTAGAGGAAATTGGACAACGTATTCATTCATTTTTACACACTTGACTGCCTTTGTAATTTGACAGACTAATAGAAACAACTAACCCAGAAAGATATAAAGAATACGTCACAAGTCTCGGGAACGGCAATATATTCAAGTTTTAATTTAATGAGGTATTCATGATTTTGGAATTGCCAGATTCTTATATAATAGGGTCGATCTATCAATGGTTAATTCTGTTTTTCTTTTTAACATTGTTTTTGTTTAGATAACATGTATCCATAATGCACAGTAAAAAAATCTAATAATGAATGAAGGCTTAACAGCAAATTATTGGAAGAAAGGAGTGGAAAGTGAACGAGCAAGGAATGTAAGGGGATAGAATTCTAAAGGGAAGGAAATGTGTAAAGATGGTGGTACGACTTTAAATGTGAGAGTTAGTTTCTTTATGTTAAGCTTAAATTTTTGTAGGTTGTAGCTAGGTGAAAAAAACAGTGGATTTAGAGAATTCCATAAAGTGGTCGGTCGTGAGAAAAAAGAAGAGACGTATTGCTCAGTTCGGCCAAAGAATGGTTCACGCGAGTGCTCATGGGAGTTTATTGCTAGACAAGTAGTGCGAGAGAACTGGCGTCGCGGAGGCATTGGCGCTTTTATCTTAGTTGAACACTTACCATAGTAGTATTTGCAAAATACACCGAGAGCTCCGATATTGCGTCTATGATCGAGGGTAAAAAATACTAAATGAGTTTTTGCTGCCTTCGTCTATTTATGGGAATTATATTTCATATGGGGTCTTATAGAAGCTTTATATATCTGTAGGTGGGAGGTAAACTACACCAAGTCACATTTTTTTCAAAATACGTTTTTTTATACTGTTAGAATCAGGATTTTGTTCTCTACCGAGCGGTTAATAGCACTGAGTCCTAAACTAGTGTAGTTTTCGAGATAGAACAATTGTAAATGACACCAAGACCAAAGCCCTTAGAGGTAAAGAACGTCAAGTGAACAAATTTTGACACCAAGTCAAAATGTTTAAGAGGTAAAGAACATCAAGTGTACATAGTTCTGTTTATGACTAAATAGTGTTGTAGACGACAACAATGTATTTAGAGGTAAATAACACGAAGTCCACTTAGTCAATGTGTCTAGGTTTTAACGTCTTTCTTTTAGTTTCTTAAAAAATGTAAACAATTTTAAACGTTTTTCAACGTTAAACTTACATTGTTAAAAATATATTTTGAAGTAAAGTTTATAAAAAAAGCCTTTAACATTAGTTTTGGAAACACCTTTTATGTACAATTGTCTTGGACTTGGTGCTGTATGTTTTAAGGGACTTACTAAGATATACTAAGATATACTTATACTAAGATCCATCATTGTGAGGCAAAGCACACCAAGTCCTTTTTAACAAATAACCGTTACATAATATGACGTAATTTAATTAAGGATATCATGGAAATTAAAAAAAAATTAAAGTAAAAATAATTTTCGGGGTAGGGGAAGCAGTTAATAGAGATATAGCAGGGTTTGTGATTTTCAAACAGTTTTTAGGCTTTCCTGTAAAATTTTAAAAATGTGACTTGGCGTAGTTTACCTCCCACCTAAAGATATATAATGAGCAATTCAGAAGGAGCAAAGTAGAATTTGCTTCTTCTCAAATAACCTAAACTTTTAGCTTCATTTTTGGCTATTGCGTAAATATGGTCTTCCCAAGAAAGTTTGTCACCTATTTCTAGACCGAGTATGTGAGCCGATAGAGCTGTTGGGGAGCCCTTAATGCAGCGTGAAAAGTCCAGTCTGCCGCGTTTAAGTTTAAAGACACGCTTGAAATTTAGATATATTGAATCCGACCCGGTTAGCTTTCCCGCATTTAAGGATAATATTGATGTGCTGTGACAAAGAAGACATAATTTAATCTGGTTTTGAAGCGACTGTGATTGAATGAGTGCACGATTGTGAAAATTGTATCCAGAGGATAAAGTACTACAGCCGCGTACGAATGGACGGGATTAAGAGTGGATAGTAAAAGATCGTTTATGAAAATCAAGAATAGGGTGGCGGAAAGAACAAACCCTTGGGGAACAACAGCGTCAAGAATATGGGCGTTAGAGGTTCCGCCATCGACAACTACCTGAATAATGCGGTTCTTCAGAAAGCGTTTAATCCAGGAGACTAAGGAGCTAGCAATGTCCAGTGTTGTTAGTTTAACAAGCAATGACTTATACCAAAACACGGTCAAAGAGTTTAGAAATATATAAAACGACTATTTGCGTTTCACCTTTATTAACAATATTACGGTTCAATTGTCAGTCAAACACACCATTAAATCACTAGGCTATCTGCCTGTTCGAAATACATATGGTGATCCATAGTAAATTGCAATCATTCAAGTATTTCACTAGATGAAAATTTGTCATTGCCTCCATTGCTTTGGGCTTTGGAGACAATAGCCATTGACCTATAGTTGGAAGGATCGGCATTATTTCTTATTTGGAATTGGGTGGAGTGGCGGTTTTCCAGGATGATGGAAGTTATCATAGAAAAGAAGAACAGCAGTCTACATAACGGTTTAGCTAAAGAGCAATGGCAGTTTTTAAGTACGATGGCTGGTATACCGTCTGGACCCGCTGACTTGTTCACACTTATACTTGGTTCCAATTAGCTGCTAAATTGTACTAAACTGCTAAATCTAAATTTAATTTCGAATTTTAGTGTAAATTAATGTAATCAAGTTGTCAAATATTGTTTAACGACTAACGTATTAATTTTTACACAATTATTTAGAAACAAAATGTTAATTTAGTCAAATAAAATAATTGACTAAATTATTGACTTAGCACATTTAGCATCAATTGGAAACGAAGTCTTAATTTTTTAAGTGGAAGGGGAGGCGGCAGCTAATTTGAAGTGCGGCTGTAAAGTGCGAAGCTAAATGATCAGCTTTTTGTTCAGATGTGGAATGAATTATATTGGGTTACTTGAGAGGAGAACTTATGATGCCTTTTTACCCATGAAATTTCTTTGTACCAAGCTAGCAAGTGATCAGAAAGATTTGGGGTTATTATTACTGATTTATCTAATTTTGTCACGAGTTTTCAACTCGTCTAATCGTTCGGTTTGATAATTAACTTCGAGCGATCTTTGGTTTACATATATGGCTTATATTTAACAGGTCTTTTATATAACATGTTACGAAAATAATGAAAGCGAATATAAAAAATAATCAGATTCTTATGACATATGAGCAGCAAAACCGGTTTTACTATATTAAAAGAACTTAAATTGGAAGATTAAAGAATTAATTACCATCAGAAATTATGTAGTATATCCCTGTAGACCCACACGCTGAAGTAGTGTGATTTGTTCTTATTTTTAAGTCACTAAAGATTTATTTTCTCATTAGCTAGACCATAAAAAATAATACATTAAA